>CM050167.1:166790830-167218841 GCA_027410445.1 Discoglossus pictus | reverse complement strand
TGATTGACATCTTATACTGCCATAATGACGACAGTCTGAATTTCTAGATGGGTAGTGTGACGAAGTGCCCTTCGCCACTTTGTCTTGGAGAGGACTGTTTGCCAGCCTCCTGCCTTTTGACTATGGACCGGCATTTAAATACTTTATTTTCCTATGCAGAAAGACTTTGGTTCCATGGCCATTGAACTGTATGTATGTGGTCTGAGCGCCATTCAATAATAATGTGTGCTCAGACCTAAGCTATCTGCAGATATGTTCTGGTTTATAAAATGTTGTTATTATATCTGTAAAAATATTGTATTGTGTGGTATGCAGTCAAATATCTTTGGTCTCATACACTTGGTCAGGAGTTGCCCATCTACCTATTAATAGTATCTGCTAAACCACACAAGAGATAGCAGAACAAAAGGGTTTTAGCAGACAAGATGGCACCATGAACAATGCTGGTAGGGACTCTTGAATAATGAGATGACCTGGGGTTTTCCCATACTCCCAGCAGGGGAATAAGTGAGCTTAGAGATGTTACTCTCTCCACCGCCAGAGGTAGAATGAGCAGTTAGCAATGCCTAGTGGGCGGCTCCTGGGGGAGGGAACTCCTGGCTCCCACGCCTTAACCCTGTCTGATTGGCCAGAGGTAATTAGGGGTTGACCAAAGGTAGTCACTGCCCCTACTGTGTATGTGAAGTGTTTAAAAATGTATTTTGTAATTAATAAAGAAGAGAGTTCTTTGACCCTTCAAAACGTAGCCTCGTCTCGTTCTTGGAGGGGATTGCTATATCATACTGGGGATTGCTATGCGCTGCATACTCCCTGGGAGCTTTAAGCTACGGTGGTTGTGGAGTCTGTGGTAGTGTGGTGTCCGGTGCGGTGCTTGTAGGCCTCGACGCAAACTAGGACGCGTCCATCAACGGAGGTACCCGGTCGTGGTGCCAGTAGATCCGTTACAGGTAGTTATGGCCTTGCTTAATAAATCCTCTTCACGCTCTGAAATGCTACATACGATTGCATGGTTTACAGTTTTGGCTTTCGGCCCTTAACTTGCGGACTTGTTCAATTGAGTTGAAGCTTGCAGCAAGCCCGCAGACATAAGGCCTTTATACCGTGAGTTGCGATGCAATTCATTATTGTAGTCATTAATGTAGTCACAGTGTGCCATTTGTGCAAGTCTTAAATCAAAGCACTACTGTGGTCAACTCTCTTCTATATAATCTTTTGCTTAACTAAACATGATAATGGAACAAATGTTATTATATAGATTTTATTAAATATATATATATATATATATATATATATATATATAAATATATATATATACATATTTATATATATATATATATATATATATATATATATATATATATATATATATATATTACATTGTATTATATATATTTACACAATAAATAAATGATACCTTTGTGTATCATGTACCTGCAAACCAGGGGTGTCCAAACTCGGTCCTGGTGGGCCGCACCCAGGCCTGGATTTGCATATATCCTTTCTGTGCACAGGTGAGTTAGTCAAGATGACTGAAGCAGTGATTGACTCACCTGTGCACAGCAGGGTTATCATCAAATCCAGGCATGTGTGCGGCCCTCCAGGACCGAGTTTGGACACCCCTGCTGTAAACTAATGAGGTTCACATTAGCACTCTTCCTAACTGTCCCTCTTTTCAGGGAAAAATACCTGATCCCTCTAAACCTCCCAAACATTCCTTTTTTGAAGGAAACTCCTACATTTAAAATTTGTTTTCCATTACATACCATGTCCAATTTTCTCCAGTTCCTCTTCTTCCTTTCAGTCAAAGTTCTCCATTCAATTGGGCTAATTGTAATTACTGGAGCTTGTAACGTAGCCCGTTAAAGGTATTCATATTCAATTGTCAAAACACTCACTCCGACCGATCTCCGCTTTTGATCTTTCAAGCCTGCAAATGTTACAATCGCTAATATCGCAAATCAAGATTCAATTGCAACAATTCCACAAGGCTGCAATTGCTTTCAAACCCGTAAATGGCAAACGTAGCAAAAAATATTACGGGTTTTAAATAGACCCGCAAGTAGGTTAAACAACTATTCATAACACTGCAAAAGCAAACATAAACACACTTATGTACTTTAAAATACTGGGAAAGCAATGAAAGGCATTAGATGTAATTGCACAACAATCCCCAAGGAACAAAGAGGCCTCAAAAACTATTATTTTGTTTTAAATATTTTGGAATGGCCATGCATATGCCAATATGAAAAGTGTTGCTGCAGGATGCACAAAGCAATTAAAGACACACTACATGACTAAATTGCAACACAGAAATCATGAAACTGCCTGACAAATGATCCCTTACACTCACAGAAAGTCAAATGTGGACCCTCAAATTAATAATATATTCATTTATATATGTCACTCATCAGATCTATATTGGAAAAATAAACAGTGGCAAGATTACACCGCCACATGACATATACCAAGTACCAGGGGAACATACACCACAATAATGTTGTCCAACCCATCAGGAATTGCCGCAAACACACATGGAGGCTGTGCAGAGGCACGTGGAGCAACAGCCAACTCACCTCCATCAGGGGCAATCTCTGCTACGCCCATCCTGTCATTGCTGTTGGCCATGTGGCAGCATGTATACCCATTAACATGTTGTGAACCCATATCAAGTGTTCTTGTATCAATTAATTAATATCACCTGCCATTTTGTAATCAACCCTTCAGGGGAGTGTTGATACTCGACAGCATCAAAATTTATACTTCTCACCTGTATTAACTCACAAGCCTCACCAATAATGTTCTACAAGCATGATATCTCAATGCTAAGAATCAAACTTAAAGTAGTGAGGACTAATGCATGTGACCACTTTTAAATCATGCCTGTGTCACAGTAATGGGCTGAAATGTTCACATAACAATCTGTTGAACAGTAACTAAGGCTCATTAGTTTACATATATATGAACGTGACAGAAATGTGATGTATGTTGATGTCCCAAAACCCCAACCATTGAAAACACACAGAAACAGTGATAACGGTATAACAAAACTTTATTTTATACATAGAGCACACTCAGAAATGTACTGTATTTGACTACATTATTTTATCATAGGTGTGGTGTGGGTGGATCCCAGAAGGGCAAGAGGCTCTTTGGGAAGACCTATAAAGGTGAGCAGGTCAAGGCAGAGAGATCAGATAAATCCACTGGAGAAGGAATTGGCAACCCACTCCAGTAACGTTGCTAAGAAAACTTTATGGATAGGCACAACCAGAGACATAATGATATAGCACCGGAAGACGAGCCCAGCTGCGGATGTGTCTGGAGGGGAAAGGAAAGTCTGATGCTGCAAAGAGCAATTTAGCATAGGAACCTGGAATGTTAGAACTATGAACCAAGGCAAACTAGATGTAGTCAAGAATGAGATGACAAGGTTAAACATTGATATTCTGGGAATCAGTCAACTTAAATGGACTGGAATGGGATATTTCACAACAGACAACCACCAGATCTTCTACTGTGGTCAAGAATCCCGCAGAAGAAATAGAGTAGCTGTCCTAGTCAATCAAAGAGTGGCCAAAGCAGTGCTCAGTTACAACCCAATAAATGACAGAATGATTTGAATTCGATTTCAAGGCAAGCCATTTAACATCAAAGTGATCCAAGTCTGGATGCTGAAGAGGCTGAAGTTGTCCAGTTCTTTGAAGACATTCAACACACCATAGATACAACACCAAGAAAAGATGTTACTATCATCATAGGAGATTGGGATGCTAAAATAGGAAACCAAAAGACACCTGGAATAACTGGCAAGTTTGGCCTTGGAGTACAAAATGAAGCAGATCAGAGATTAGTAGAATTTTGTCAAGATAATTCTATGGTCAAAGCAAACACCCTTTTCCCAACAGCCTCCGAGACGATTCTACACATTGACATCACCAGATGGACAATATAGAAATCAGATTGACTATATAGTTTGCAGCCAAAGATGGAGGAGCTCTATAAAATCAGCAAAAACAAGACCTGGAGCTGACTGCTGCTCAGACCATGAAAGTCTTATTGCAAAGTTAAAAATTAAACTGAAGTAAAGAGGGACAATCATCAGACCAAGTAGATACAAAATAAATAATATCCCTTGTGAAAATTCAGTGGAAGTAAAGAATAGATTCAAGGAACTAGACATGGAAGATAGGGCACCTGATGAACTTTGGACCGAAGTTTGCAACATTATCCAGGAAACAGCAACAAAGAATATCCCTAAAAGAAAGATAAGTAAAAACTCCAACTGGCTATCTGATGAGGCTTAGCTCAGGAAAGAAGGAAAGCGAAAGGTAGTGGAGATAGGAAAATATGTATCCAATTGAATGCAGAATTCCAGAGGATTGCAAGAAGAGATAAGGAGACATTCTATAATAAGCAATGTAAAGAGATCGGAGAAGATAACATAATAGGTAAAGTGGGCATGATAAAAGACAAAAATGGTAGGGACCTAACAGAAGATCAGATAAAGAAGAAGTGGGAGAATACACTGAAGATCTATACAGGAAAGATCTTAACAGCAATGATGACCTCAATAGTTTCTCCAATGAGCTGGAGCCAGACATCTTGGAGAGTGAAGTGAGATGGGCCCTCAGATGTCTTGCTAATAATAAGGCTGCAGGAGTTGATAGAATGCCAATTGAACTATTTAAAATTCTACAGGATGATGATTTGAAAGTGTTGCTTGCCCTTTGCCAACACATTTGGAAAATGCAACAATAGCCAAAAGACTGGAAAAGGTCAGTCTACATCCCAATTCCCAAAAAAGGGCAGTGCCAAAGAGTGCTCCAGTTATCGAACAATTGAACTAATTTCACATGCCAGCAAGGTAATGCTTAATATTCCACAAGCTCTATTCCAAGAAAATATATGGACAGGGAACTACCAGATGTGCAAGCCGGGTTCCGCAGAAGAAGAGACACAAGAGATCAAATTTCCAATGTCCGCTGGATAATAGAAAAGGCAAGAGAGTTCCAGAAAAGCACATACTTCTGCTTCATAGACTATTCTAAAACCTTTGACTGTGTGGATCACAACAAAATGTGGCATGTTCTTAAAAAGATGTGAGTACCAGATCATCTCCTCCTCCTCCTACAGAATCTGTATGTGGACCAAGAAGCCAGACAACAGAATGGTTCAACATCGGAAAAGGAGTGTGACAAGGTTGTATATTGTCACCTTATTTATTCAACTTACATGCAGAGTGCATCATGCGTAAGGCCAGACTGAATGAATCCAAAGCAAGAATCAATATTGTTGTAAGAAATATTAACAACCATCAGATACATTGATGGTACTACCTTGATGGCTGAATGTGAGGAGGCTTTCTGTTTCACTACACCCAATATGCTAAATGCAATAAGTGATGCAGGTGCCTCCCAATAAATTGATAATTGATAAACATTAGTATAACACAGTTTATGTTTTAATTAGGAACAGGGACCCAGGGAAATATCTATAACTTCTATAACTTTTATTAATTCAAATAAAATACTGAAAATGTATATACTGTATGTATATTTATCAAAAAATGTATCAACACCACATACATTATATGGATAACATATTAAATACCAATGTTCACATTATCAAATATCCAAATAAGACATCAAAATTGAATTCTAAAAGTCGATTTAATAAGGAAGATTAAAAAAATCCTGGATATAGATCTTAGAAAATATATTTACGTATACCTGGAGGAATAAATCCTATTCTAGATGACATCCCTGGGTCAAAATGGAGGAGGAACTAAAGGACCTATTGATGAGGGTAAAAGTTGGCCTGCTGTTCTACGTTAAAAACATGAAGAACATAGCAAACGGCAATCTCACTTCCTGGCAAATAGACAAGGAAGAAGTGTAGGCAGTGACAGGATTTATTTTCCTGGGATCCAAGATCTCTGCAAATGGTGATTGTAGTCATGAAATTAAAAGAGGTTTGCTTCTGGGGAGGAAAGCTATGGCAAGCTTGGACAAGCTTGTAAAAATAAAGATAATAAAGTATCAACAAAGGTCCGCATAGTTTGAACTATGGTATTACCTGTAGTAACATACAGATGTTAGAGCTAGACCATAAAGAAGTCTGAGTGCCATAGAATTGACACCTTTGAATTGTGGTGTTGGACTACAAGAACATCCAATACATCAGTACTTCAGGAAATCAAGACAAACTGCTCACTAGAAGGTATGATCAAGAGGCTGAAGCAAAAAATATTTTGCCCATATCAAGAGATGTCAGGACTCCCTAGAAAAGACTCTGATGCTGGGAAAGATTGAAGGCACAAGAAGAAGGGGACGACAGAGGCTCATATGGATAGATGAGGTCACTGAAGCAATGAACATGAACTTGATGGAGTGTAGAGGGGCAGTAACTGAGGGATGTACCTGCATGCTGCGGACCATAGAGTCACGGAGTCAAATGCAACTGAACAACTAAACAACAAACAAAGGGGTAAATGTAATACTGCATGATGATGATATAATGATGATGCATAGCATCTACTAGGGTCACATGTGGTCACTACAGCACAGTAACTAGAATCTGATGAAAAAAAGGATCATCATAAATCACTCCATCTAATCAAAGTAACCAGTAATGCGCATAACACTTATAACTGGTCTTCATCTGCTCAATTAAACAGATGCATTAACCTTTGGGCTATGTAATCCAATCCAGTTACACACATACAGTGTGTTCCTAAAAGAAAAATCTGAAAAAAAGGCGGTGCTACATGTATAGTACAGTGCTAAATACTGTGACTGTAACAATATACCAAGTCACCTGATCTCCATCTGCAAGCATTAATGACCATTAGGTAGTTGTCATGATATATCACCAGGCATGACAATTAATAACAATGTGTCATCTCACAATAAATGCTTAACTGTGACCACAGTCAGTGGTCCAAGGGTACTATCACCTTCTCCATCTGATATTGTTTACCAATACTGATATCACATTCATCAGCTGTACAGTTTTGAGCACATTTGAAATGATACCCATGATATCATATGTTTGGGAAAACTACCCATTAATACGGAGAGGACACAAAGGTCAGCAGCCAGATTCAATGTTACTTACATCATACACAAGTATCTGTTCCCAGAATGATATTTCAGAGAGGATAACATCCTTCACTAGTGCATTTATTAATGCTGGCTTTGATTAACATGCCATTGGGAGATTCTGCAGGTCCACCCCCATAGCTCTATTTGTCTAAATATAAGCTAACAACAATCTTGTCTTACAAATCAGGATATATAATTGAATTAATATAGCCTGGGCATCATGTTTAGGAGGGGCTGTCATTGAAGGATTTCCTATCTCAGAGCCACTGTGAATGTATAACATTTACTTCATATTTTGCTTGCAGATGCCTTAATTGAACTGAATTGTGCCTAAAATCAAAATAAAATATACATTTAAAACAGAATAAGGGCTTAAAAAAAGATAGGGACTGCAGCATCTCTTCTCGAAGGCATTCCTCAGTGACCATCAATTGGTGAATCCTACGTGTAGAGAAGAGGATCATGGACCATGTAATGGGAGGTAGTCATCTGTGTACAAATTTTCACGATCACATAGGCCATGATCCAATACTCTGCACCCAGGCTAGATTAGGTTAACATTTGGACCCCCAGGAGGCAGTGGCACCGGAGGCAGCAGCACCGGAAACTGCAGAGGTATTGCGGGAGGTGAGGAGCGGCCAGGCTGTGGATAGGCAGGGGAGGAGTGGTGTGGAGGAGACGGTGTTTGAAACCAGAGCGCACAGTTGAGCATCATGTTCACCTGGAATAATGAGTTCTGGTTCGCCGAGTTCTGGAGCGCCACCCCTGGTATGACTCCAACATGAGTTGGTGTTTCCTCACCTCCATATGCTGCCTCTGCTCCGTATGGTTGGAGGAGATACTGGCCTGGATCTCCCTATTGATCGCCATGAGCTCATGCATGAGGGCCAGCATCTCCCCCTGGGCAGCCTCCAGTTGTGAACCCTGGGATGGAGGTCCAAGGTGAGGAGGGCAAAGAAGCGGTGTCCCAGTGGGGAGGGGCCATGGCTCTCTCATGCTAGGGGTGGTGGTGGGCCTTGTGGTGGTGCAGTGAGCCAGTTTGTGGCGCTGCTGGGAGGAGGAGGAGGCAGTGAAAAACCATGTGTATCAGTCCAATAGGAGGGCCCAGGTGGTGATCCCAGTTGTTTGGACAGTGGGGATGAATGCCACAGGTGTGGCTAATGGTCCAGCTGTTGACCCCACTGCTTAGGTGATTGGGTCCTCATAGTCACGGCTATCAGCTCCTCTTGTTGCCTCCTCCTTTTGCTCCAGCTGACATTGGGCAGGGGAGTGACCCATGACATCCTGCTCAGATGGACTCCCTATTGGATGATTACTTGTGTTGTGCCCACTGATGACAGTGATTTGTCAGCTTCATGGATTTAATGATGCATGACTGATCCATCTATGCCTTGTTAAATCCAGGGAGCTGACATGTCAGTGTCAATGTTGGTAAACAGTTACAAGTATTCTGTGTTTTCTATGTGTGTGTGATGTACATGTGGTGGCATGTTGGTGTATCTGATATTCACCTGATGTGGAGGCTGGATCCCTGTTGTGCCACCAGGCATAGAGTTCCAACGACGGGCACCTGGCTCAGCATCTCCTTGAGCACCCTCTCCCACTCTTTGTATCTCATAGCCACTTGGGAGTCACCAGTTGGTGCTGCGGCTGCCCTGTCCTCCTTGGCCATCATCCTCCTCACCTTGGCCTGGATTTCATCAAAGCGGTGCTTGACGGACCTCACATCCCTTTGTGCACAGCCCAATGCTGTGTCTGCAGCCGCTATCTCCTTCCAGGCTTGGGCCTTGGGCCCAGGCCTCACTTTTTCCCCCTGCACAAGGATAGTGGGGTGCTCACAGGTGTCACAGAGGAGGATCACCATCTCCTTGTGTGTGTAGTTAAGGGCCCTGTTTCTGTCCAGAGCTTCTTGCCCTCCTGAATGCCCTCCTGAATGTGGACAGGGATCCTGCACTCCCTCCTCTGACCCTGAGGCTTGTCCCTATTCTGCGCTACCACCCCCACCCCTGGGATCAGGCCCCTCCCCCTCTGACTTAATGTGCCTATAACTATGAGCAACTGCACACACCCCTCTCCCTTTGCTCCACTCCTCTCCCTGCCACTACTCTCTCCTCCACTACTCTCCCTACCATTCCTCTCTCCTCCACTTCTCTCTGCTCCACTCCCCAGGGCCATCTCTCTCTCCTCCTCTACACTTTACTTCCCACTGCTCCCTTACTCCCCCCTTCTCTCTCCACCCTCCATCATTATCCAAAAAATAATAGAAGGATAAATCAACAAAAGTATATTGTTTTATATGTAATTTTAATTGTTGGTTTATAGGGTGGTGGTGGGGGGGGGGGGGGGGGGGAAGTTATGTAGTGACCTATGCATATGTGTATCTATGTGTTATATTTATTCTATGTGCATTTATATTATGTGTTATCAGTTGATATGTGTTTTCAAGGATTAAGTGTAAAATAGGTATTTAGGATATATAAATCAATAAAAGCAATAGAACCTGCTCTGAATCAACACCTACTCTCTCTCTCAATGCCCCAACCACCAACTCTGGGACCTACATGCTACTTTGTGAGATAATACAACACAATGATGGCATCGGTGGAAGGTACAAATTAACTTAGTCCTACTTTTGTTCCAGTGCTTAACACTTGATTAGATACTCACAAAAAAATGAAAATTGGAACTTTATTAATATTGGTAAAAAGATGACTATGTTGCTGTTAGCCAACTGATTCTAGAATATACTTTTTTTAAAAGTTTCTTTTAGTAAACAAGTTACCATATTCAAATGGCCACTTTAGAATCATATTTTGCCACAATCATGGACAATATTACAAGTCTGAGTGTATGATTGTAATCTTATATAAATCACGATCTTAACAGACACAAACAACACCAACACACCCACATATTCCCCTGTCCTATTTCAGGAACTTCCTATTATAAGGGCTGGGGTGTCTCCCACAGGCTAGCTGAAATCACTGTAGACATTTTTCCATCTTGTTGTTTGGCAAAAATAAGTAGTCTGTAAAATTATTACACCAATTGCTAGTATGAAGTGGAAATTTAAAATTCAAAAACACATGCATACTACTAAAAACAAATATTGTTTCTAGCCTTAGGGCCCTATTAAATTCCAGCCTCGTAAATAAGAGGCTTCTTCTTAAGCCCTACGTACTGCAAAGTTTCACTAACTTACAATGCTATTACAATCACCCTGCTGCGAGCAACGTATGAGCTACGCAGCAGGGCCGTACGTATCAACACTGCGTAAATGTACATGAGAAGTAACAGCCTGCTCCCGCACCTCAACAAGTAGTGCAGGGGTCCTAAACGGGACCTCCGCGGCACTCCCCCACATAAGCCCTGCCGTGGGGGGTACTCCAACTACCCATCCCCGGCACCTAAAATTAACCCCCCCCCATGTGGGGGTCCCCATCGGGACCCCTAAAGTGTCCTCACATTAACACCTTGCTGCAGGGGTCCATAGGGACCCCCGCAGCCCCCACACATTAACGCCTTGCAGCAAGGGGCCCCGATCGGCACCGATCAGGACCCCCCTGCATTTAATACTTTTAAATTCCCCTCCTTAATGGGCCCACGGCACACTATTAGCCAATCCCGGCCGCGGCATCTAAAATTAACCCCCCTTTATGCTGGTGGTCCCCATCGGGACCCCCCAAGTGTCCCCACATTAAGCCCTTGCTGCAGGGGTCTATAGGGACCCCCGAAGCCCCCCCCACGTTAACCCCCTGCAGCGGGGGTCCCCGATCGGCACCGATCGTGACCCTGCTGCATTTCGATTTTTACATTTCCCGCCTCGCGGGTCCTTAAAGGACCGTAAAGGTCCTGAAAGGACTCACACTACCAAACATTAACCCCAGGCAACTATAATTAACCCTATAATTCATGGGGGTCAATACAAACCCCCATAAGCACTTATTTAACCCTATAACTCATGGGGGTCAATACAGACCCCCATAAGGCCTTAGTTAACCCTATAATTCATGGGGGTCAATACAGACCCCCATAAGGCCTTTATTAACCCTATAATTCAATACAGACCCCCATAAGGCCTTTATTAACCCTATAATTCATGGGGGTCAATACAGACCTCCATAAGGCCTTAATTAACCCTATAATTCATGGGGGTCCATACAGACCCCCATAAGCACTTAATTAACCCTATAATTCATGGGAATCAATACAGACCGCCATAAGGCCTTAATTAACCCCATAATTCATGGGGGGGTCAATACAGACCATCATAAGGCCTCAATTAACCCTATAACTCATGGGGGTCAATACAGACCCCCATAAGGCCTTAATTAACCCTATAATTCATGGGGGTCAATACAGACCCTCATAAGCACTTAATTAACCCTATAATTCATGGGGGTCAATACAGACCCCCATAAGCACTTAATTAACCCTATAACTCATGGGGGTCAATACAGACCCCCATAAGGCCTTAATTAACCCTATAATTCATGGGAATCAATACAGACCCCCATAAGGCCTTAATTAACCCCATAATTCATGGGGGATCAATACAGACCCCCCATAAGCACTTAATTAACCATACAACCCATGGGGGTCAATACAGATCCCCATAAGACATTAATTAACCCTATCATTCATGGGGGTCAATACAGACCCCCATAAGGCCTTAATTAACCCTATAACTCATGAGGGTCAATACAGACCCCCATAAGCACTTAATTAACCCTATAATTCATGGGGGTCAATACAGACCCCCATAAGGCCTTAATTAACCCTATAACTCATGGGGATCAATATAGACCCCATAATGCCTTAATTAACCCTATAATTCATGGGGGTCAATACAGACCCCCATAAGGCCTTAATTAAGCCTATAATTCATGGGGGTCAATACAGACCCCCATAAGCCTCTATTTAACCTCATTAGTCCCATAAGCGTATATTATGACACCTATGGGGCTGTTAAAACCCTAACATTAACCACATAAGTGCCATAACGGTGCACAAGGACCATCATGACACTAACTACTACTACAAACACCAAATAAAATAAACATATAAACATCTAAATATACATTCAACTTACCTCCCCGCAATGTCCCCGGCCTCCTCCCCTTCAGCCCGGCTGGGCCCTGGAACCATCCGCGCTCTAAAAAAAAAAAAAAAACTAACGGAGATCTGCAGTTGCATACTACCCCGACGCTAATGAACCTCCTGGAGTCATTTCCGGGAGGAAATTGGCAATGGCGGCTTGTGATTGGCTGAAAAAGCTGTCTACCAATTTCAGCCAATCAGAAGTTGTCAATGTGTGAGCCAATCAGGATGCACAGATGTCTTCACCCAATCACTCCGTGGGGGTGTATTCCATAGTGATTGCCTGAAGGCATCTGCGCCTTGTGATTGGTTCCAATAAAGATTGACAGGTGCTTTTGCCAATCAGGGTGGGATATTGGGGTGTATCCTATCCTGCTTGGCTCACACATTGACGACTTCTGATTGGCTGAAATTGACAGCTTTTTCAGCCAATCACAATCCGCCATTGGCAATTTCTTCCTGGAAAAGACTCCGGGAGGCTCATTAGCGTCGGGGAGGTCTGCGAGTGCAGATCTCTGTTAGTTTTTTTTGTTTTTTTTTTAGAGCGCGGATGGTTTTCAGGGCCTAGCCGGGGCTGAAGGGGAGGAGGCTGGGGACATGGCGGGGAGGTAAGTTGAATGTATATTTAGATGTTTATTTTATTTGGTGTTTGTATCTTGTATTAATGTATTGTGTTTTTTTAACAGGGCTGCGCTGGAAGAGCTGAACAATGATGGGACATGCTGGAAAGGTGAGTAGAATATTTAGAATGTATATAATGTTTATTTATTTCATGTTAATGTTTTGTACTAATTATTTTGTTTTGTTTTACCCCTAGCTTAGTGATCTGAAGGGACATCTTAAAGGTAAGTGGTCTTAACTATGTTATTTTAGCTTAGAATTAGGGTCTGTGTATGTAGTTAGGACTGTAATTATTTTAGCTTAGAATTAGGGTCTGTGGGCCTCATTCTGTTATCGGCCGCAGCCGTTGCGGGGCCGCAAGGACCGGCTGCAAGCTATTCGGCTATTCTATTCCCCTCCGGCCGGGGATTCTGTCAGGCTTGCGGCCGGTGCCTTGCTATATCTTGCGGCCGCTCGCGCCGGAGGAAAGCCTTTGATCTAAAACGGCCGCAAGGAAATCGGCCGTAAGAAAATCCTATTTGCAATTCTATTGCTCCGGGAACCCTCTCTGCAAGGCTAAAAGCGAGCCGCAGCTTACTTGCAGGAAAGAGGTCCCGCTAGCACCAATTAAGCACGAAATATAGCCCAAATAAAGCCATCCTGCACTTTGAGAAGACCAGGGAGTGCAGACTTATTAGGCAAATGAGTATTTTGACCACATCATCCTCTTTATGCATGTTGTCTTACTCCAAGCTGTATAGGCTCGAAAGCCTACTACCAATTAAGCATATTAGGTGATGTGCATCTCTGTAATGAGAAGGGGTGTGGTCTAATGACATCAACACCCTATATCAGGTGTGCATAATTATTAGGCAACTTCCTTTCCTTTGGCAAAATGGGTCAAAAGAAGGACTTGACAGGCTCAGAAAAGTCAAAAATAGTGAGATATCTTGCAGAGGGATGCAGCACTCTTAAAATTGCAAAGCTTCTGAAGCGTGATCATCGAACAATCAAGCGTTTCATTCAAAATAGTCAACAGGGTCGCAAGAAGCGTGTGGAAAAACCAAGGCGCAAAATAACTGCCCATGAACTGAGAAAAGTCAAGCGTGCAGCTGCCACGATGCCACTTGCCACCAGTTTGGCCATATTTCAGAGCTGCAACATCACTGGAGTGCCCAAAAGCACAAGGTGTGCAATACTCAGAGACATGGCCAAGGTAAGAAAGGCTGAAAGACGACCACCACTGAACAAGACACACAAGCTGAAACGTCAAGACTGGGCCAAGAAATATCTCAAGACTGATTTATCTAAGGTTTTATGGACTGATGAAATGAGAGTGAGTCTTGATGGGCCAGATGGATGAGCCTGTGGCTGGATTGGTAAAGGGCAGAGAGCTCCAGTCCGACTCAGACGCCAGCAAGGTGGAGGTGGAGTACTGGTTTGGGCTGGTATCATCAAAGATGAGCTTGTGGGGCCTTTTCGGGTTGAGGATGGAGTCAAGCTCAACTCCCAGTCCTACTGCCAGTTCCTGGAAGACACCTTCTTCAAGCAGTGGTACAGGAAGAAGTCTGCATCCTTCAAGAAAAACATGATTTTCATGCAGGACAATGCTCCATCACACGCGTCCAAGTACTCCACAGCGTGGCTGGCAAGAAAGGGTATAAAAGAAGAAAATCTAATGACATGGCCTCCTTGTTCACCTGATCTGAACCCCATTGAGAACCTGTGGTCCATCATCAAATGTGAGATTTACAAGGAGGGAAAACAGTACACCTCTCTGAACAGTGTCTGGGAGGCTGTGGTTGCTGCTGCACTCAATGTTGATGATGAACAGATCAAAACACTGACAGAATCCATGGATGGAAGACTTTTGAGTGTCCTTGCAAAGAAAGGTGGCTATATTGGTCACTGATTTGTTTTTGTTTTGTTTTTGAATGTCAGAAATGTATATTTGTGAATGTTGAGATGTTATATTGGTTTCACTGGTAAAAATCAATAATTTAAATGGGTATATATTTGTTTTTTGTTATGTTGCCTAATAATTATGCACAGTAATAGTCACCTGCACACACAGATATCCCCCTAAAATAGCTAAAACTAAAAACAAACTAAAAACTACTTCCAAAAATATTCAGCTTTGATATTAATGAGTTTTTTGGGTTCATTGAGAACATGGTTGTTGTTCAATAATAAAATTAATCCTCAAAAATACAACTTGCCTAATAATTCTGCACTCCCTGTATAAAGTGATTTTAGGTGTTAGCAAAAATAGCACAAATTTCCCCAATACTCAAATCCGTAAAATATTTTTTTTTTAATATATGTCAAATATACATGTAAAAAGTCCAGAGTGCTTGGAGCACCTCAGACCTGGCCACGCTGCGGCTGGAAAATAAACAGTTAATGTAAACTCGTATTTGGGCTGATGTGCAAGCTTGAGAGGGGGTTACTATTAATCCTCATGTCCCCCAATATGATCCCTAGCATTTACAGAGCTGTACAGTGCTGTCTTGAATTTATTTTTGACTTTAAAAAGTTTGGAGCTTACGGCCGGTTCCAAGATATACGGCCGATAATAGAATGAGGCCCTGTGTATGTAGTTAGGACTGTAATTATTTTATTTTAGCTTAGAATTAGAGTCTGTGTATGTAGTTAGGATTTATTGTATATTAGATAGATAGGGGGATGTATTTGATATAGTTATGATTTATTTTATACTAAATAGATTGTATGTTAGATAGATAGGGGGTATTTGATTTGTATTGTATGTAATGTATTATATGTAATGTATTATATGTAATGTATGTAATGTATTATATGTAATATATTATATGTAATGTATTGTATGTAATGTATTATATGTAATGTATTATATGTAATGTATTATATGTAATGTATTGTATGTAATGTATTGTATGTATGTATGTATGTATTGTATTGTGTATGTCTGTCTTTCCTTTTCAGGTGTTTAATTTTTTTTTCTGTAGTGGGGGAGGGGGGTTGTAATGTATTTTTTTTTCCTGTACTGTAGGTTTTTTTATTTTCTGTACTGTAGGTTTTTTTATTTTTGGTGACATAGGTTTTTTATTTTCTGTAAGGTAGGTTTTTTTATGTTTTGTAATTAGAGTGGTGTGGAGGTTTATTAGGGGGTAGGTAGTGTAGGTAGGTAGTGTAAGTGTTAATAGATTAGTGTAGAGGGGGGTTAGTTTAGATTAAATGGTTTATTGGGGGTTATAGTGTAGTGTTTGTAGTTAGTGTCATGATGGTCCTTGTGGACCGTCATGGCACTTATGTGGTTAATGTTAGGGTTTTAACAGCCCCATAGGTATCATAATATACCCTTATGGAACTGATGGGGTTAAATAGAGGCTTATGGGGATCTGTATTGACCCCCATGAATTATAGGCTTAATTATTGGCTTATGGGGTTCTGTATTGACCCCCATGAATTATAGGGTTAGTTAAAGCCTTATGGGGGTCTGTATTGACCCCCATGAATGATAGGGTTAATTATAGTTGCCTGGGGTTAATATTTTTTAGTGCGAGTCCTTTCAGGACCTTGACAGGCGGGGAATTTAAAAATTGAAATGCAGCAGGGTCACGATCGGTGCTGATCGGGGACCCCCCTGAAGCAAGGGGTTTATGTGGGGACCCCCAGCATAGAGGGGGGTTAATTTTTTGGACCAGGATTGGCAATTAGTTTGCCGCGGCCCCTTTAAGGAGCCGCGGCGGGGAATTTAATATTTTTAAATGCAGCGGGGGCCTGATCAATGCAGATCGTGGACCCCCCGCTGCAAGGGGTTTATATGGGGACACTTCGGGGGTCCTGATAGGGACCCCCAGCATAGAGGGGGGGTTACATCTTTTGGCCGCGGCCAGGATTGGCAATTAGTGTGCCGCGGCCCCTTTAAGGAGTCGCTGCGGGGAATTTTAAAATTTTAAATGCAGCGGGGGCCTGATCAATGCAGATCGGGGACCCTTCACTGCAAGGGGTTAATGTGGGGGTGCTGCAGGGATCCTGATAGAGACCCCTGCAGCATGGGTATGTGTATAGGGAGCAGGGGGGAGCCTCATGCGGCTGTCTCGGGCTGCTCCGAGACAGCCCGTAGAGGCTTTACGATTCCTTGCGGGTACTTTTTGTGCCCGTAGGGATTCTTCCGAAATGCGAGAATCATTCGGAGATTTAAGGCTGCGTGTGAGTACGTATCTCCCTCGGAGCCTATTCTCTGCCATTTTTCGTAGTCATATCGCAAAGCAGGCTGCGAGATATTCGGTACTCGCAAACAGCAAAAAACTGCCTTATGCGAGCACCGAGAGAACTACGAGGGAGAATTTAATGAGGCCCTTAATATCCTCCCCTGTGGGGCTTATAAGCACTTGCCTAGTAATTCAGGGTATATACAAATTATCCCTGTTTTGGACCCAACTGGGTTTTAGTCTGAGCTCTATTGGCAAGAAGTTACATGGCAGTCTCAAGTTTGCCTAACAGGTATTGCATTCCCGTTTCACCAATTATAGGCTTTTTCAAAGGCTAAAGAGATAAACAGCTTGTGCTGTATGACTTCCGTCTTTAAATACCTTTTGGATTCGGGAAGCCATCTGTTTGGAGCGTGTATCGGCATCATGACTCGTCGTGCATGCACTCATGCGCGATAGATAATAATGGGTACTTAGAAATAAAAACATTGTTGCAGTATAAGATACAGCAAGGAAGTCATCTATTTAGGGCATGTGTCGGTATCATACTCATGTATGTCAATCCGCCCAATGTGATGACAAGGCTCATCTGGGTGCACATTTGCGCATGCGCAATGGACCATAATAGGTTCTTTAAAATCAAGCACTGTTATTGTAGTAAATACACACTAGCGCAGGTGCAATGGACCATAATAGATACTTTGATCTCAAGCACTGTTATTGTAGTAAATACACACTAGCGCAGGCGCAATGGACCATAATAGATACTTTGAACTCAGGCGCTGTTATGGTAGTAAATATGTATGTTTGTGTGCACGCACATCATGTGAGTGCACATTTACACATGCGTAATGGAACATAATAAGTACTTTGAAAACAGGCGCTGTTGTGGTAATAAATGTGATAGCATTGTCTTATTTGCGCATGCATGTTGGATCCAATTGTCCACTTAGAAAATGACTACTCTATAGATTTGCAAGCATTGTCTGTTTTGCTCATGCGTGTTGGATCTAATTGTCCACTTAGAAAATTAAAATTACTACTCTATAGATTTGCATGTCTTTATTCTATGCGTTTCATGCATAGAATGTACTATCATGCAAGAGTTGTCTATGAGATGGTATATCTAAAATAAAACCATTAAAACCAACATCAATTACTATGCATACAGTATGTGGTAAAATAGACAACTCTTGCATGATGTTACATTCTATGCATGAAACACATAGAATAAAGACTTTCAAATCTATAGATTTAAAGTAATGATATCGAACAGTGCATAACATTTCAAGAATATCAGTGACCCTCTTTGGCCACTTGAAGTGTTTTGGATGTATGCATTATTGCTGAGATCAATATACACAAAATGCTTTATACATAAGTAATACGATTTCAAAGGTTTCAACAGAAGAATAACTTTTAGTTGGTTCTCAAAAAGTATTCAATACTACAACCTATGTGAGTCTTTATAGGACCTATATGGCAGTATGGAGTAAAACTTTAAGACAAATGACACACACTTTTACACAGTTTTCTAACTCAAAACTTTTGGACAGAACAAAGCAAGCAATTTAAAATATCTACTAAAAATGCAATTGTAACACTTCACATAGCCAATAAACAAAAGCATGTGATTGCTAAAGGTGAAAAAACTTTTTGAAGTGGAGTGATGAAGAACTTCTGTCCTTTGGGGACTTTTGAAGTCATCATTAATAAGGTTCTTCTCTCTAAAATTAAACTGCAAAAATTACATACAGTTTGTACTTCAAGTTACTAAGCAGCAACAAATTAATATTTCACCCTTATTAAACAAGCGAAGAAGATAACACAAACCACTATAATTTAGTGACAGTAGCTGTTTAGTGGAGTAAAAAAGGGAGAACATGGACCGTTTGTACTAAGGTAAGGCAAGTGTTTGGAGATGTCATATCTGAACTGAAGAAAGAACATAAATATTATTCCTATGAAAAGCATACAGCAGCAAGCTATACTCAAAGATTGTTTGTTTAAAGAAGCGTGTGGTTGTGCCTACAAATGGAGCACCTGCTATAAAAAAATGTATTAGATTATCCTAGAGATTCTCAGAATTCCTCCCTTACCACTGCACTATTAATCTAGGAACCCTCTGTTCAAAAGTAATTCAGTTTTACCATGTGATGAATGTAGTGCCTAAAATACTCAATTCTGTTTACACTGCAAGTTTGCTGCACAGACTTTTCAATACTGTAATATTGTAGGAATGTTGTTTTTATTGTTCAATATACAACCAGATACTTTAAAGGACCACCAAACTCTGGAAAACATGTTTTTCATGAAATCAAAATTAATCTCTTCTATACTTTTAATAAAATGTTATTGAAATATATGAGGCTTACTTGCTTTATTATGCCACTCTTATTGCTCAGTTTAGGAGAAGCCATCCCCACACACACACACATACACACACCATTCTCCCTCAGAGGTCCTTCTCCATTTTGTGTATCTGGAGCTTCAAACAGAGTATGGAAATAAGATATCACTATTGGGAGTGACTCCATTCACATAGCTGAGCAGGGGCCATTTACATCCTGAGGGGAGACCTTCAGATACCTGTTAGCAGGAAAGTAGCACATTATTAAACAAAGTCCAATATATATTATGCTACAGCACACAAAACTATTCTTTAAAAAAAAAAAAACAGGATACATTGATTTTCCGGCACCTTTGGTTCCAGAGCCTTGCCAGATTAACCGTTTTGCCAGCCCAAAAGATGTTTCTTAATAATAATTCAACAATACTCCTTTGACCACTAATTATACCTCGCTTCCACTTATTATACCTCTCTAAAGTACCATGGATTGGTAGAAACCTAAATAAAACAAATATTAAATGTAAATTAAATATAAATTAAGTAATTAATTAAATACAATAATACATGTGAACTAATCTGATGACCTTGGAACTTCAGGTACACTCTCTTAATTTTGTGCAGACTAAAGGAGGTGTCGGACCATCAATTGCCAGAAAATCGGTGTTGTACCTATAATACTTAAAATGTGCATGCATACATATAAATAACAGATACATATAATGTATATATTAAAGTTTTGAAACCAGCCATTTATATTTATTTGAATTATGTAAGTATAACTAGTTTTTATTCATGAAATCATTTTGTGTGCTGTAAATAATATGTATACACCTGTGACAATCCAGGGGAAGGGGCTATTACTGCCCAGGGCAAACTGCTATAGACTACCGGTTAACTACCCACAAGGACCATTGGGTTCTTGGAAATCTTGGCACCAGCACCCTGATATCTGTCTTCTGTATCAGTCAGGGTCTCTCCATCAGGAATCAGCACTTCCAGGAGTCTCAGTAACCTTCCTGTGGTAGTGATCAGGACAGGTTACTTGCAGGGTGGAGCAGTGGTGGAGGTAGTGCATGAAGGGCCCCGGTGCAAAATGAAAATTTGCACCGGTTGCACCGGCAGTAGCTCCGCCTCTGGGGTGAGATGGGATCAGTATTGTAGTCACCAGGAGCAAATAAAGAGAACATATCAATTATATATGTCTCAGAAGTTAACTGAACTGTTTATTCTCACATATCAAATATAACACCATACATCCCCCCTTTATAGCTAAACACTACCTTGTAACTAAGGCTACCAACCTCTTTACGACTGAAGCCAGAGAGGATAAACACCTAGCTGCTCTCAGTAGTCATAAATCCACATAAATTCCTGTAGAACTTAACCTATTGTCCTATATGCGACTGCATTAACTTTATATTATATAAGAAAGATGCCATAACAGTAACTATATGCACACATTCCATCATATATATAGTTACTAGCGACTTGCCTGTCAAAAAATGACGGCACTAAGATTGTAAGGCAGGTAATGGTGTTTGGTTGAGACATTATTCAGCACTCATTGCAAGCTTAGCACTGAGCGCCTTTGGCGCTCATTGCGAGGCTGTTGGTTGTTTGTGTGCTATGAGCAGCGTTGGCGTTTTTGTTGTTGTATGTTAATGAAATTATGAATAAAATAATAAATTAATATTCTTTACCTATTTTGAAGTAATATATGCAGGAAGCATTGTGCTGAAGAGCTGGCAATCTGTTTTCAGTGCTGTGGAGCTGCTGTGTAAGTGTCAGCAATGTGTGCAGTGTGTAGTGTAAATAGTGTGCGTGCGCAAGGCAAATCCGTTAGGGTAGCTGTGTACTTCCGCATTGTCTAAGTTAGTGTTGTAAAATGGCGCCTAATGTGTGTTACTGATGATTTTGCGTCCTTGTTCTTGGACCTCGTCCGTCTTTTTCGGTAAATCCGTATGTGTTTCGTGGTGTTTTGCTTGTTTAGGGTCCTGTAGCCTCGTGTTCGTTTTTTCTTAAATTGAGGTGTAACAGCTTTCAGGGGTCCTGGGTGCCCCCCCCCCCCCCCCCCGCCTTGCTGTGGGTAAGCTTTTTATGTGTTTATTGTGTGTATTTACTGCGTTTTTAATATTTTCATGTGCACGTGTTTCGGGTGCTAAGGTCGTATTTTTGCGAGGTCGTAATGTTTATTTTTTTAAGTCCCGCGGTTCGTGTTTGTGGATGCTAAGTCTGTAAATTTTGCGAGGGTCCACATTTGCGTCCCTAAAGTCCGCAGTTGCTGGCAAGGAGCGCCTTCAGCGCTCCTTGCCAGCAACTGCGGACCTCACTTCGGGCGGGCCGCAGGCTCGCTACGTGAGCCCACAGCGTTAGCAACTACCCACTTGCTCACAACTATATATGTGATGGATCTTATGAATGTTGGTCACGTTTGCGATGTTGGTCACGCACTTGCGGCCCTCACGAAGCAAGGAACGCACTTGGAGGGCTGCAATGAGCACCAAAGGCGCTCATTGCAGGGCTTGTGATGAGCACCACAGTCTTTCATTGCGAGACCCGCAGGAGTAAGGCTGCAATGAGCGCCGAAGGTGCTTTTCGTGAGGCACGCAGGACTTTAAAACAGTTAGTTAGGCGGCGCTCATAATGGCCCCGATAACCGATGAAAAACAGAGCACTTTGCTGCTGATCACGAGGCACACAGTTTACTATTTTAACGGAAGAAATTGTTTCAAGCGCGTAACTCGAAAGACCCGCCAAAAAACCAAATAATAATAATAATAATAAAAAAAAATAACACACTCAAACACAACACATGGGGGAGAGCCAGGGAGCCTGTGAGTGAGGTTGAGCCATATTTGGCATCAGTGTCTTGATTGCATTCAAAGTAGACTGAACGTTGGGCGATATCAGCTCATTCTTTAATGAATGAATTCAGTTTCTAGATGCTTCTCTACTGAAATGACTCCCAGTGTGCATACAATGGTCAAGTTTAGGTAAAATGTATGGAGATCCTGCAATATTTTGACAAACATAACTGAGCACTTTGTAATTGCAGGGCAGAGATTAGTACAACCTCTCTGGTTCCACCAGTCAGTACCAGCGTGCTTATCAGAGAAACACTTGCATTTATGTGATAAACAGCAATATATGTCAAGGAAGAATAAAGTAAATGAGAGAGGGAAGAAGATTAAAGTCAGTGGGGAGAGGGATTATAGAGAGAGTAAATGCGTTGTTGAAAGATTGAGCACAATGGAAACATGACCCATGCATGATCCATTTAGGCTAGGTAATGAAATAACGGACACGAAGCCCCAATGCTTATCTTTAAGCACGCCCTGTGAGGTGGGGCCATCGCCCCCTTAGGCCAGTGGGCCGGGCAACTCACCTCCCCGCCGCCAAGTCATAACTTAACAATACACAACATACAATAGCCACTTCTCCGAATTCTTTAACCAAAATATATATTTATTTCTATATTATATATATATATTTTGTTTTTATAAGTATACTTCTTATACATTTTTTTTAACAACAAAATACAGGGTGGGTGGGTGGGATTCCAGTCGGGAGACCGCGCTGCTGTGACCAACGGCGCGAAACGGGCTTCCGACACGCCCCCCGACGCACCTGATTGGCTATTAGCCTCACAGGCTCCGCTGGGTCACGCGACGCTACGGGCTGACCCAGGGAGCCTGTGCAGCCTCCGCGTCATACATGACCCATGCATGATCCATTTAGGCTAGGTAATGAAATAACGGGCACGACAACTGGAGTTGGGAGAAACAACGGGCCACAGCTTTATTTTGAACAATGTAAACAACAACCATAACTTATTTAAATGACTAATTTAGTCCTTTCTTTCCGGGGGAGGAGCCCGGCCACGAACAGTGACCTCACGCTTTGAGCCCTGCCCAAAGCCCCAATGCTTATCTTTAAGCACGCCCTGTGAGGTGGGGCCATCGCCCCCTTAGGCCAGTGGGCAGGGCAAATCACCTCCCGCCACGGAGCATGCGAGGGACGCCTCCCGAGGCTGCGATCCCCCCCCTGCTGGACATTAAAGCCAAAGCTCGCAAAACACTCTCCCTAAATTCCAACATCATCAACTCGTACCCTAACCTAACCTTATCTTTCGCGAAAAAATCATCAGCACCGACCGGTTCGAATTCCTTATACCGGATGGCAAGAAAACCTTGTTTCCTCACAAAACTCGCGATCTGCTGGTTGATCTTTTGTCTAGCCTTGTCCAAACATACTGGGTCGCGCGCGTTACGCCACGATCTTCTCTTAATCATCTCAGACCAGATAAGGAACGTGCCAGGGAACTTCTTTACCCACTTCTCAACGTCTCGTCTCATTATTTTCAGCATCCGTCTCATAGGAACTGTCCCCAAATCATTCCCGCCGGCATGAATTATTATCACACTGGGCTGACCGTAACGCTGCGCGTAAGTATCCAGGAGACCGTCGAGCTGCGCCCATCGCAGACCCCGAATGCCACACCACCGTACGCGCAAGTCCGTAACAGGAAAACCCAGTTGTGCCTTTTCTTCGGTAACTGCGGCTAACCTGTGGGCCCAGTACACGTATGAATGGCCCACAATCCATAGTTGCTTCTGTTCCCCTGAAAGTAGAAAGCAACACCATTATACCACTGCATTTGGCCTTACATAGGACCGAAAACGTTCTGAATCCCACCTCCCGATGCGCTTTACTGCCGCGTCGGGCAACCCCAGCCTAGCTGCTTCTGTGGCAGCTCCAATCCGAAAAGAGTGTGTTCCGAAGTCCGACTGCTTAAAACCGAGCCGATGCAGTGCGCTTTTTAAAACTTTTTTAAATTGATACTGTGACAGTGCCGTTCCATCGGCGTGTACCAGCAGCGAACACCGTCCCGCCGGTCGCTGATTAAGGTACTCCTTAAAACATGCATATGGGCAACACTCCGTGCCAACCTGATGCAGAACAACCTCTCTTCCTTTCCCCACTTGGTCGGTTTTTGACCTCCGCAACCACAATACCACCGTGCCTTCCCTGAGGCAGGTATCCACCAATTGCAGTCCCCCCGAACCGTGTCTACTGTTCGCGACTAACTCCCCTATCCTAAACGCTCCGAAGAACGCCAGGAAAAAAGCCGTTCGGAAAAGTAGGGATTCAAAGGGGTTTCTGCAAACCACCACCAACTCCTGAGCCAATCTCAGTAACAAGGCAAATGTTATTGGCCGCCTACTATCCGGCCTCTGCAACCCGTTGAACATTCCGGTCACCACCTTGCGCACTAGAAACTCCTTTGTAAGGTCCCTCTGCCCAGCAAGCTTAAACATAAAAGCAAGCGCCGTGACCTGTCTCCCTACTACGGCTCTTGATTCGCCTTGCTCGGCGCACCGCAGCAGGTACCAAAGCAGGATCCCTATGCTCTTCTCTTCCGTCTTGGCACCACCTGCCAGTGCCACTAGACTATCCCATTTTGCCCACACGCTTCTATAAGCGGTCCATGTCGCTGGGGCAACAGACTGTCTCACGAGTCCCGTTACCTGACAACTCCAATCTCCCAAAGCTCCTCGGGAATGTGCTCCCCCAGGGCGTTTGCATAAGGAGCCAGCGCCCTGAAGCGGTCCTCCTGAAACCGAGAGAGGGCGTAAGCAATTACGTTCTCTACCACTGTCACGTGTCTTACCTGAAACCATATGTTCAGGCGAAGACAACATAGCACAAGATGCCGGAGCAATCTTATCACCGGTACGGATGTTGCCGTGATGTTGTTCACGGCCTCCACCAATCCCTTATTAACCGAATGGAATATGACTCGCCAGTCCCTGAAACTGGCACCCCATAAGTGAACCGCTACCACCATAGGGAACAGCTCGAGGAATGTGGGGTTCTGCATTAAACCCGCCTCTTCCCATTCCTCTGGCCACGTCGCAGCGCACCATCTCCCTTGGAGATAGGCCCCACAGCCAATCGGTCCGGACCCGTCGGTGTGGAGATCTAGCTCTGCGCTGGTGGAGCCCTCCTTTTGAAGGAGCACCCGCCCATTAAAATCCGGCGAGGAACACCGCCCACACCCTCACATCATCACGCATAACCCTGGAGACTGTTAAGAAATGATGCGGCCTCGCAATCCCTATAGTAGCCAGTGACATCCTTCTACAGAATATCCGCCCCATGGGGATAATTCTGCATGCGAAGTTCAACTTCCCCAATATTGATTGCAACCGCCGCAAAGTTACTCTCCGCGCGCCTTGTAGCGCCTTAATCTCCGCTTGCATGTCCGCCACCTTCTCCAAGGGGAAGACTGCACTCCTTTTGCAGGAGTCAATCCGAATCCCTAGAAAAGTCAACTGTTCCGTAGGGCCCTCCGTTTTGTCATGGGCCAGCGGTACACCGAATTCTGTACAGACTTCGGTGAAAACCTCCAGCATGAAACGGCAAGCGTCGTCCCTGCTAAGCCCAACGAAAAAGGAAATCATCCAGGTAGTGGGTAATACTCCTGTACCCGGCTTCGATGCTCACGACCCATTGCAAAAATTTGCTGAAGCCTCAAAGTAAGCACAGGATATTGAGCATCCCATGGGGTAAACCATAAATCAACGAAGTAACTCCCGTCTACGAAGCACCCTAGAAGCCGATGGCTTGACGGGTGCACGGAGTAGCAATCTGAATGCTGGCCTCGATGTCCACTTTTGCCATAAGGGCCCCTTGGCCCTCCTTCCTCACCAGGCCGACCGCCCGGCTCAAATGACTCGTAATGACACAGTAGCCTTGTCTTTTGAGATGCCATCGTTTACCGACGACCTCTGGGGTAGGAAAGATGTTGTATCAGCCTAAATTTACCCTTCTCCTTCTTGGGGACCACCCCAAGGGGGAGACACGACTAAACCCGGAATGGGCGGGAGCCGCAAATGGCCCTGCCATCCTCCCCAATTTTACCTCGTTGAAAACCTTAGCTTGAGCTACCCCTGGGAAATCCCTGGCCGACTTCAGGTTTGGAACAAGAAAAACCCTGAATGTCAACCCCACATGGAATACGGAATCCTTCTCGGAAACCGTCCTCCAGCAGGCGCGCGGCTACGGCGGTGCCTGCCAATTTACCGTAGCGTTTTAGCCACGGCAGCATGGCGGGGAGGCGTATGGGCGTCCTGCCCCTTTGCAGTAGGTTCGCCCCTGCCTCCCTCTTTTGGTCTACCGCATCTAGACAGGGGGTGCTCCCCTCCACAATTTGAACATGCGTGCTTAAACCTGCAGTTGGGGGGCCCATCTACAGACCCCCTCGTTATACGCAAAACAGGTCTTGAGGCCTGCTCCTGAGGCGTGGGTGGGGCCCTTAGCTCCACCGGCCCCGCTCCGAAAGGGCGTCGTGACTCTCATGGGCGTCATAATGTTTAGCCAATACGCCACCACCTTGTCACTCCACTCCATGCTTGGCCTTGAGGGCAAGTATTGCCGGAATTCCTCATCGTACCGCCACCAGGCTGTACCCCCATAGACCTGGTGAGCATTCCGAATTTCGTCTATGTAAACGAATAATCCCGAACTCTGTTCGGGGTGTCGCTCACACAGTACGCAAGCCCATATTGAAAAAGCTTGCAGCCATGTATCAAACGTCCTAGGTAGCCTAGCAAAAGATTTCCGCTGCTCGTCCAACTCCCTGGGGCCCCTCTCGGCCAAATCTGTTTGCCTAGACATAGGGAGAAGGGAGAACAACTCTATAAACTCCCTCCTCCAGATTTTTTCCTTAACCTCCTG
Source organism: Discoglossus pictus (assembly GCA_027410445.1). Classification (NCBI taxonomy): domain Eukaryota; kingdom Metazoa; phylum Chordata; class Amphibia; order Anura; family Alytidae; genus Discoglossus; species Discoglossus pictus. Next base: position 167,191,752 of record CM050167.1, on the reverse strand, counting down.
GGTAAGGTGTGCTCCTAAGGTATCCAACGAGCATAAGACTATAGGCCTCATGGCTACGTCGGTAACCCCTGCATTGGTACTACCTGTTGCTGCAATCACATTGCATACCGGCTCGGGCGCGCGCATGCTAGGGACCGCCTCGCTTGCGCTCGCTGGCGCCACTGTAGCTGCTGGCTGGGACCACGCCCCCTTCGCTAGCCCCCCTATCCAAGCTCCCATTTCGTGCTCGCTAACCGCAATGTTGTGCGCAGCTAGTAGAGTCTTCAATGACCCGAGAAACCCTCCCCTGTCTGCTGCGCGGCTCAAATCTGAGCGCTCACCTGCTTCTGGAAGCCTTGGAGTGGATACAGCCAAAAGAGTATCCCTGCGTCTCTCCTGATGCTCCGGGGACTCTGACCGTCTGGCCCCCTGCGGGCTCCTCCTCTCAGATCCAGTGCATGCACAGCTGCACCGACAAGATCTCCTGCTTCTCGACCTGGATCTCCTTCTGGATCTGTGGGTACAAGAAGAACAGTCACTAGCTCTCCGCGACCTGCATGCCCGTGCCCATACCGCCCTTTCCTCATCTGAGGAACGGTCCATGGTCACCTAAGCCTGCGCGGCTGGAGTAGGACTAGCACTGCCTCCGCCGCCCCCTGTAGGGGTTCCCCTGAGACTTCCTCGAGGCGTTTGAACATCCAGTTGTTGGTCGGTCTTAGACCCTTTGTGCTGAGTGGCCTAACCGTCTCGCCCTCAGTCTCTACTCTGCTACGTCTTAGCGGTAGTGTGCGTAAATAGCAGCGGACTGTACCTGCTCGTAGCCCTTCTTAGCTCGAGTGGGGCGTCCTAGCCTCGCCACTGCTGCTGTCACTGGCATGTCATCAATCAAGACCATGCTGTCCTGGCTATTCATTTCTCTGATCACTCCGTCTCTTCTTTCTTTCGTAGTCGCCATGTTCCTCTCGCCACCAATTGGGCGTCCCTGTAAAGTACCAGAAGCACTGTTATTGAGGGAAACCCCAGGGACCGTCTGTTTGGCACCGTGAGGGTCTGTAGGAGCCTTTTTAGGACTTCCGGCTTTTTTCTTACCCCCTGCACCCCCCCTACGGTGTGTTAGAGGGGTGTTTCTTGACCTTTGCCGCGGCCTGGTACCTTTAGGCAAGTTGGCTGCTGGTGGCCGGAGTGCTAGGCCCTCACCCCCACCGCCCGTGGTCCTGGCGCTCGCCTGCCTGGGGGTTATGGGGTCCCGGCCGCCCTGACCTGTAACCCCCCCCATCTCTTGTGTCTCTGCTGCCTGATGGACGGGGGTCTGGTAGCCCTACAGTGGTGGGATGAGAAAAAATTTCCCTGGAGCCATCAGAATTGCCTAGGACACCAGCCACCGCAGGCTGATCCTGTTCAATGTGCTGAGGTCCAAGCGCAGAAGGCATGGGAGGTCCCAGCCTGTCCTGCACCCACCTGACCCCTTGGCTTAGGGCACGGGTCCTAACTTCAGCCAGTAAAGCCTCTAAGCCTTCTGGATCCATAATAAGCTAAAAGGGGGACACACAGGGGGAAAACACCCAGCCACTGACTCCAGGCACCCACAGCAACAACAAACACACAGACACAGACAAGACACACACACAAAAAAAACGGAGGAAGAAATTACAACAATAAGAGTAGCCTCAACATATACAGCCCCTTATGTGCTGGTAAGCTGGGGTAACAGTCTCAGTATTAAACCTTCCTACTGTGTTTAATGCTGCAGGACCTCAGACCTCCGTCCGTTCCAGTCGGGAGACCGCGCTGCTGTGACCAACAGCACGAAACGGGCTTCAGACACGCCCCCCGACGTACCTGATTGGCTGTTAGCCTCACAGGCTCCGCCGGGTCACGCAACGCTACGGGCTGACCCAGGGAGCCTGTGCAGCCTCCGCGTCATACAAGAGAAACTGCAAGGAAGGGGTTGCAGAGAGTGTGTATTGTGATGAGGGTGGAGAGCATAGAGCTGGAGTGTTGAATTCATGTTACTGTCCCTTACTGTTTTTGTACACTCATTTAAAGCAGTGCTGCCTTTTGAATGCAAGAGGCAGTGATGGTTTCTGGGCCCATGTCCTGAGCCAAAAACATTCTGAGGGCACTATCGAAACAGGCAAATGGCCACAATGTGTGCTCGACCAAGCAATGACAGCCATTTGTTTGAGGTTACATGGTTTAAAGTGTTTTAAGAGAACATGAGATAAAGCTGTAATGTTCTGTAATGTAAAAGCTTAATTTACAAAGAACACTTTCTCACTCTGTCAGCTCTTTGGCCCTATTATCACATATATAGTTGTGAGCGTACGGGCCGTTGCTCACGCTTGCGGGCTCGCGAAGCGAGGGACGCAGTTCCCTGCAAATGCGGGTCCTCGCGAAGCGAGGGCCCGCATTTGCGGTGGTGGGAGCATCCCAACGTCCCCGCACATGCGGATCCTCGCGAAGCGAGGGTCCGCATTTGCGGGGTGGAGGCTCAACGTCGGCTGTGTTAACACACACATACACACACACGACTTTTTAACAAAATAAACCCAACCTCCCAGCCAACAAAAACCCAACAACCTCCCCGCAAATGCGGATCTTCGCGAAGCGAGGGTCCGCATTTGCGGTGGTGGGAGCATCCCAACGTCGGCTGTGTTCACACACATACACATACACGACTTTATAACAAAAAAAAACTCAAAGGCCCTTCACACGCTCTTAACACACATACGCACGACTTAGAAACAAATACACTGCGTCGTACACGTAAAAGCTAACTGCGTATATCGCAAAAAAATACAGCAACATCGCAACAAAATACGGCCGCATCGGAAAAAAATACGGCCGCGAAAGACCCATTACAAACGCCGCGCAGCAAAACATCACAAACACAAGAAATAAACACAACGAACACATAAAAAGCTTACTTACAGCAAGGGGGGGCATCCGGCACCTCCAAAAGTTCATTTACACGTCCATTTAAGTTAATAAAATGAGTTTTAAACGGCCGAATAAATCGGCTAAGCGAGAGAAAAAATGGCCGCCAAACAAAACGAAAACGAGGCTTCAGACGTAACTACACTGCAGTAACTCTGAAAAATGAAACACATACTATGCGGAACGTACCACAGTCACAGTTAAACACCATTTTGAACACTACTACGCACAAAATGGCGGATGGAACGCAAATTGTAAGCTGGAACGCAAATAGCGCATGCGTATTGCGTTATAACGTTCTGAGGCACTTGAAAGTTTTAAAAAATACTGCCTACTTTCCAGAAATTTCTACAAGGTTATAAATACTGCCTACTTTCCAGAAATTTCTACATTTCTACTCAGGTGATGAACAGAGTGACTTCAGAGTTAACTGCTGCTCTTACTTCAGAAGAGAATTGTTTCCTAATTTACTACTTTACATTGTGCAAATTACAACTGAGAGGTAAGCTATAATATATTACATTTTATTATAAAGACACCACAAAAAAAAAAAAAAGAACTATGAAACTGTGATTTATGTAGTGACATGTGACACGCACATTTATGTGTATTGCCCCTGCAACAAAATGATCTTAAAACAAACTAATTAAACAACTACATTTAAATGACATTACAAAAAAAAAAATTGTAATATTAAAATATGAGTCATGTATACTGATATGTGACACGCACATATATGTGTATCATCTATAGTTACATGTCACACACACATTTATGTGTGTTGGCAAAAACAAAAAATAAGGTTCATTTAACAATTAAATTATCATTCATCTATAGTGATATGTCACACTCACAGAAAAAAATGACATTGAACTCGGAAAATGTGCTTCATGTATGTGACATATGTGTGTAGCCCCCCCAAAAAAATAATGTTAATTGAAAATAATTACAGAAGTATATTTAAATGACATTAATTCAATATATTACCTAAAACTCAATCTTTCTACTTCTTTTAATATTCAAACAGACTCTGCATCAACAGCGTCACTCAACAATTTGCACCGTGCATTGTGAAGCACAATCCCTTTTAAAGAACACCAACAAAGAAGAACAGGTAAGATAGAACAAGACATTACATGCTGAAAAGACCATGCTTTGCTAAATCAAAAATAAGAAATATACAATAAACCATTTCACTTTCTTTTTCAAATAGACACTACAAGAAGACCGGCGGATTAAGATTGGCAGGAGGGGACCCTGTGTCATTCGACACTTCAGTCAAGGTAAAGTATTAAGTATAAAAAAATAAACAAACTATGAGCCTCATTCAATTGCGAGTTGGCCAATTGAATAGGGCTCTATATAAGCACATAACATATTTTTTATACAGAACTTTTTAGTTACTGAACTTCTATCCAAAATCAAGGTCTTCACTAACTGAAAACTTCCGTCAAAAAATATGTTATGTGCTTATATAGAGCCCTCTTCAATTGGCAAAATTGAAATTGAATGAGGACCTATATATCTTTAATGCCCAAGGGCCTCATTTTAATGTGATTGGCCCATTTCAATAGGGCTCTATATAAGCACAGAGCATATTTTTTTACAGAACTTTTTAGTTAGTGAAGACCTTGCTTTTGGATACAAGTTCACTAACTAAAAACTTCTGTAAAAAAATATGCTCTGTGGTCATATTCAGCCCTATTCGATTGCCCAAAACGCAATTGAATCAGGCCCCGACAATATAACAAATGCAGCAACCAAAGGCCCTCATTCAATTGCTATTTGACCAATTGAATAGCGGTCTAAATAAACACATAGCATATTTTTTTTAAATAAGTTTTTAGTTAGTGAAAACCTTGATTTTGGATAGATGTTGACGAACTAAAAAAAAAAAAATATGTTATGTGATTATTTAGACCCCTAAAGCCTCATTCAATTCCGAGTTGCCCAATTGAATAGGGCTCTATATAAGCACATACAAAAAAATGTAAACAAACTTTTTAGTTACTGAACCTCTATCCAAAACCAAGGTTTTCACTAACTAAAAACTTCTGTCAAAAAAAAATGTTATGTGCTTATATAGAGACCTATTCAATTGACAAACTTCTAATTGAATAAGACCCTATTGAATTGGCCAAACTGCAATTGAATGAGGCCCAAAGTATGCAACATATGGTACACACAAAGTGGTACACACAAAACAGGATTGTAACAAACTCAGACAAACACATAGCAAACTAAATTAACTTTCTTATTCAATGTTTAACAACCTATAAGCATTAGAAAAAAGCCTAAATAAGCATACCACAAGTGGTGCGCACCAAACAGGATTGTACAAAAACTCATACAAACACATAGCAAAGTAAATTAATATTCTTATTTCATGTTTAACAACCTATAAGCCTTACAAAGAAGCCTAAATAAGCATACCAAAAGTGGTGTGCACCAAACAGGATTGTAGAAAAACTCTCACAAACACATAGCAAACTAAATTGATATTCTTATTTCATGTTTAACTACCTATAAGCCTTAGAAAAAAACCTAAAGAAGCATACCACAAGTGGTGAGCACCAAACATGATTGTACAAAAACTAACACAAACACATAGCAAAGTAAATTAATATTCTTATGTCATGTTTAACAACCTATAAGCCTTAGAAAAAAGCCTAAAGAAGCATACCAAAAGCGGTGCGCACCAAACAGGATTGTAGAAAAACTCTCACAAACACATAGCAAACTACATTGATATTTTTATTTCATGTTTAACTACCTATAAGCCTCAGAAAGAAGCCTAAATAAGCATAGCAAAAGTGGTGTGTACTAAACAGGATTGTCGAAAAACTCACACAAACACATAGGAAACTAAATTAAGATTCTTATTTAATGTTTAAGAACGTATAAGCCTTAGAAAGAAGCATAAATAAGCATACCACTTTTGGTGCGCACCAAACAGGATTTTAAAAAAACTCACACAAACACATAGCAAACTAAATTAATATTCTTCTTTAATATTTAAGATCTTTAACAACCTATAAGCCTTACAAAGAAGCCTAAATAAGTATACCAAAAGTGCGGAACAGAAAATAGGATAATGCTAAAACCAGTGCAATCATATACAAAATAATTCACAAAAAAATAATTACAGTATAAAAAAATTATCTATGCAATATAAAAATACATTTAAAGTATTTTGAAAAGGTTGCACAAACAAATAAATAGTAGAAAAATTCACCATAACAGATACAGTACACAGAAATAATGTAATTTTTTAGTTAATACAAATACATTCAAATCAAATAACATTTTCATTTTTATTTTACAACAGATACTGCGTGAAGAACATCGGACCAGGAGTTTCAACTGAGGACCAGACCAGCGGGCGAGGACTTTCAACAGAGGACTACACCATCGGACCAGGACTTTCAACACAGGACTACACCATCGGACCAGGACTTTCAACACAGGACTACACCATCGGACGAGGACTTTCAACACAGGACCAGACCATCGGACGAGGACTTTCAACAAAGGACTACACAATCGGACGAGGACTTTCAACAGAGGACCAGACGATTGGACGAGGACTTTCAACACAGGACCAGACCATCGGACGAAGGCTTTCAACACAGGACCAACAAAGATTCTGCTTGAAATCAAACTTCAACCAAGGTACAGTATAACAAGTAAAAAAAGAGAAAAATAAATAAATATCTTAGCTTTGTATCGATGTCAACAGAAAATAACATTTAAAAAAAAACACCAGTAACTATAACTTTGAAAAAAATATAACTAACACATTTTTCTGCTATATCTTCTTTGTCTTTTAGGGCCAATAATCTTTAACAGTAAATACAAACTTCAATGTAGCCAGAAAAAAATAATGCATACTCAGTCCTACGCCCTCATTGAATTGCCATTTGACAAATTGAATAGTGCTGTAAATAAAACCATAACATTTTTTTTCAAAAAACTTTTTTGTTAGTGAAAACCTTGCTTTTGGATACATGTTTACAAAATAAAAAATTATTTAAAAAATTATATGATCACCTTATTTAGATCTCTATTCAATTGACCAAATTGAAATTGATTAAGTATAAAATGTAAACACACTGTTGATAACAATTTTTGATGAAAACAAACTTAACATCTCAAAATAAACTAAAGATACATTATTATTTTTTACAGATTAACATGGCTGATAACGAGAGTAAACAAGAAAAGAAAAGACGCCAAGCTAGAGAATGACGACAGAGAGCAGACAGCCAGCAGACACCGGAGAAGAAGGAAATTCGACGAGAAAAAGAACGTAAAAGAATTGCAAGCAAAAGACTGTCACCTGCAGAAATTAAAGATATGACAAAAAAAAAACAACAAGCAAATAAAGCATTTACAACCTGTTGCTGAAACATCAGATGACATTTTAGCTGAAAAAATTCAAGGAATACAAAAAAAAGCAACGAAAAAAACAAAGCATTTAGAACCGGTTCATGAAACATTACATGACATTTTACCTCAAACAATACAACATATACCAAGAAAAGCCACGAAAAAAACTAAACATTTAGAACCTGTTGAAACATTATATGACATTTCACCTGATGAATATGAAAGTCAAAATCCAATATGCTTTGCAAATTGTCCTTTACTCAAGTCTTTAGCAGTAGAGGTTCATAGTTGTGGGGACATGACTACTCAATGTCAGTTTTGTGAGGCTTATTATTTTAAACAAGAGAGACCCAGAGATGGCCAATTTATTAGTTGCTGTCAAAAAGGCAAGTTCAAACTTCCAGAAAGGAAAGAATTTCCTATCTATTTACAAAACATTATGACTGAACCTACTTTTCCAAACTACAAAATTTTTTAAAACAAACATAAGATCCTACATTAGTGCCATATCCTTTGCATCTATGGGGGCAACTTTAGCTGCTAATGTACCAGGACATGGTCCTTACTGTTTTAAAGTCCAAGGACAAATTTATCATCGCACTTCCCATTTACATCCAGAGGAAGGAGATCGAAGAAAATTTGCTCAACTATATGCCCTAGATACAATGGAAGCTGTTGACCAACGTATGCAGATGGAAGAAAATAAAAAAATGCTTACACAGTGTTTTTATAGAGCTAAATAACATTATGGACAACAATCCCCTACAGTAAAGCTTATAAAAAATTGGCAGAAGTAGAAATGAACAAACTACTTCATGCACAAGGACATCAATTACCAATGCCCAAGGTTAATATGGTGCTTAAAAGAGACAGACATACTGATAAACGTCGTTATAACTTGCCAACATCAAATGAGGTTGCAATGGTGTTTCAGAATGATGAAGGAGAACCACCATTTAAAAGAGACATTAGAATATATCCCAGAAATGCGGAGCAACCGTTCATTAATATGAGTATCTTAAGTCCAAATTTAGATCCAATGACATATCCCATCTTTTTCCCACACGGAAAAGCAGGTTGGCAACCAAAATTAACACTTCCCAGTTACCCAAATGCTAAAGCCAGAATCCGAAATAATGTTTCTATGCTTGAATTTAAAGTAGCTCAAATTGCCATTCGACATGGATTTAATCCAATTTTATGTGGTGGAAAACTAACCCAACAATGGATTATTGATTCTTATTTGCAAGTTGAGGCAAATAATAATAACAATATTCTGGACTCATGGACTATGTTGCTGACGTGGCTACAAGCAGAGACATGACAGCTGGCAAAGCCATCATTTTACCATCTTCCTTTCAAGGATCTCCTCGAAATATGAGAGAAAGATACAATGATGCTATGGCTATTGTCACCAAATTTGGCAAACCCGATTTATTTCTGACATTTACATGTAATCCACAATGGCCAGAAATTACACAAAATCTACTTCTTGGACAAAGTGCTTCAGATCAACCAGATTTAGTAGCAGAGTTTTTTAAGATTAAATTAAATGAATTAATACGTGACTTCACTATAAATCAGTTATTTGGCAAATGTCTTGCTTATGTATATACCATTGAATTTCAAAAAAGAGGCCTTCCACATGCACATCTTCTAATAATACTTCAAGAAAAAGATAAATTAGATACTTCGGACAAAGTGGATGCAATCATTGTTGCTGAACTACCAGATCCAGAACTATATGGTAGACTATATGAGATTGTTACTCATCGCATGATTCATGGACCCTGTGGTGACCTTAATCCACAATCACCATGTATGGAAAATAATAAATGTTCCAAAGAATTTCCAAAAGATTATAGAGACAAAACCTATGCCAATTGTGATGGATATCCACTTTATAAAAGAAGAGAAGGAGATAGTGCCATTATTCGTGGAAAAAAAGTGGACAATAGATATGTAGTACCCTACAATCCACATTTACTCATGAAGTACAATGCCCACATCAACGTAGAAGCCTGCACTTCCATCAAATCCATTAAATATGTGTACAAATATATTTACAAAGGCTATGATGCAGCTACTGTAGTCGTCAAAAGTGCAGACAACCCTGAATGTAGTGAGTTAGTACATGATGAACTTGCATCTCATGTAGATGCTCGCTATGTCAGTGCGCCAGAAGCTATGTGGCGGCTTTTAAAATTTGAAATGCATGATAGATCACATGCAGTATATAGGTTAGCAGTACATTTGCCACAACGACATTTATTCTATTTCCATGCTGGAAATGAAATGAATGCATCGGCCCAAAGTGAAGATCGTCACACTACACTAACTGCATGGTTTGAATTAAATTCCACTGATTCTGAAGCAACACAATACTTATATATTGAAATTCCATATCACTATGTTTTTGTGAATGGATTATGGAGAACAAGAAAAAGCAGAGGCAATAAAATAATTCCAAGAATTTACACAGTCAATCCAAGAGATGTTGAACGTTTTTGCTTACGGATATTACTTTTAAATGTTCCTGGAGCACAAAGTTTTGAACACTTAAGAACTGTTAATGACATTGTATATGAATCCTTCCATTTAGCTGCAAGACATAGAAACTTACTAGCGGATGATACAGAATGGGAAAGATGTTTAGAAGAAGCAGCACAATGTCAAATGCCACGACAGATGAGAGAACAATTTGCTTTTATTTGTATCTTCTGAAATGCTCCAAATGCATTAGCTTTGTGGGAGACTTTTAAAAGTAATATGGCTGAAGACTTTATGCGACGATACAATGAACCCATTGCACACTTAAAAGCGTTAATGGAAATCCAAGAAGTATTTTTAACTCATGGATTAAGTTGTGCAAGTTTTAATTTGCCTGATCCAGGTCTTATAGATGACATAAACTTTGAAGACTATGACATTCAACTACAAGCAGAAAGAAACACAAGAAAGACTTGCAACTTTAAATACATTACAATTGCAAGCATTTAATGCCATTAAAAATGCAATAGATGATGACATGGTGACAGAGCGTTATATCTATCTTGATGGACCAGGAAAAACCTATCTGTATAATTTATTAATGAGTTCAGTACGAGCACAAGGTCAAATAGCAATGGCGTTTGCCACTACTGGAATTGCTGCACTTTTGTTAGAAGGTGGAAGAACTGTTCATAGTGGATTTAAACTGCCAGTGCCTATTTTAGAAACTTTTGTGTCAGATATTCGCATGACATCATTACAAGCAAAGAAATTGAACAAATGTAAATTAATTATAATAGATGAGGCCACAATGATGTCATGCTATGCCCTCCAATGTATTGAACGTTTGCTTCGTGAAGTCATGGATAATACTTTTCCATTTGGTGGAAAGGTAATGTTGTTAGGTGGCGATTTTAGACAAACATTACCTGTCGTTGTACATGGAAATCGAACTGACATTATTGAAACATGTATAAAGTCAAGTACACTATGGAAACATTTTACCCATCTTCAACTGAAACAAAATATGAGATCAGAAGGCCAAACTGATTTCAATGATTGGCTTATTAAAATTGGAGAAGGCAGAACAGAAAAAATACCACATTTACCTGACGACACTGTAGAGATCCCACCTCATATGATTTGTCAACAAGATATTATATCCACTATATTTGAAGGGAGCATAAATAACCAGGAATATTCCGAGCTTGCCAACCAAGTCATACTAACGTGTAAAAATAAGGATGCATTAATCCTCAATAATGAAATCTTAAAAAAAAAATAATGCACCACAAATAAATTATCACAGTGCTGATTCTGTACTTGCTGATGACAATGAAAGTCAGGCCAACTTTTCGACTGAATTCATAAACTCACTAACTCCTTCTGGAATGCCACCACATATTTTGCAGCTAAAGAAAGGTGCAATTATTATGTTACTGCGAAATATGAACCCCAAAAAAGGCCTATGTAATGGGACAAGATTAATTGTTCAACAATTAAAGGACCATTTTATAGATGCTGAAAATTTTAACTGGGACCCATAAAGGAGAGAGAGTTTTCATACCAAGAATAGATTTAGCACCAAGTGAAAGTAGTCTCCCTTTTATACTTCAAAGAAGACAATTTCCCATTATTATGGCATTTGCCATGACCATCAATAAATCATAAGGTCAAACTTTCAAATCTATGGGTATTTTCCTGGAAGAAACAGTATTTGCACATGGTCAATTGTACGTTGCGTTGTCACGGTGCAAAAATCCACAGGCTATTAAAGTTTACATTGAAAAGAATGAAAGTCAAGGTGATTTATTAGAAGATGGACGTTTTTTTACTAAAAACATTGTCTACTATGAAGTACTATAACTTTTCAGTAAAGAAAGAAAACAAGGAAAACAAATTAAATAACATTCAAAAATAATAAACAAGAAACAATTTCAGTCATAATTTATGGAAAGACTCTTTATGGATGATTCACCTCACAAAACACTTGCCTTGCAACTACATATGTGATAATTATGTTAAAATGTTAATTAACTATGTTACTGTTTCTCATGTTACAAGTTGGGAAAACTATATTTTAACGGTCTTTACTTCAACATATTACAAAGTTCATGTTAACAGCTCAACCACGTTTTAAGACACAATGTTAATATTGTCTGTTATGTTAAGATTACTCCCTGTGGTCAGGAAGGAATTTATTTCATTGGGTACATTTTAAAGAGAGTTTTAACTGTTTGCCTTCCTCTGCATTCAATGTATATTGAAGTTAACAATTATTCGGATAGAAATTGCATGTTAAAAAACCATTGCCTCAAGTTTAAAATATTGATTACTTTAAAGTTAAAATGTTTTTACATTCAAATGTTAATACTTTTAATACAAAATTATGTTAAATGTATTCACTATGTTACTGTTTATAATGTTCAAAGTTATACAAATGTTTTGTCAAGTTCCAAAGTCACACAAATAATAAAGTTAAAGTTTAAAAAAATATACTTTCAAGTTTCTTACTTACATATATTACAAAGTTCAGGTTAAAATTATGTACGTTTCAACAAGGGTTTTTACTGTTTGCTTTCCTCCGAATTTTCATGTATATTGAAGTTAACAATTCTTCACATACAAATTGCATGTTAAAAAACCATTGCCTAAAGTTTGCAATAATGATTAATTTCAAGTTCCACTATTATAACATTCAAATGTTAATACAAAATGCTTTACAAATCATTGTTCACCAAGAGAACATTTTACAAAACTAAACATCTTTTAATATCACAATACAACTGTCACATATATATATTAATAACTAAACAACTTTGCTAACATACAAATCTCATTGCCGTCATTTTTTGACGGGCAAGTCGCTAGTAATATTATAATCATAAATTATTTACATAATTCATAAAAACAATAGATCCACACACTGTGACTCTCTAGTCGGCTAAGGTGACAATGCAATACACAGGGGAAGTGACTTTTTGGGTGGTGCAATGAGTATGGAATATAATAATTCATAGGATGCACAGAGAGAAACAGTGGTGCAGACAGGTGTGAGAAAAAAAGTGTGGAGTGAAGAAAGTGGGAGGGAAAGAAGAGTATGTATGACTGGAAGTGGGAATAGAGTGTAAGAGGGACTGAAAAAAGATTGGGGAGGCAAAGAGAGTGTGTGAGTGAAACAACGTTTTGCAGGCATAAGGGTTCAGATCATTGTTTGTTTACCCATTAGGCAAACTAGGCAGCTGCCTAGGGGTGCATCCCTGTGAGGGGCACCCATTTTTTATCCTAAAACTCCCTAAAACTGTTATTTTGTTTTAAAAACAAAATGCTGCAATTCATAGACTGGCCGCCTGGAACTAGTGTACAGTATAGAGTTCTCGCTGCTTACTCTTCTGATGTGTTTCCGGCATGTAGAGGAAGGACCTGCACCAGAGGAGCATAAGTAAGTTTATACAGTATAATGTTTTTTCACTAAAATGTTTTTTTTAGGAAATATTGGTAGCTCCTCAATACTATTTATTTTTGAGGTGGGTTATTTATTGACTATAGGTAATCTTATGAAAGGATATTAATATTGTATGATTATAGCTATTCCTGGCTTCAAATGTATGTATGTATTTATATGTACATTAATATATTGTTATGCTAATTATAGGTGGTGACCCTTGCTCAATATGTTTATTTGCTTAATTATATGTGATCCCGGTTAGATATTTATGTATCACATATATAGTTGTGAGCGTACGAGTTGTTGCTAACGCATGGCATGGAGCGCCGAAGGCAACTGCGACCCTCGCAAACTTTACGTCGCAACGCAAACAACATACGAGACACGTTACCACTCATTACGACCTCGCAAAAATCGCCCGCAACCCCCGGACAGGAAAAAATGAAAGACACAATAAATACACACAACACATACATAAAAAGCTTACCTACAGCAAGAGGCAGCATCTAGGACCTCAAAAAATGAAGTTACACCTTAATTTATCTCAAAATAAAAGAGTTTAGACACTCGAAAATTCTCTACGCGAGAGAAAAAATGGCCGCCGAACAAAACGAAAACGAGGCTACAGCACTCTAAACGTGCAAAACACCACGCAAAACACGCAAAACACCACAAAACACCTACGGATATTCCGCTACAGACGCATACCACACATTTGCCGCCATTTTAATGCGGAAGTACACAGCTACGGTAACGGTTTGGTCTCGCGCACGCACACTATTACACTGCACACATTCATCACGCTTACACAGCAGCTCCACACCACTAATGCTGCAGCAACATCAAAACACATTGCCAGCTCTTCAACACAATGCTTCAAAATAGGTAAAGTATATTCATTTATTAATGTATTATATATTTCATTATTATACACCAAACAGCATTAGCTACCTTACAATTTCATTGCCGTCATTTTTTGACGGGCAATTCTCTAGTTTGTATTATTAGTGACCCTAGTGAATATACATACATGTATATACATTTGCCTGCATGTGTTTATATTATAATTATGGCTGACCGTGGGTGAATACCGTATATACTCGAGTATAAGCCGACCCGATTATAAGCCGAGGCACCTATTTTACCACAAAATACTGGGTAAAATGAGTGACTCGAGTAAAAGCCGAGGGTGGGAAATGTGCTGCCCCCTGTGTCCCCCCTCTCTCTCCCGTGTCTCTTCTCCCCTCTCCCTTCCCTGTGTCTCTTCCCCCCTCCCTTATCACCCTCCTCAACCCCCCTCCTCATTCTCAACCTCCCTCCTCAACCCCACTCCTCATCCTCAACCTCCCTCCTCATTCTCAACCTTCCTTCTCATCCTCAACCCCCTCATCCTCAACCCCCCATCCTCAACCCCCTCCATAACCTCAACGTCCCTCCTCATCCTCAACCTCCATCCTCATCCTCAACCTCCCACCTCATCCTCAACCCCCTCATCCTCAACCCCCTCCTCATCCTCCCTCCTCAACCCCCCTCAACCTCACTCCTCAACCCCCATCCTCATCCTCCCCCTCAACCCCCCATCCTCATCCTCCCCCTCAACCCCCCATCCTCATCCTCAACCCCCTCCTCACCCCCCTCAACCTCAACTCCCCTCCTCAACCCCCTCAACCTCAACCCCCTCCTCAACCTCCCTCCTCCTCATCAACCCCCTCCTCACCCCCCATCCTCAACCCCCATCCTCAACCCCCATCCTCATCCTCAACCCCCCATCCTCATCCCCATCCTCACCCCCCTCAACCTCCCTCCTCCTCATCAACACCCTCCTTGCGACCCTCGCAAACTTTACGTTGTAACGCAAACAACACGACACAGCAACTGCGACCCTCGCAAACTTTACGTCGCAACGCAAACAACATACGAGACACGTTACCACTCATTACGACCTCGCAAAAATCGCCCGCAACCCGCGGACAGAAAAAAATGAAAGACACAATAAATACACACAACACATACATAAAAAGCTTACCTACAGCAAGAGGCAGCATCCAGGACCTCAAAAAATGAAGTTACATCTTAATTTCAACATCAACCCCCCATTCTCAACCCCCCTCTTCAACCCCCCATCCTCATCCCCCTCCTCACCCCCCCCCCCCTCAACCTCAACCCCCTCCTCAACCTCAACCTCCCTCCTCCTCATCAACCCCCCCTTAACCCCCCATCCTCAACGCCCATCCTCATCCTCAACACCCCATCCTCATCCCCATCCTCACCCACCCTCAACCTCAACCCCCCTCCTCAACCTCCCTCCTCCTCATCAACCCCCTCCTCAACCCCCCTCAACCTCAACCCCCCTCCTCACCCTCAACCTCCCTCCTCCTCATCAACCCCCTCCTCAATCCCCCATCCTCATCCCCCTCCTCACCCCCCCATCCTCATCCCCCTCCTCAGGCCCCCCTCAACCTCAGCCCCCCTCCTCACTTTCTCCCCTCAAAATACCTCCCCCTCACTTACCTGCTTCTTCTCCGGCCTCTGTATGACTGGAAGTGGGAATAGAGTGTAAGAGGGACTGAAAAAAGATTGGGGAGGCAAAGAGAGTGTGTGAGTGAAACGTTTCCCATCCTCAACCTCCCTCCTCCTTATCAACCCCCTCCTCACCCCCCCTCATCTCAACCCCCCTCCTCACTTTCTCCCCTCTAAATACCTCCCCCTCACTTACCTGCTTCTTCTCCGGCCTCTGCTCCATCTTGACCCCGGCGCGCATGTGACGTCACATGCACCCCGCGTCATTAGCATATACCGGGTGCCGGCAAGCCGGTATATGCTAATGACGCGGCACGCATGTGACGTCACATGCGCGCCCTGGGGTCAAGATGGAGCAGAGAACATGGCTGAATATGTGTATACAGTAGACTCTCAGTTAACCAGAACTCAAGCAACCAGAAAAAAAATGAAGACTGTATTTTAAATAAAAATTTTTTTTTACAGAGCTCAAAAAAATGCAGAGATCCAGGTTCTCATGCCACAAACTGCTTACAGGCACCTAGATTGCTTCCACTGTACATCTCTGCAATTCAATGTAACTGGGAGCCAGTGCAGTGTTTGCGATTCATTCCCTGGGTTAAGCACCGCACCCTCCAGCCGAACGTACCTGTGTGTAAGTGAGGTGTGAAAGCTGCTGCTGCTAGAACAGCCCTCACTGACAAATATACTTAGCAGAGCATCCTAGGTGCAGCTAATCTAGGCCTCTTTTATTAACCAGAAACTATATGTATCTGGCATTTACCAATCCCCATGGGTGCTGGGATAATTGAGAGTCTACTGTACTTATTTCAATTTAGGAGGCCCTATATGATTATGTTTGTATTATAATTGTAATTGGCCCTTGGTGAATGCTAATATAATATTAAGCGGCCCTAGTGAGTAAAAGTGATCCTGACTGAATATGATTACATTTACATGTAGGTAATCCAGTGGCGGCTGGTGAAATGTAAAACTGTGAGGGCTGTTTAGAATTATATATATGCTAGCGACTTGCCCGTCAAAAATGACAGCAATTTTTTTTTAAGCCTGGCACTGCTGTTTGCCACACAATCTGAGCACCTTCGGCGCTCATTGCGTGGCTTGCAATGAGAGTCTTTGCCGTTTATAGAGACCCTCTCCCCTCTCATTGTGAGCCTCTCCCCCAGTCTACTTTACAGGCCTTGCTGGTTATTGCAGGCGTCGTTAAACCTGCAAGTTTGTTGCTTTGTAATGAGCACCTTCGGAGCTCATCGCGAGGTCCTGCGTGCCTGCATTGTTCAGCTAAGTTTTACTGGCTTTGGCTAAGTGTTACTGGCTTGGCTTAAATGTTACTGGCGTGGCTTAAGTGTTACTGGCTTGGCTTAAGTGTTACTGGCTTAGGTTAATAGTTATTGGCTTGGCTTAAGTGTTACTAACTTCGGCTAAGAGTTACTGGCTTCTGCCTCATTTTCATCCTGTTTGAGAAAATGTAAGTTTTTTCCGTGGCCATTCTTTTCTATCTCCTAAAAACAGCAATTATAGGTCAAATTCGCTTGCATCTTCACTTACATAATGACATCTCTGACCGGACAGGAGATCCTTAGAGGGACCCTGAAAAGGCACTATTGTCAGAGCTGGAATGAGGGCCTTCGGCGCTTATTGCAGCAAAGTGCTGGGAACCTAGCGATGAGCGCCTACGGCACTTATCTTGAGGCTGTGTTCAATCTGTTTTAAAATCCTACATGCGTGCCTCGCAATAAGCACCTGTGGTGCTCATCACAAGCCTTGCTCATTGCAGCCTAATTCCTACAGGCTTTAATTGCAGCCTAAGTCCTACGGGCCTTGCGATGAGCGCCTGCAGCTCTCATTGCGAGCCCTGGAGGCCTGCAAATTGCAGGCGTCGCATAGCGAGGCCCCGAAAATTGTAGGCCTCGCTATGTGAGCCCCGCAAAATGCGGGCCTCGCTTTGCATGGCCCGCAAACGTGACGATACCTCAAAGGTTGCCAACTATTATAGTTGATAAATATATATATATACATACACATTCATACATAATGTATCATGGATTTTTTGCCAGGGCCCAGCAGAGGCATCAAAATGTATTTTATCTAATTAAAAACTAGCTCTGTGACTTTTTCCTGATTACTTATGCTCTTAGATAGACTCAATTTATTTATTCTGTGCAATGGTCCTTTAACGCTCATAATTACTCAGTTTTTATGTGTGATACAGGTGATCATGATATGTGCTTCTGTAACATATGCTTGCTGCCCTCCCATATAAAAATATAAATATTATGGGCAACCATCAAATGCATTTAATAAACAAGTAATAGCTTGGCGTGTGTATGAGTAGCTATTTTGTAAAAATGGCTGTTATAGGGAAATGTCTGTGATTTGCTCATACAGCAAGAGAGCAATACATAGAAAAGGGGGAAATGGGTGCGTGCATATCTTTTGTACGCACTTGCAGGGGCTCCTCCACCTCACTGCCCAGGGACTTCAAAAAGTTAGATCTGGCACTGGTTCAGGGATATGGTGGAATACTTTAAAAGTGTGTGTATGTAATGGGAGTTTTAAAAATGTGTTGAGAAAGTGGGGGACTTGGTTGGAATAAAGGAATAAAGGGAAGGAAGAGGATGACGAAAAAGTGTAAGTGATGGGGAGATAAAGATGAGCTCAGCATGATGTTTACATTTTCTCTGTAAGATTTATCCTGCGACTGCGGAGCTGCAGACTGTAAATACATTCAGTTCTTACACAATGTAATATTTTCTAGGTTACTGCACTGTGACAGGCTGCCAGCAATGAGTTATTTGTGAATAGAATGCAACATAAGCCTATTTAGAGGTATATTACTGAACTAATATCATCACAAAATGTTTCCCTGACAACACTAACTAGATTAGACTAAATAGACTAAATTAACACTAAATAGAGGCAATATGATGCTAACAAAGTCTGAGCATAGATTACATGGTGATGGATAATGCTGGGATGGGTAAGGCAACCTTGGAATAGAGTGATAAATCCATGATAGGTTGCAGAGATCTATAGAATAATTGGATGGCCATATTGGAAAACCCCAAAAGATACTGTTATTTGTTTCCAGTAGGGAATTCATTAAGTAAGATACATGTGAAATTCACCTTTCCCTTTTAATGACAGTTCCATCTCTTCTCTTTCATTTTATACATTTCTTTTCACAAATCTTTCCCCTTTCACTCACCAGAGGCCTCACCTGGACAGCTGTCTAACTGTCAGGAATCATCTGTTTTATTGGTATCTAGCTTGTCCTTGTTTACCTCCAGTCTTGTTTTGCTTGCCCTGTATTTTTAGCATTGACCACCAACTACGGTCTACTGAAAACACTTCTGCTAAAACTGTCCTGTTCTTGGGTTATCTTTTGGACCATGATATGCTCTGTATCAGTGGTATAGCTCCTCTCCCTTCTCCCCTGTCTCTTATCTTTGTGTGACGGCTGGGAGGTGGCTACTCACCCTACCTGCCACTGCGTTCTCCTCTCTGATCCAGAAGTGGAGAAGCCACCAGCCGGCACACTAAGGTAAGAGACAAGGGAGAGGATGTGAGAGAGGGGGAGACAAGGGGAGGGGGGAGACAAGTGTGGGGGAGAGACAGGGAAGGGAGAGAAGGGGAAAGGAAGGGGAGAGACAAGGGTGGAGGAAGAGACAAAGGTTGAAGGGAGAGACAAGGAGGGGGAGAGAAAAGGGGGAAGGAAGGGGAGAGAGGGAGAAGAGACAAGGGTGGGGTGGGAGACAAGGAGAAGAGACATGGTTGAGGGGAGAGACGGGTAAGGGGAGAGACAAGAGTGAGGGGAGAACGGGAGAGACAAGGAGGGAGGGGAGAGACAAGGAGAAATGGGAGAGACAAGGGTTGAGGGGAGAGACAAGGGAGAGGGGAAAGACAAGTGAGAAGGAGACAGACAAGGGTGGGGGGAGAGACAAGGGTAGGAGGGGAGAGACAATGGGGAGAGAGGGAGAGGCAGAGGGGAGGGAAGGGAGAGGTAGAGAAGAGAGTGGTAGGGGAGGGAGAGAAGTGAGAGGGAGAAAGAAGTAGGGGAACAAAAAGGAGAGGCAGATGGGAGAGAGAGGGAGAGGATGAAGGGAGAGAAGGAAGGAGGGGAGGGAGATAAGGGAGAAAGGGAAAAAAGAGAAAGTGAGAGGCAGAATGCAGAAGGAAAAGGGAGAGAGGGAGAGGAAGAAAATGGAGAGGGAGAAGGGGTAGTGAGAGAGAAAGGAGAAAGAGTGAAGGGGACAAGGGGATAATAAAGGAGAGATGGGGAGAGAGAAAGGAGAAACTCAGGGACAGCCCTGGGCGGCAAAAACTCTAGCTACACCACTACTCTATATTGATTATGATTCTGGGATATAGGCTAGCCCCTGCACACCACCTCAGTTTTTCAAATTAAAAATAAGATACATTTGTAATAGAATTATAGGATATCTTGTGCAGGACGAGAGGCTACTTTTCTTATTGTGTGCAGTGCATGTCACTAGTTTCGGTGTAAGAGTGTCACCATGTCCATCAATAAACAGTGACACAAGGTTTGAATAATACTTTTGGTTTTGTGGTTGCTCATAGGCTCATCAATATGCAAGTGCACTGTGAAGTCACTTGAAGCTATATTTATCAAACTGGGTAAAAGTGAAGTTAATAAATCCACATAGTACCTCATTTGACAAATATACCCCATTATCTCTCTAGCATTCAATGATGCATGATTACTTTTGGAAGTGATACAGTTCAGAATGACATAAGATTATTTGCTAAATTAAACTAGATATGACATGTTTGTGATATTTTACTTTTGATGAGGTAGGCAATAAACGCATCTTTTTACTTAAAAGTATTATTTGGACATATAAAAAAACATTTTATTATTATTAGCTCCTGTCATTTACATCATAATGCTTAAAAATAGAGTCATAAAACAGAAAAAGATACTGCTCTATTTTAGGCACTGGGTCTCATTTTGTGCTTTCTTGTTATCATTGTGTATTATAGCTCACAGGATATTTTTCCCTCCTCACAGTCAGAAATATATGTAGTGTTACACAGGAGGAAGAAAAGATTAAATAATACCTGGCAACACTTGATCATAAATAATAGGATCAGAACAATTCTCAAAAATGTTATCCAGCAAAAGGGGACAATTAGTTGCTTTTACTTAGACAAAAAAATGTATGCAGTTCTGGTTATAAAGGTACAGTACATGTACAGGATACTGCCTTCATTATGTTCCAGCATATACATTGAGTTTGGTGTCAGGTTTCAATTCTGCATCTTCTTTCTCTCTTCCTTTCTTTTTTATCACTATTCACAAATGCAAAAAATGAATTTGCTCTGAACAACTCTGGATCCAACTGAAGACACTGGCAGGCATGTTATGAGCACTTTCGGGTAAAGTTTTTACATTGTTACATAGTAACTGAGGTTGAAGATTTTTAGTCCATCAGTTCAACCTTTTTAGATCTCCTCTAATCTGCAATTTGCCAATTGTCTCAAAGTAGAAAAAATAATTTGTTCCTGACACCAGATACTGGGAGTTGGACTCCTCCCTGGATCAATACTCCCCCTCTAATTATCCAGGATAACCCTGAATGCAATTTTTATTTAAACATATATGCAATCCCTTTTTAAAGTTATCTATAGAATCCACTGTCACCACCTCCTTTGGTAGAGAATTCCACGGTTTCCCCCCCTTCTGTGAAGAACTCTTTCCTTTCTTTAAGGTGGAATCTTTTTACTTCTGACCTCAAAGGATGTCCTCTTGTCAGTTGAAAACCTCTTGGCGCAAAAATGTAACTTGACAAAGCTTTATACTGACACTGGATGTATTTATATAGGGTAATCATTTCCCCTTTTAGATACATTTTTTCTAGAGAAAAAAATTAGAATTTGGTTAGTCTTTCTTCATAACTTAGCCCCTCCATCCCCCTTAGTAGTTTTGTTGCCCTTCTCTGTAATATTTCCCCACCTTCCTTGCAGCATATCGTGGTGTTTTGGGTCCCTCCAGAAAGTTGTTGCTGTTGCCCAGAGGACTGACAGAGGGGAGGGAGATTGGGGGAAAGGAGACACAGGGGAGGAAGATTGGGGGAAAAGGTGGCACGGGGGGGGAGAGGGGGAAAGGAGGTACAGGAGAGGGGGCAAAGGAGACACAGGGGAGGGAGAGGGGGGAAAGGGAGAAGGGGGAAAAGAGACACAGGGGAGAGAGGAGCTAAAGGAGACTACCATTTTAATGGTAGATATATTTTAACAGTAAGAGTCAGAATAACAAGAAAAATGCATGTCAAAAAAGTTATAAATTGATTTGCAGGTCAGCAAGGGAAATAAGTATTTGATCCCCTCTCAATCAGCAAGATTTCTGGCTCCCAGGTGTCTTTTATACAGGTAATGAGCTGAGATTAGGAGCACTCTCCTAAAGGGAGTGCTCCTAATCTCAGCTCGTTACCTGTATAAAAGACACTTGTCCACAAAAGCAATCAATCTATCAATCTTCACCATGGCAAAGACCAAAGAGCTGTCCAAGGATGTCATGGACAAGATTGTAGACCTACACAAGGCTGGAGTGGGCTACAGGACTATCACCAAGCAGCTTGGTGAGAAGGTGACAACAGTTGGTGCGATTATTCGCAAATGGAAGAAAAACAAAATAACTGCCAGTCTCCCTCGGTCTGATGCTCCATGCAAGATCTCACCTTGTGGAGTTTCAATGATCATGAGAACGGTGGGGAATCAGCCCAGAAATACACAGGAGGATCTTGTTAATGTTCTCAAGGCATCTGGGACCATAATCACCAAGAAAACAATTGGTAACACACTATGCCATAAAGGAGTGAAAACCTGCACATGTACATGCCGTCTGAAGTTTGCCAATGAACATCTGAATGATTCAGAGGAGAACTGGAGAAGTGTTGTAGTCAGATGAGACCAAGATCAATCTCTTTGGCATCAGCTCAACTCGCTGTGTTTGGAGAAGGAAGAATGCTGCCTATAAACCCAAGAACACCATCCCCACCATCAGACATGGAGGGGGAAACATTATGCTTTGGGGGTGTTTTTCTGCTAAGGGGACAGGACAACTGCACAGCATCAAAGGGAAGATGGACGGGACCATGTACCATCAAATCTTGGGTGAGAACCTCTCTCCCTCAGCCAGGGCATTGAAAATGAGTCATGGATGGGTATTCCAGCAAGACAATGACCCAAAACACACAGCCAAAAGGCAACAAAGGAGTGGCTCAAGAAGAAGCACATTAAGGTCCTGGAGTGGCCTAGCCAGGCTCCAAACCTTAATCCCATAGAAAATCTGTGCAAGGAGCTGAAGGTTCAAGTTACCAAACATCAGCCTCAAAACCTTAATGACGTGGGGAGGATCTCCAAAGAGGAGTGGGACAAAATCCCTCCTGAGATGTGTGCAAAACTGGTGGCCAATTACAAGAAACGTCTGACCTCTATGATTGCCAACAACGGTTTTGCCATCAAGTACTAAGTTGAAGGGGTCAAATACTTGACCCCTTCAACTTTTTTGACATGCGTTTTTCTTGTTTTATTCTGTCTCTCATTGTTAAAAAACACCTACCAATAAAATTATAGACTGTTCATTTCTTTGTCAGTGAACAAACGTTCAAAAATAGCAGGGGATCAAATACTTTTTCTCTCCACTGTATATATGTGTGCGTGTGTGGATATATATATATATATATATATATATATATATATATATATATATATATATATATATGCATATAATGGGTGTGTATATGTGTGTGTGTGTGTGTGTGAAGGAGCAGAATTAGAAATATATGCTTAATTAACCACTCAAATATGTTTTTTGCAACTTAATATTAATTATGTATAGGCAGCCTATAAACTGAAAAAAATATTTAAAAAAAACACATAGACTTATTAAATTGTATTTTTTAAAGATAATAATGTTTAAATGGAGGGAGAAAGAAAACAGTACTGAATCATGAAGAACAAACTTGGTGTGCAACTTTCTTGTTCTGGTCTGTTGTTGGTGAATTATCACCCTGTCCTTCTTTCTGTACAAGATGTTAACAGGTATGGGGATATAAGGGTGGTATTGAGGGAGAGGGGTAGAAGGAGAGATGTATAGAGAGGGGGAGAGAGGGCTAGAAGAAGAGGCTATATGCCTCTTTCTCTATCTCTCTCTGTCCCTCTCTTTTAACTCTCTATCATTCTCTCTCTATCCCCATCTCTCACTATCCCTCCCCCCCCCCCTCTCTCTATCTCTATCCCTGTCTCTCTCCATGGAATCACTTTTGTGGGTGGAGGCGGTGTCACTGGGCAGAGTCTATACAGGTAACATGTTGTGAAGGGGGGGGCTTATACTGTTGGGTGGAGTCAATGTAAGGGGAAGGGTGAGGTCTCTGTCTTCCGCCCCACAAACTTGGAAAGTCCCCAGCCACCACTGCATTTGAATATGAACTTGTGTTTAAGGATAGTCTCTTACTTTACCTCTACTTCTTTTTCCTTTTTTTTCTACTCTTAACTCTTAATTTATTATTAATTAGTTTTATGAAAAGAAAAATAATAAATGGGTAGATGGAAATAAAATACAAAAAAAGAAATGTAAGGAAAAGTGGGTAAGAGGTAGTAATGATTTGCCGTCATCGTTTTTTCTCTATTATTCATATCATATGAAGGGAATAATATCTTACCTTCTGTTGAAGCTCTCTTGTGCCCCATCCAGATCCCAGGCCTCCTCTAGGCACTCCCGCATGATAGAGGAGATTATTGTATGTGATTGGTGGACATTCTAGGGAAATGTTGTCTGAGTTCAGCCAAGGGTCCCATATTTGTAGAAAGATCAAGCCCAACTGAAGAAAGCAGATCATAACACCCCCTTTCCCCCACCCCCTTTTGCTTTGGGGTGAGAGGGCCATAAGCCACTAACATCCCCTTACCTACTCTAACACCCTAAAAAAAACTATGTGCCCCATAATGCTCAAAATGGACCTCATAGTCCCTATCCACTATCCTACACTAGTGTGCTATCAGTATCTCCCATAGTATCTCCCATAGAGGTCACTTTAGACATAATACCATAGGACCCACGTAGTCCCTAACCTAACATAAATACAGAACAAAAAACTGTGGTTTTAAAAAAAACAATATACAAAAAGGTGGGATAAATATAAAAAAAAGTAATTTTATTGAGTAAATGACAGAGGCGTTTGTTTAAAAACAGGGAATGTTAAAACACTAATGGAGGGAATAAAAAAAGGGCAGATGTAAGGAATAGTAAATGACCCTGAAGCACTAGTATTGTGCAATGTATAACTCTAAAGTGAGTGGGTATTACTATTCACACCTAGTGGGCGAGCCAAAATAATTGCAAAGAAATACCAGGGCATAAAAGCCCTATTGATTAATAAATGGTATATATATAAAGCACCCTTATGTCTAAATAAATGTCCTCCAAGTATCTAGAGGGTACATTAAACAAAGCAATATTCTTGCATGAACATGAGGTATAGGCCACTTGGTGTCTTACTGACAAACCTATTGCACTTAAATAAAGGTACTAAGGTTGTACCTATATGAGTCAAACTTAAAGGGAGCTCAACCTAGAGTACAGACAAAGTTGTCACAAATTCTATATACTAAAGGAGGAGAGAGAATGTATGAATCTGGGTGTGGGAAAGGAAGACATAGAAACTTTACAATCTCTGTTGTCTTTGTTGAAAGAGAATGAACCAGTTGATCCTATGAGTAAAGTCAAATCTAAAACCTGGAGAAATAAAAGTACTTTTACACCAGGAATGAAAGACTATGCCAATATCTGGGTCTTTCTTCAGCAGACCACCTTAGAGATTGAGAACATAGAATATTACAAACTGAAAAAGGTATTCAATTTGACTAATAAGGAATTCTTAGCATTAAAAGAATTGGAGAAGTGCAAGGAGATACAAATTAGGCCTGCCGATAAGGGAGGTAATATTGTCATCATGAATAACGAGGAATATAGAGATATGTGTAACAGAATTTTGGGTGATAATAGCACATATAAGGTGATTCAAAAAAATCCAACAAACGAGTATAAGACACTTTTGAAAACTATTTTGGATAATGCAATGAAAGAGGACCTTATTGATGAGCAAACCTATAGATTCTTATACCCCAAATTTCCTACTATCTCGATTTTCTATTCCCTCCCCAAAATTCATAAAAAGAAATCACCTATCCCTGGTAGGCCTATTGTATCCGGCACTGATAACCTGTCCCACAATGCCAGCATATTTATTGACCACTATCTGAGAGAATTGGTAGAGAGTCTACCCTCTTATGTCAAAGACACCAATGACATTTTAAAGCAGTTGGATGACCTCCATATACCTAACTCAGCATGGCTAGCCTCTATTGATGTAGAGGCCTTGTACAGCAGTATACCGCATGGATGCGGTATAGAGGCCCTTGGTCACTTTTTAAGTATGAAAGGTGTCATTCACATGAAATTTAATGGACTTCTCCTGGAACTGTTGGAGTTTGTGTTGAAGCACAACTATTTTACGCACAATAACAAATGGTACCACCAGCAAAAAGGGACAGCCATGGGTACACCATGTGCTCCTGGTTATGCCAATCTGTTCCTGGGTTGGTGGGAGGAGAAATTTGTTTTCCAAGAATCTACATCCTCACTCTCTGAGCACGCATTAATATGGCGGCGCTATATTGATGATGTGTTAGTGGTTTGGACAGGCACTAAGTCTGAATTTGAACAATTCATGTCTGACCTCAACACCAATGATTTGGGCCTTAAATTCACCTATGAGTTAAACCTATCCTCCATTACATTCTTAGATCTGTTAATAACAAAAGATGAGGAAGGAAAGATATCAACCACTACTTATAGGAAGGATACTGCCACAAACTCTCTGTTGACTTGGGATAGCCAGCATTTTGAACCCCTTAAAAGGGGGATACCAAGAGGTCAATACCTTCGAATAAGGAGGAACTGCAGTTCTGATACAGAGTTCAAACTAGAGGCAGATAAATTAAGAACTAGATTTAGAGACAGAGGCTACTCAAATAAATGTCTCAAATCTGCTTTTAACCATGCATCTAACTGCAAGAGATCTGAACTTTTGAATGGCCTTAACAGTAATACAGATAAGGTAAGCAAATTATCTCGCTGTATTATGACTTTTGGCTATGACTCTGAGGCTGTCAGAGACATTCTATCCAGACATTGGCACCTTTTGAGGAGTGACGAAGATCTAAAAGATGTTCTGACGCCTAAGGCCTCCATCACATACCGTAGGGGCAAAAACCTGAAAGATAGATTGGTCCATAGTTCTTTTAAAGAACAGAAACCAGGGACCTGGTTAAAACCCCTAACAGGATGTTTCAAATGCAGCAAATGTAAATTTTGCAGGTATGTTACACCTTTAAAACTATATGAGCATCCTAGTACTGGGGAAAAATTTAAAATAAAAGAATTCATGAACTGTTGTTCTACGGCGGTTATCTATGTGGCCACCTATATTTGCAGGAAGATCTATGTAGGAAAAACGAGGCGCCAGTTGCGCCGCAGGATTGGCGAGCTTATTTACAGTATCAAGAATGCATTGGATACACCAATTGCCCGCCATGTCAAATATTGTCACAACAATAGAAGTGAAGTTTTATCTTTCTGTGCAATAGACCAGGTCCATATAGGCCCAAGACAGGGAGACTTGGAGAGAAAATTAATTATTATTAATTACAATGTGAGGCACGCTGGATATACCAATTGAAGGCCCAAGTACCCTATGGACTTAATGAGGGGTTCACTTTCACGCCCTTCATCTAGTACTTGGTTCTCTTCTCTTTTTATGACATTTGTTATTTTGCCCATCTATGCTAGGCTTTTTGCTGCCACGTAGACACACTGCACACTTTAGCCCCCAATAAGTCTAGTCTCTTTCACATTTATGCATATTCACCTCAGTGAGTATTTTTGTTTCTTTTCCTGTTCCTCACTTTCTTGTTCATCCCATTTGGATGGACCCTTAGTGCATCAGCACCCACCACTCTGATTTTTTGATACACGAGTAACCTGTCACAGGCGCTTGTCATATTAGCTAGCACGTATTTTAGAGTCCATGTTTTCTCCTTTATTACTAGTTTTCTAGCTCTGTTTTCACATCCCTCAATATTTAACACTTTTGTACCACCTGTCGCCTTATAAAGACTTTGTTTCCTGGTCTCCTACCTTTATAGTTATATAAAGGAGCTAATTTCTCATTTATATAATGGTCCTATACACATGGCAGTTTTTTGCTCACTTTTTGTTTTTTATCCTGCCAGTCTTTCACCCTATAGTTGTAGTAGCTATCATACTACACATCTGCATCTTTCCCCTTTAGCTTATTATAAGCTTTTTCAGTTCATCTATATGACTTATACATTGATATCAATAATAAGTGCATTAGTGCACACATCATTTTTGTTCCTATGCTTTTGTATATATATCTCAGCAGCCTCTTGTATATACTATATGGATTATCTATACTATCTCCATTACTCTTCCGGCCCGTTATGGGCAATATATTCACTATTTTCAGGTTGCCTAGGCGACAGCTCCCTATATAAAGCTCTTGGAGACAGCGTTATACAACTTTCCTTTGACAAAGACGTGGTACGTCGAAACGCGTCAGGCTCCTAGCAACAACGCTGCTCACGTCATCACGTTAGACATGCGCATGCGCGTTGCAAACCTGGCGGTCGAGCTTTCCAGGAAGCGCAAATCTGCTACAATTACGGCCTAGCTTAAAGCCCCTTATATCCCACTAGTGGCATACTATGTCTGCAAGCACCTGAGATTACCTATTGTAATCCTTACAGTTGGGGAACAGCCTTTACCTTATATACACAGCCTTAGGCACTTTTTGTGCCATACCGCAGTTAGATACCAATAAGTGTATACAGACACAGCTTGGATCCTATGCTGTGTAACATATAGCTGTTGTGACAACTTTGTCTGTACTCTAGGTTGAGCTCCCTTTAAGTTTGACTCATATAGGTACAACCTTAGTACCTTTATTTAAGTGCAATAGGTTTGTCAGTAAGACACCAAGTGACCTATACCTCATGTTCATGCAAGAATATTGCTTTGTTTAATGTACCCTCTAGATACTTGGAGGACATTTATATATATACCATTTATTAATCAATAGGGCTTTTATGCCCTGGTATTTCTTTGCAATTATTTTGGCTCGCCCGCTAGGTGTGAATAGTAATACCCACTCACTTTAGAGTTATACATTGCACAATACTAGTGCTTCAGGGTCATTTACTATTCCTTACATCTGCCCTTTTTTTATTCCCTCCATTAGTGTTTTAACATTCCCTGTTTTTAAACAAACGCCTCTGTCATTTACTCAATAAAATTACTTTTGTTTATATTTATCCCACCTTTTTGTATATTGTATATTGGGGTGGAAAACACCCAGGGAAATCCTAATCCTCACTTTTCTGTATTTAAAAAAAACAATTAAAATTTACATAAAATACTAAAATAGTTATTGAAAAAAGTTATTATAAATAAATTATTATAAATAGTTATTGAAAAAAATTAGTATAAATAAAATAAATTACTGAACTTATAAAATACTAGACCTGTGGAAAAAATGGTTAATTCACGAATTACTCTCCTTGGATTACCTTCCAGCAATGTACAGTTGTGTTTAACGATCCCTTTGATCTCAATCTGCTGCACTTAATAAGTGTGCACATCAGAGTTTTAACATTCAAATATTAATTTCTTATTGGCTGAAGTATGGATCCCATGGCACCTAATATTAACCCCCATTCTAGGGTTTACCATTATTAGTATTAGTTACCATCGGGGTCCACATGGGGTTCATAAAGGCCCAATGGGGTTCATAGGTACCCCATGAAAATATTGTGTCCATAGAGACTCCTGTTGAAGATAGAGGCTATGGGAGTCAATTTGTACGGCACTTACAATGTTTTTAAGGTTAAAGGATGTTAGGAGTCAATGTCCCTCCCACTGCAAAGCACATGTGTGTTAGGAGAAGGGGGTTGATGGCTGTCTGATTGTAGGTCTTGGGGACACCTGGGCTCATGTATTTTATGATGAGGTAATGGGGCATAGATAGAGAGGGTGAAAAATGACAGGACTAAAATTGTAAGGCTGGCAATGCTGTTTGCCACACAATGCGTGTTAGTGTGATTGGTTGTGTTAGGGCCTTGGTTTAAGCGTTACTGGGTTGGTTGTGTGTTTCTACCTTGTGTTAAATGTAGTGGCTTGGATGAAGTGTTTCTGTCTTTCGTTAATTGTTACTGCTTAGGGCTCGATTTTACGTCCTTTGGGGTAGTTTTATGTGCCCCGGGCTAGTTTTCCATCCTTCGGCCTCGTTTTCGTTGTGTTGCGTTTTTTCGGCAGGCATTTTTTACCTCGCTTATGCGATTTTCGATCGTGAAAAAACGACAAATATGGCTCAAATTAACTTGCAACCTGACTTACAGGCCTCCTGGCTTCCTCCCCCCCCCCCCCCCCCCCCCCGTGCTGTATGTGAGTGTGTAAGTGAATTTGAGGTATATTTGTCATGTTAAGTTCCATTTGCTTCAACTGTTTGCCTTGCTTCACGAGGCTCGCAGTGGAATAAGCACCTTCCGCACTCCTTTCAGCCTAAGTCTTGCGTGCTTCAACTGCTCACCTCGTTTTGCGAGCCTCACACGGCAATGAGTGCCTTCACCGCTCTTTGCAGCCTCAGTCCTGCGTGCCTCAACTGCTCGCCTCGCTTCGTGATGCTCGCAGTGCAAAAAGCGCCTTCTGCGCTCATTGCAGCCTAAGTCCCACATGCTTCAACTGCTCGCCTCGCTTTGTGGGGCTTGCAGTGCGATGAGCGCCTTCGAACGCAACTAAGTCCTGCATACACGGCTCGCCTTGCAAACGTTCTGCACAAACACGCAGATCCACAACTATATATGTGATTAACCCTTTAATATATTTAGTAATGATTAGGGAATTAAAGTGCACTGGGAAAGGCTTTTCTAGCCTTTATGGTTCTTTAAAATACATGGGAATCTTTGCAAGAATGGCAGTTTTCTTGCAGAGGGATGTAATCTCCATGAGGTGAACATGTCACACTTACATGCTGCCATGAATTAGCCCTAATGTGTATCCCTCTGCAAGTGCATGGTAACAGCAGTCTTAAGTCTTATGTGGGGTTTTTACTCGTAAGATTTGCTGAGTGTGTCATGTAATAAAGCTCTAAGTGTACCAAGCAACACAGTGTCCTATGACAAATCAGTGGCGAAAAAAGTCACTAAAACATTTTAGAATAATTGGCAGCTAGGACAGAAAACACATTTTACATTGAAATCACTGTTAAAATCAGACATAAATTATTTTAAACATATTCTATCCAAATTGAAAAGTGGGGACGATAGTGTCACCTTGACACAGGCACCTAATATTACAGCTCCAGTAGAGCATCAGCTCTGTGCATCAGTTTCTATGTGCTATGCTTTATGCCACAAAGATTAATGTTGCATTTATGAAATTGCCTGTGACCTTTAAACAGCCTCTCAGCAAATGTTCGAACCATGCATAGAGATAAATTATTTACTCCTCTAGTGTTTATAAATTGATTGCTCACTTTGCAACTGTGACAAAAGATGTTCCAACTGTGCAATACTAAAACCACACAACTTGAGCCAATAAAACAATGGATTGCTGAAAACCAAAATAAAGCAGAAGGCCACGTCTGTAATCTAGTTATTCTTATTGTCCGTTTTTGTTTTTGTTTTAAAGCGCCAACATATTCTGTAGTTCCATACAGAAGTTAAGTACAAAGAAAAAAATGCACTGACACACACAACACATGGCAAAAAGTGAAAGGCCCTGTCTTTGAGTTTAAAATCTTACTACATGGTGCTTTTTTCAAAGCACTTTCAAGAATAAAATCTAGCAAACTCATTCGGTCCTGCATGGACCTTGCCTGGATTTGATGATATCCCTGCTCAGCACAGGTAAGTCAATCACTTCTTCAGTCATCCTAATTGACTCACTTGAGCACAGAAAGTTTATCTTCAAATCCAGGACCAAACTTGCCCACCCCTGATCCACAGGGATTAATAAAACAAAAGGTGAAGTAATTAAAAGGAAGAAACAGGGGCTTGGCACGTAATTGAAAAGCGAGCAGAGAATTAATTAGTGATTTAGCCAGAGTGTGTGTCAGCTGTAAAAAAAAAGGTGATAGTGCTAAACCTACACTTTAAATGAACACAAATCATAGGTAGGTAGGTGGATGGATGTTAGGGCAATGTATCTGCTTTTAGAGCAGGCGAATGGCAGCTTGTGAGGCTTTTGGTATAAATTTAAAAGAAACCAAGGTAAATGGAATTGGAAAAAATGTCATTTGGTGAGTGCTTTTGCTCAAGTGGATGATACGAGGCCCAGTGACATTGGCTGAGCTCCTGCAGAAATTACTGCTCAGTCCTGATGGTAAAAGGAACTGGAAAAAATGTCAGTTGGTGAACGCTTTTGCTTAGGTGGATGCTATGAGGCCCAGCGACATCGGCTGAGCCTGTGCAGAAGTGACTGCTCAGTCCTAATGGTAAATGGAAGTAAGTGATGTTAGGCTGAAGACAACTTCAGAGGTGCAGTAGTGATTTTCAGAGAAGATGTGTGAAAGATCTCTTACCAAATTTGGGCCTGGTCTCAAAAATATTACCAGAACCTGTAAAAAATTATTCTTGGAAGCAGCATAAATGTGCTGCACCACATTAGGGGATTGTGACATTTTTCACTTGGGGACAGAAAAGTAGAATACTGTGCTGCAGAGCAGCAGCCCTGATTGTACTGTCATCATAGAGTCTAGATTAGGGTCCTTATAAACACGTCAAGATCATATTTAGTAGAAAAGGCCAGATTTTGGTATTTGTAATGGTTAAAGTTCCAGTTGCAGTTCAGTCAGATGCAATGATAGGTCAGATAGTTTTCAAAATGATACACTATCTAATTCTTCTACAGAAACAATAGTAGATAAGTGGAAAAGTCCTCCAGTGGAAATGGTAAAGTCAAACACAATTAATGTATTTACAGCCCTATTAAATTCCCCCTACGTGTTAAACCGTAGCTCGTAATGTAGAAAGTAAGACTTACTGCAATAAAATTACCCTACGAAAAAGCAAAAAAAGCCTACGGTACGTGGAATGTTGAACTTCGTATCCGCAAATCCTTTGTTCTCGCAAGCCCGTAACCTCTACAATTCCAATCAAGCTATTACATTGCAACGATTTAACTTGCGTTCAACCCAGTAACAACGAGTGATAGAGAGAACTTACAAGGGGGGTAAAGTCCAATCCTTAGCACTTTAAATGCACACACACTACTGTACTTTTATTAAAAGGGAAAGTGATGTTAGGTCTAAGAATTAATAGCACAACATTCTCAAGCTCACAAATCGGCCCCAAAAGATACTTTATTTCATGATTCATTTTTGTGTTTTGATTCCGGCAATCAATGTGTTAATACATATAGGGTAACTCGCATGTGATAGAATATCATATTTACGGCTTTATGAATATTGCATTATAACTGGAATGTGGGTCCGATCGTAACTTGCAATTTAACCCTGTAAGACTTTGAAATCCAACTCCATTTTCCTGTGACGCTATGATATCGATTTCTGTTTCCATTGTCTCCATCTAAAGACGTAACTATGGGTTTGACTAATTGATCACTCTCCACCAGCTTTAGACAAATGGTTTACGGGTTTGTGCCTCAAGTTCGTAACTTAAAGCCCATTCAAATTTAATAGCACAGTAACTCTCCAAATTTCAAGACCGCAGCCGTTGCAAGCTTCACGTTGCACATACGGTCTTCAAATTTAATGTGGCTGATAGTCATGCGTACCAAAAAATTGTCCTGTGGATCCTATTTAGGAATCCTTGAACAATCAACCAAGGTTGTACAGAAACACCTTGTATGCAGCCTTTATTTTAATTATTATTGCCACATACTAATTTTAAAAATTCAATCTTTATTTGTACATTTAAAATGTTGTTAAAAATGCAACGATTAAAAAGTTTGTATTAAACCCAAGGGGCCTCATTCTATTATCGGCCGTAAAACGGCCGCAAAGCTGCGGTTCCTTGCGGCCGTCTTACGGCAACGTGTAGAGCTACCTTTACCTTGCAATTCAAATAGACGGCGCCGCAAGGATATCCCCCTTACGGCCGGCCGCATATCATGCAACCGGCCGCAAGGTCTGAAAACTTTAAAAGCAAAAATAAAATCAAGATGGCACTGTAAAGCTCTGTAAATGCTAGGGATCATAATGGGGGACATGAGGATTAATAGCAACCCCCTCTCAAGCTTGCACATCAGCCCAAATCCGATATTTCATTAACGGTTTATTTTACGTCCCGCAGCCTGGGCTGGTCTGAGGTGCTCCAAGCCCTCTGGACTTTGTCCACGGATATTTGACATGAATTAAAATTAAAATTATTTGCGGATTTGAGTGCAGGGGAATATTCTGCTATGAATGCTAACACCGCCAATCACTTTTTCGTCTCATAAGAGTGCAGGATGGCTTTATTATGTGCCTAATTGTGGACCTTTTTGGTGCAAGTAAGCTGCGGCTCGGTTTTAGCCTTGCCGAGAGGGTTCCCGGAGCAATTGAATAGCAACCAGGCTTTTCTTGCGGCCAAAACTCTTGCGGCCGTTTAAGATCAAAGGCTTTCCTGTGGCGCGTGCGGCCGCAAGGGATAACAAGGCGCCGGCCGCAAGCCTGCAGGAGCTCTCGTTCTAACTCAGTATGATTGAACACTAAAAGTCTGTTGTAGAAACTAAATGATCAGGTCATAGGGCTTACGGCTCTTAGAGATGATCTACTTGGGAATTTAAATGTTGATCAATACACTTTAAATTCTGGTATTGATCGAACATTTTTGTGTCACATCATAACCTTTTTGTGTCACATAATAACCTTAATTTTGAAGAGATAAAATGCTGTTTCTCTGAAAATTCTGAGAATGATTTCAGTTTTTTGATGGACACCCTATTGGTATGTTTAGTGTGATGGTGAAAGTGCTATTTACAAAAGAGCCTTTCTATGAGCCATGTATCTAGCAGCTTCCTCACTTCTTAGATAAATACAATATCAACAGCACTATTAAATTCACTCAATGTTGAAAAACGTAGCCTGTAACATAGGCCGCAAGCCTTGCGGCTATTAAATTGGCCCTGTAAAGCAACCTGCCATTGACAGGGAAAGGGCGAGAAAAGGCTACCGGACGTGAAAATCTGAACTGCGAGGCCGCAAATCCTTGGATCTGTCAAGCCTGTAACTGTTACGTTCCAATCACGGTATTAAATTGCAACTAATTCACTGGCATTCCAGCATGTAACCCGCAAATGGAGCCAAAAAGCCAACAGGTACTAGAGAGGACACGCAAGGGGGTTAAAGTTCTATCCGTAGCAATGTAAAGGGAAAGTGATGTTAGATATTAGAATAAATAGCTCAACATTTTTAAACTTGCAAATCTGCAATATAAAATACTTTATTTTCAGTTTGATTTCCGTGTTATATCGATCCCGGCAATCAATGTGTTAATATACATAATGGAACTCGCATGGACTAGAATACCATATCTATGGATTTATCAATATTGCATTATTTCTGGAATGTGGGTCTGATCGAAACCCGTAATTGAAGCCCATAAGGCTTTGAAATCTAACCTCCATTTTCAGTGACAAAATAATGACAATCTCTGTTGCCATTGGCTCCCTCTAAACCCGTAACTACGGGTTTGACTAATTGATCATGTTCACGGACGCAGGTGCTTAAAATGGTTTACGGGTTTGCGTCTCAAGCTCGTAACTCACGGCATTGTCTAATTTAATAGCTCTGTAAAGCAGCCAAATTACAAGCCCGCAACCTTTGCAGGCTTGCCGATGCTGCTATGGGCTTGGAATTTAATAGGGCTGCTAATTTGGTTACAATGGTAAATTAAACCCTCTAGCTCCAGCAGATACTATACAAAACATCCACTCAGTAAGATGAGTTCTTTGAGACATAATTTACAAAAGAGCAACTGAATATATATATATATATATACATATATATATATATATATATATATATATATATATAAATATATATATATAAAAATATATATAAATATATATATATATATATATATATATACATATATATCACATATTATAATTGTCAAACTACAAGACGTTGTCACGCTTTACAAGGTGCGTACGACTTAGGCGATAAGCGCCAAAGGTGCTCATTGCTTGCGAGCCTCACAAGGCGAGCCATTAACTCGGAGCACTTGAGCGACAAAGGGACGAAAGAACAAAGAAATCTGTAACTGTCTGTAATCAATTAATTGTAACAGCCACTGCCTTCGGACCAGCCCATTATTTTCTAAAGCAGCAAAAATTATCATTAGGACAGTTTTAAAACTACTAATTATGTCTCTATAAGTGATAAGACATTACATGATTTATCCTGTAACAGGCTGTATATTTAAAAGGAAATTAATAATTATATTACTGTCAATAAGATGATGGGAAAAAGAGAGAATGAAATGAAAAAGAGGAAATTAAAGCCATTTTCCATAGCAGATAAGAAGTTAATCAGATAGAGGGTGGATGTTAGCAGTAGGGAAGGAGTTAAACAATGCTCAGTATTTCCTCTTTAACATGAATGGTTTTGTAGGTCTTTGGCAGAATTGAGAGTCATTGGCTTAAAATATATGGCAAATTAATATGAAATACATTAAACTTAATTATGCCATCTATCAACTATTAAAAAGAAAAAACATTAAGTGTATTTATAAAAGATATGACAATACAAGATGAATTATTAATCTGATCTATATCTCAAAGATATTGCTTTGCAGTTTTAATGCTGAAGCGGAGTTTGACAGTCAGTTGGCTTTATTTGAATAAGGTACTGGATGAGTTTGGGACTGATGTAGCAATCATGCATGGAAAATGAGCACTATACAAGGTCCCATCCATCAACTTGAAAATGTCAGGGCTGATCGGTCCCACTATTCTAATTTCAAATGGCAGCTGATGGTGACTGTTTTCCTGCTATTGTTGTCATTTAA
This sequence comes from Discoglossus pictus, assembly GCA_027410445.1. NCBI lineage: Eukaryota > Metazoa > Chordata > Amphibia > Anura > Alytidae > Discoglossus > Discoglossus pictus. Next base: position 167,154,875 of record CM050167.1, on the reverse strand, counting down.
ATTGTGCCTCTGTAGCTAGTGTGCTACTGCTTTTAGAAGCAATACAAATTTTAAAGGAAATAAAATGTCACCATCCCATAAAGAGCTTAATTTGGAGATATTATCTTCCCCTTAGCAAACCTTTCATTTTTATTTTCACAATTAATTAAATTATTGAAGAATTAGGTCATCTGTGAAATGTTTAGATTAATCATAATATACATTAAGCCCTCTAGATTAATTTTAGTGAAAGGAATATCTTAAAACAAGTGAATGTAATTTAAAATATAGATAGAAGCTATATCATTTTAGCTACTAATATTCCAAACTGTAGAAATGCAAATATTCTCTTATTTTTCTCAGAAATGAAAAAAACATCTTTATCTAAACTGAACCTTTTCCAGATATCATAGATATGTAGTTATAGATCTGAAAAAAAAATACTGTCAATGATATGTGTGTACACAAAGATCAGCCATAGAACCTTAAAGGAACACGGTAATCAGTTTTAATGTGGTCTTTTGAATACCTAAATTTTATGCATATTTACTAAGACATAAACTGTGATGAGAATGGAAAATTACTAAGCATCTCAGGGACTGTTATGTGCATCACTGTATTCCATAAACTTCTATTTCCAGTTAGGGAAAACTGCCCTGGCAGGCCATCCAACCCATCTCAATCCTTAGTAAACCTTCACTGTCATCACAACCTCTGTGATGACGTAATAAATATCCCTCCTTGATAGTGGACACTATGAGCCACAGTCAATTGCAAGCCCGCAACTCGAATGTCTGCGGGTGTGTTGCGGGCTCCCGTTCATCTCTGATTGCGATGCTACTCAATTGCTGAAGCCTGCAAGTTACTGGCCCACAGCCAAAACCATAAACCCAGCACTGGTTTGTAGCAGTTCAGGGCGAGAACATGATCAATTAAGCAAGCCTGTAACCTCCCATTTTGAATCAGCCAATAGAAAATGAGACTGTCATTATTACGGCAGTAAAACATGGAGGTTACATGTCAAACAATGAGGTTCGGGGGTCCGATATGTGATCAGACTTGCAAACCCTCAAAATAAAGAATTATGAAAATTAATGCGAATACTGTTCTAGTCCATATGGGTGGCCTGATATGTATTAACTCATTGATACCCGAGATCGGTTTAACCCCGAAATGAAACAAAGTTAATGTCCTGTCGATTTGCGAGCTTGAGACTGTTGTGCAATTAATTCTAATGTCTATCATCACTTTCCCCGTTATTTACAGTGCAGGATTGATTTGTTTATTTGCATTTACAAGTCTATGAATAGGTGCTTAACCCCCTAGCGGATCGTCTCTAGCACTCGTGGGAGTTTCTCCTTTTTTTGCCATTTACGGGTGTGAAAACATTTGCGGGCTTGTGGAAATTGATCAATTGAATAGCGATTTGCGATTTTAACCATCGTAACTCTTGCAAAAGTGAAATATCAAAGGCTTCATCAGGCTGTAAGTTACGGGTTTAACCATCGCAATATTTTCAAGGCCTGCAAAAAGACGCAAATTGAATAGCAAATTAACTTGCGACCTCACTTAGGGGGTTACCGGATCGCCCGAAACCTCAATTGAATGGGGGCCTATGTTTTTAGAACCCAAAAAACAAACCACCTTCACATTTTTTATGTATTTATTATTGTTTACTAAGGGTTTCCTTTACCTTTTCTAGTGTGATTCTATCACCTGCTTTTTTAGGAGAGAAACTGATGAGATATCCAGTAGTCATGTTGAAAGTACTAGCAGTTTCAGCTGTCACATATCTAGTTCAGTTGCAAAGTGGCAAATTTGATCACTATCCTTACCACCTTTATTTGTTCTTTGGGCCTTTTTTAAGGAGCATTGTTTCCTCACTATTATCAATAAAGTTTTTCCCATTGTTATGTAGTTGTTTAGTTGAGAGTCATACTTGACACAAAATGTTAACCTAGATTAATGGTTGGATAAAAAGTTTGGGTCTGTGTGACCATATGAGACTTTGTGTCTCTATTTTAAATATCTACCGCCACCTATGACAAATCTATGCAACCAAAGTAAACACACTATATATTAATACAACCTAAGTAATAATTACTATCAACACTAGGATTATATAAATCTGTGCTATCAGCAGGTTAAATCTGATTTATTTGTCTGATTAAGTTGTGTAAATCAACTCACTAAAAAATTGTCACTAAGAAGTCACTACACCGTATAGAAGTGTACATCTCATTCCCATTGGATCTATGCAACTAACTTCCTACAATGTAGATGTTGAGGAGTAAATATATCATACAGAAGTATATCAGTGAATGTGCAATGAAACATCATGGAGATACATAAATTTGTATCAGTTTAATACTGTGCGTCCCTGTGCTGAATACTAGTCATTAACCATATTGGGTCTGTGTGACTAATCCATCATATTTATGAATTAAGTATACTATACAGAAATATATTGCTATATGGATAATTCAATTGCATTTGATGTATATATGTATACTAACCAACTTTAATTAAATGATTATCTTTGGTATAGGACTTGTACATTTGTTCTTTCTATTATTGGTATAGGTTGAAGACCCTATATGACTCCATATTATGAATATTTTGTTTTCCCTCCTCATATCATTTTCATATTGCTACATCCCCTTTACCCTTTACTTAGGTATCCTCATTGGTATTTTAGAACTGCTTACCCTAGCTAAGCTATATATAAACTCTCATTGAATGGTGGCCATAATGAGGTGCATCATGAAATATTATAAACTAGCAAATTGCCCGTCAAAAAATGACAGCAATGAAATTGTAAGTGAGCTAATGGTGTTTTTTATTTGTTATTTAGCGTCCTTTGATTTCTATGTCGTGTGACTTTTTCGGAATATCCGTAGCTGTTTGGTGGTGTTTTGCGTGTTTATGGTGGTGTTTTGCGTGTTTAGGGACCTTTAGCCTCGTTTTCGTTTTGTTCATTTTTTCTCTCGCTTAGGTGATTTTCGGGTCTCTAAACTTCGAAATTTGTGTTTAAATGGAGGTGTAACTTCATTTGCAGAGGTCCTGGGTGCCCCCCCCTTGCTGTGAGTAACCTTTTTATGTGTTTGTTGTTTCTATTTATTGTGTTTGTAATGTTTTTGGCGGTCGCGCGGGTTGCGTCCTTGTTTTTTAATCTCGTAGGTGTTTTTTGGCAAATATGTAGGTGTTTGGTGGTGTTTTGCGTCTTTAGACTGCTGTAGCCTCGTTTTCATTTTTTTCGCAGCCATTTTTTCTCTCGCTTAGAGAATTTTTTAGTGTGTAAACTCTTTTAATTTGAGTTAATGGGTGTAACTTTAGTTTTCGAGGTCCTGGATGCTCCCTCTTCCTGTAAGTAAGCTTTTTATGTATTTGTTGTGTGTATTTGTTGTATTTTTCATGCTTTTATGTGTGCGTGTTGCGGCCGATTTTTGCGAGGTCGTAATGGGTCGTAACTTGTCTCGTATTTTCCTTGCGTAACAACGTAAATTTTGCAAGGGTCGCAGTTGCTGGCAAGGAGCGCCTTCGGCGCTCCTTGCCAGCAACTGCGGCCCTCGCTTTGGGATATATGATATATATTATTTCTATTGATCCTCACACACATTAAACAGATTTACTACCTGTTAGAATATTGAGAGGGTTTCAATGTTCTATATTGGAAAAGTATAAGACAATAACATTAACGACAAAGGGCCATATTAAATTCCAAGGCCGTAGCAGCAACAGCACACCCGCAAAGCCTGCCGGCTTGAAATTCTGCCGCATTTCTGCGCACGCAAGCTGTTAAGGGGCTGGCTGTGCCGTGATAGGCCGTTACTATCCAATCGTGGTATAACGTTGTGTGACACAGGCCTCTTGGCCTATAGAAAGTGGAGGGAAAGGCAACTCTTCTACATATGTTTGCACTTCTATGTAAGGCAGTAAGGGAACTACAGTTTAGTTATGCAGGTCTTCAAGGAGAAGCTAGGATTTATTTTCTGTTTGGTTTATTTTCTCTTGTATGCTGACAAATAAACAGCACAAATCTGCTAAGCATTTAAAGGGCTCCTGCTTTCTCCATTTTGGTGCTGGATATTAGGACACGGATCCTGATAGTGACAGTGAATCTGTCACATTTAATATATATATATATATTTATCTATATTCACCCTCAACCATTCACTCCCAACACCTCTAGGCCCCCCTCCACAGCAGCATTCACCCCCCAACCGCCTCAGCAGCCATATTCACCCCCAGGGCCCTCTTAGCAGCAATATTCACTACCCAACCCCCCAGGGCCCCTCAGGAGCATTGCTGATGCTCCCTCTAATTTGCCATCCTGACGATTAGCCAATAACAATATTTGGTAATAAATCTTATTTCTCCATGTGCCTAAAGCTTATTTCTCCAAGTGCCCAAGATCCCAACAATTTTTATGTTGAATTTTGCCAATTTTGACAAAGCTGAGGTTTCGGTGAAATGGGTATAAGGCAAATAAAAACTTTAATGGGATATTAGTTGCAGTATTCTAGTAGCCCCATTAAATTCCCCCAACGTGTAAAACCATAGACTATAATGGAGGCAGCAAGACTTACAGCTATTAAATTGGCCTCTTAAAGCTAACCAGAAATGACCTGCGGGTTACAGGCGGAAAAAACTTAAGGGCTGTCGAAATTTGAACTCCGTTGCTGCGAAACCTTTGTTCTATCAAGCCTGTAACTGTTAGGTTCGAAAATCGCTATTAAATTGCTACGAATTCCCAAAGACACCCTGGCGTTCCAGCCATAATCCGCAAATGGAGGCAAAAATATTACGGCCTCCAAATAGGATCCTCAACACTGTAAAAGACAATATACAGTAAACACACCAGTGGGCTTTAAAACATGGGAAATCATGGGAAGGCATTACAATTACTTGCACAATAATCCCCCAATAAAAAATAGGCATTTAAAAAATATTTAATTTTATCATATATTGGAATGGTCAATCATATGCTAATATGAAAAGCCATGCTGCAACATGCAGAAAGCAATTAAAGACACACTACCTGTTTAAATAGCAACAAAAAAACATGAAACTGATGCCATATTAACGCTTTCTCACTCACGGAGGCTCTAATGTGGACCTTGGAATATATATATGATTGCATATGCATCTCGCTCATCCCATCTAGATTGGAAAAACAAATAATGGCCAAATTACACCGCCACATCACATATATCAAGTACCAGGAAAACATTTTATTATTTGTTGTTCAGTCTTTCAGTTGTATCTGACTCTCTGTACTGCAGCAAATTTAGCTAGGTCTCTGCCTGTGCTGTTCCACAAGGTTTGCATGCCAAAGATACTGGAGTGGGTGGCCAGTTCCTTCTCTAGTGGACTGTGATTTGTCTGACCTCTCTGCTAGGACCTGCCCACCTACAGTGGCCCTACATGGTATAGCTCACAGCTTTATTCAGGTACACAAGCCTCTTCACCACCACCACTTAGCGATCCACAAAGGGACCAGGGGAGCATACACCACACTAATGTAAATTGATGAATAGCAAAATATAATTGGAGGTAACTAAAAGGGAATGGGTATACATCTTGGCACATGGCCATTAGCAATGGCGTGTGACTCTCCAGGATGGGCGTAGATGGATGTGAGTTGGCTGTTGCTCCACGTGTCTCTGCACAGCCTCCATGTGTTTTTGCGGCCCTTCCTGATGGGTTACAGTAGATTAGTGTTGTCTATGTTCCCCTGGTCCCTACAGGATTGCTAAGCGGTGGTGGTGAGTGGGCTTGTGTACCTGAATGAAGCTGTGAGCTATGCCATGTAGGGTCACTGTAGGTGGGCAGGTGATAGCCTTCGGCGCTCCTTGCCAGCAACTGCGGCCCTCGCTTTGGGATATATGATATATATTATTTCTATTGATCCTCACACACATTAAACAGATTTACTACCTGTTAGAATATTGAGAGGGTTTCAATGTTCTATATTGGAAAAGTATAAGACAATAACATTAACGACAAAGGGCCATATTAAATTCCAAGGCCGTAGCAGCAACAGCACACCCGCAAAGCCTGCCGGCTTGAAATTCTGCCGCATTTCTGCGCACGCAAGCTGTTAAGGGGCTGGCTGTGCCGTGATAGGCCGTTACTATCCAATCGTGGTATAACGTTGTGTGACACAGGCCTCTTGGCCTATAGAAAGTGGAGGGAAAGGCAACTCTTCTACATATGTTTGCACTTCTATGTAAGGCAGTAAGGGAACTACAGTTTAGTTATGCAGGTCTTCAAGGAGAAGCTAGGATTTATTTTCTGTTTGGTTTATTTTCTCTTGTATGCTGACAAATAAACAGCACAAATCTGCTAAGCATTTAAAGGGCTCCTGCTTTCTCCATTTTGGTGCTGGATATTAGGACACGGATCCTGATAGTGACAGTGAATCTGTCACATTTAATATATATATATATATTTATCTATATTCACCCTCAACCATTCACTCCCAACACCTCTAGGCCCCCCTCCACAGCAGCATTCACCCCCCAACCGCCTCAGCAGCCATATTCACCCCCAGGGCCCTCTTAGCAGCAATATTCACTACCCAACCCCCCAGGGCCCCTCAGGAGCATTGCTGGTGCTCCCTCTAATTTGCCATCCTGACGATTAGCCAATAACAATATTTGGTAATAAATCTTATTTCTCCATGTGCCTAAAGCTTATTTCTCCAAGTGCCCAAGATCCCAACAATTTTTATGTTGAATTTTGCCAATTTTGACAAAGCTGAGGTTTCGGTGAAATGGGTATAAGGCAAATAAAAACTTTAATGGGATATTAGTTGCAGTATTCTAGTAGCCCCATTAAATTCCCCCAACGTGTAAAACCATAGACTGTAATGGAGGCAGCAAGACTTACAGCTATTAAATTGGCCTCTTAAAGCTAACCAGAAATGACCTGCGGGTTACAGGCGGAAAAAACTTAAGGGCTGTCGAAATTTGAACTCCGTTGCTGCGAAACCTTTGTTCTATCAAGCCTGTAACTGTTAGGTTCGAAAATCGCTATTAAATTGCTACGAATTCCCAAAGACACCCTGGCGTTCCAGCCATAATCCGCAAATGGAGGCAAAAATATTACGGCCTCCAAATAGGATCCTCAACACTGTAAAAGACAATATACAGTAAACACACCAGTGGGCTTTAAAACATGGGAAATCATGGGAAGGCATTACAATTACTTGCACAATAATCCCCCAATAAAAAATAGGCATTTAAAAAATATTTAATTTTATCATATATTGGAATGGTCAATCATATGCTAATATGAAAAGCCATGCTGCAACATGCAGAAAGCAATTAAAGACACACTACCTGTTTAAATAGCAACAAAAAAACATGAAACTGATGCCATATTAACGCTTTCTCACTCACGGAGGCTCTAATGTGGACCTTGGAATATATATATGATTGCATATGCATCTCGCTCATCCCATCTAGATTGGAAAAACAAATAATGGCCAAATTACACCGCCACATCACATATATCAAGTACCAGGAAAACATTTTATTATTTGTTGTTCAGTCTTTCAGTTGTATCTGACTCTCTGTACTGCAGCAAATTTAGCTAGGTCTCTGCCTGTGCTGTTCCACAAGGTTTGCATGCCAAAGATACTGGAGTGGGTGGCCAGTTCCTTCTCTAGTGGACTGTGATTTGTCTGACCTCTCTGCTAGGACCTGCCCACCTACAGTGGCCCTACATGGTATAGCTCACAGCTTTATTCAGGTACACAAGCCTCTTCACCACCACCACTTAGCGATCCACAAAGGGACCAGGGGAGCATACACCACACTAATGTAAATTGATGAATAGCAAAATATAATTGGAGGTAACTAAAAGGGAATGGGTATACATCTTGGCACATGGCCATTAGCAATGGCGTGTGACTCTCCAGGATGGGCGTAGATGGATGTGAGTTGGCTGTTGCTCCACGTGTCTCTGCACAGCCTCCATGTGTTTTTGCGGCCCTTCCTGATGGGTTACAGTAGATTAGTGTTGTCTATGTTCCCCTGGTCCCTACAGGATTGCTAAGCGGTGGTGGTGAGTGGGCTTGTGTACCTGAATGAAGCTGTGAGCTATGCCATGTAGGGTCACTGTAGGTGGGCAGGTGATAGCAGAGAGGTCAGACAAATCACAGTACACTAGAGAAGAAACTGGCAACTCACTCCAGTATCACCTGTCATATTCTTATCAGGCCCTCAGGGGAATACTCCACAGTATCACTAATTAGACTTTGCATGGGGCCCGTCTGGAGGGTGTTGCAGTATGGGCGGTGGGGTGGTTGGGCCCGTGGCTGTGGTGGCGCCCAGTCCAGCACACTGCTGTTGGATAGGGGTGGGGGTTTGACTTGTGTCCTCACTCCAGTTCGATAGCCTCTGTCTCTGGAGGAGGGGGATAGTGGGGTTGAATACTGGCGGTATGGCCGGAGGTCATATTACATCCTGCGCACCAGTTTGTCTCCTTCTCTTCCTGCAGGGCGGGGACATGCTCCTCCATTTCCGCACCTCTGGCTCGCCACTGGATTCAGACCTTCTTGATGCTGAAAGAGAAAAAAGAAAGGTATATGTCATTAGTGTGCATTCCTAACTATCTGACATCTAGGCTTGAACCTGGATGATACTCCTAATTGCAACTCAGAGTAGCTATTATTTGCTAGATGTGATCTATTCTTTGGCTCTTGGTCTTGATCTTTCTTGTCTCCTAACTCTATCTTGATTCCGGCTGCGGTCTGAAACTGCATAGGCTGCAGTGGGCACACCAATACATGGACTATCTATTGGCTCATTACTGTTATTGTGCCCAGGAATGACAGCGATTTGTCAGCCTTATGGATTTTATGACTCCTCCATCTATCCCTTGTTAATTCCGTGGAGCTGACATGTCAGTGTCCTTGTTGGTCATCATGTACATATGTAGTGTGTGTAATGCACATGTGGTGGCATGTTGGTGTATGTGATATTCGCCTGACATCGAGGCTGGGTCCTGCTGGGCCACCAGGCCTGAACCACCAGCGGTGGGCACCTGTCCCAGAAGGTCCTTGGCGACCCTCTCCCACTCATAATAGGTCACAGTCTGGTTCTTGTCTTTCTTAACCATCATCATCCTCACATTGGCCCTTATGTCATCAAACCAGTGCTTGATGGACCTCACATCCCTTGATGCTGTGCCTCACACTGCGACCTCAGCCGCTACCTCCTTCCATGCCTGAGCCCTAGGCTCTGGCTTGACTTCCCTTCCCCCTGCAAGAATCATGGGGCGGCCACGGATGACCACATTCACAGAGGAGGACCACAGAGGAGGACCAAATTCTCCCTGTGCGTGTAATTGTGGGCCCTGTGCTTACCCTTAGCCTCTTGCCCTCCCGACCTTACCTCCCTGACCTGTCCTTGAGGCTTGTCCCTCCCCTGACCTACCGCCACACCTGGGTTCAGGGCCCTACCATTCTGTCTCTTTCCTAGGTGTGCCTGCTGCTCGGTCCACCCTGCCACCACCCACCTCCTCCTCTACACTCCCCTCCTCTTCCTGCTCCTCTGCCACCTCCTGCCCCTCTGCCACCTCCTTCTCATCCTCCTCCGCCACCTTTTTCTAATCCTCCTCTGCCACCTCCACCTTTAACTCAACCTTCTCAACCTCCTCCTCCTCTCCTCCACCACTCCTCTCCTCCACCACTAGTCACCTCCTCCTCCTCTCCATTACTACTCCCCAGTGCCACCTCTCTCTCTCTCCTCCTCGCCTCTCCTCTACTTCTGCCCCTCCCCACCTCTCCCCTCCTCCCTCCATATCAATCCCAAAAATAATAGAACGATCAATGAAAATAAGTCTTACTGTAAATATATGATGGAAAGAAAAATGTGTTTATTATGTGTAAGTAATAACTGTTGGGGGATGTGGTGTGGAGGCTGGGATGGGGGGGGGGGGGGTGTATTGAGAGTGACCTAGCTCTATATGTCTCTACGTGTGTTGTTTAAATTATGTGTATTGCAATTATGTGTAATCTGTAAATATGTGTAATCAAGGATTAAGTGTAAAATAGTAAATAGTATAAAATAAATGACAAACAATACTGCTCTCTCTCTCTCTCTCAAAAACCTCCAACTCCGGGACCTGCGTGCTGCTTCGACAATAAAAACAACACAGTCAACGCATTGGCGTGTGAAGTGCATATTTTTTATTTCCCTCTGTTAATCATCTGCACCTTCTATTGGCTAAGAGGCCTGTATCGCACTTCGTTATACCGCAATTGGATAGTAACGGACGATCGTGGCCCAGCCAACCCCTTAACAGCTTGCGTGCATTTACCAGCTTGCGTCTACGGTCCATAGCTCCCGCCATGGCTGAATCTAATAGCTCTATAACGCAGGAGAATTTGAATTCTTCTACAGCTTGCCAGTGAGTTTGCCTTTTTTTAGAGGCTCCCTTATTATAATCCTTAGCTATATGTAGAGGCAGTTTACAGCCTGCATAGTATCAAGCTGGATCTGTGTGGAACCCAGCCACAGACATCAGTTTGTACCCATTTTGAGTGTCATATTGTTTTTTATTGTTTTTAACAAGGCTCTTTAGAGCAGGTTTGGGATTAAAAATGAATAGCTCTCAGAGCACACTAGTTGGAAACTTAGACACTATAATAGGAGTGTGTTCCATCCCAAGATATTTTTTTGATTATTCAAGCAGGGATCACAGTCAGCTAACAAGTTAGTAGGATCCTTTGAGGATCATAGGCCTTCCTCTCTTTTCTTATTAGCAGTTGTTGTTATCTTGGGTACATGGACAAATACGATTTAGGTGTCTAGTTCAGTTGCAAATTGGAAAATTTTAACTAATTTTTTTATTTTTTATTGCAGGAATACAAAGTGCAAACAGTTGTACAATATTGAGCGTAATAAAACAATACCCCAACATCAATTGTGAAATCTCATCCTTGTATCCTGCCTCCTCCTTTTTTCCGTATTTACCTCCGTGCTATTATCGATGAACCAATGTATAGAATTATAATGGACCCTTCTTGGTTATGTAAACATGTATCCCTAAACTTATCCGTTACTTATACTATTCTTTGGTTGTTAAGTTGTTATCTCCTAATACTTTCCGTTATTAACCTGTGACTTAGAGGATCATAAAGATATTATAAAAAAGCCCAAATTTTATCCATTGGCTGACTCATTTACCTCTAGAGGGATATAATATGATTATTTGCGTTTGTTAGTCTTTCAGTACCTTCCTTCCATTCTATTCCCCCCCGTTATCTTTTCTTATATCTTCAGGAAGAGTTGCTTACAAACTTTTACAAATGTTAACCTAACCAATTAAACTAAAACATTCTATCTGACACATCTATGTTAAGCCTTCCTCTTTGGAAAACATTTCTCTATCTCGATCTTGTCATTGATCCAACCTAGCTTACCTGTCTGTCTTCTTCCATATCGGTGCAGTTCCTCTCCCGGTATCTCCTCTCCGGCCCCCAGCCCCCCCCTGTATTCTGTCAACAAGGTGAGGGTGCCCTTCCCTCCTCCTCCCCCTTCATTGGAGTAGAGGGATTCTAATATCAGTGTATCCTATCCAGGGACCCCATATTTCTAAATACTTAGGGATTGAATCCGCCACTGAGTGGGAAATCCTTTCATTAACCGCTAAGTAGTGAATCTTAGCTCGAACTGCCTCTATCTCAAGTGTCTTTTTCTTCCAGTTCCTGGCAATATGTGATTTCGTCGCTAAAAAGATAAATTGTAGGAGTCTGTTGTGGGGGGCAGAAAGAGAGGCCACCGGAATCCCCAGTAGACTAGATTCTGGGGTAATTTCAATATGGTGTCCAAATATACTATCCACTAAGTCACCCACTGCCGTCCACAACTGCTGAACCTTTGGGCAGCTCCACCAAGTATGGTGAAAGGAGCCCAGCTCTGAGCACCCCCTAAAGCATTTCGGACTTTCCGTCTTACTCCATTTAGCTAGTCGATCTGGGGTAATATACGCCCGATGAAGGACTTTAATTGATGTCTCTAATACACTATAGTTTAGTGACCCCCTCAGGAGATTGGCCCAGGAAGTCTCCCACGTCTCAATCTCCCAGTTCTTGGCTATATCTTTTTCCCATTCCCTCATGTATTTTTCTTTGGCTAATGATTTTGGGGTATTGAAGACCTCGTATAATTCCCCTATCACTCCTCTTTTAAGGGGGGCTTTTTCACATATTCTAGAGAACCCATTCCGGGAGGGGACCCCTGAACTCCTAAGTAGTTTATCTACAAAGTATCTCAATCTGCAAAAGTTATAGTGCTCATAAAGGGGGATATCATATTCGTCTCTCATAGTTTCGAATGTTAATACCCGACCATCTCTCATCCAGTTTCCCAATCTATCAAGTTTGTTATTCTTCCACCATTGCCGAGAGACCTGTGAGATACCTGCTGGAGCTAGTGGATGCGTAAGTATAGGCGTTAAGTGGGATATCCGGGGTAGAAGGTCTGTATGATTGAAGGCCCAGATAATATTAGCCGCGGAGTTCCTTATTATAGGATTGGCAGATTTCTTAATCTCTGTGGGGAGTGGGTGAATCCAGACCGCCGTGTCCCATGTATAGGGCATCATGTCTTGGCTTTCAACAAACATCCATGCCGGATGGGCTTCGGGTAAGTGGGCCTGGGGAATAAAAGCTAATTGAGCTGCTCGATAATAAAGTTTTAAATTGGGACATGCCAACCCCCCTCTGGATTTATGTTTGTACATGTTCTTTCTTGCAATCCTGGAGGGACCCCCACCCCAGATAAAACGGAACACCCTGCTTTGGAAGTTTGAGAGGTCTTTCATATGCATCTGGATCGGTAGAGATCTAAATAAATAAAGCAGTCTAGGTAAAATGTTCATTTTAACCGAACTAATCCTACCGAGCCAGGAGATGTTATATTTGCCCCATTTAATCATCTCCTCTTGGAGTAAACGGAACATTGGCCGGTAGTTAGCTTTATATAGATCTTGTACTTTAGCTGTCAACCAAATTCCTAGGTATTTAATCCCCTTCCCAGCCCATTTAAATTTAAACCTCTGTGTGAGGGAATCTTTCTCCGGGAGCGGTATATCTAGGGCCAAGGCTTCAGTTTTTTCTACATTAATTTTCAATCCTGAAAGCATCCCGAAGTGTTCAAGTTTTTGCATCAGGGGTGGTACCGACGTCGATGGCTCCGAAATGGAGCATAGTAAGTCGTCCGCAAATAGTGACACCTTGAAATGATGTGACCCCACTTGGATACCCTTTATCTCCGGGGAGGCTCTAATCCATTGTGCCAGGGGCTCGACTGCCAACGCAAATAGGAGCGGTGACAATGGGCACCCCTGTCTCGTCCCCCTCTGGATGCTGACCGCTGGCCTCCCCCCACCCGGGAGTCTTAAGTTTGCCTTAGGATCTTTGTAATAAGTCCGAATTAGATTTAAAAACTTCCCTGAAAACCCGAATTTGTTTAGCGTAGCCATGAGAAAAGGCCATTCCAGAGAGTCAAAGGCCTTCTCTACATCCAGAGAGAGCAGGCAGGCCGGAGTGTTATTTAATTTAGAATGGTGGACTAAATTCAGAATTTTCCTGATATTGTCCCCTGCTTGTCGCCCTGGGATAAATCCCACCTGGTCTTTGTGAATCAAGGAGGGGAGAAACCCAGATATCCTATCTGCCATGATTTTGGCCAGAAACTTTATGTCACTGTTAAGGAGTGAAATTGGTCTGTAATTCTTGGCTTCTAACGGGTCCCTCCCCTCCTTGGGAAACAATACCAGGTCAGCTTTGTTGAGTTCTGGGGGGATTGGTCGTCCCTCCAGTATTGTATTGTATAATGTGGTCAAGTATGGGGCTAAAGTGCTGACAAATTTCTTATAATATGTGTTTGTAAAGCCATCTGGGCCTGGGGCTTTGCCTAATTTTGATTCTAAAATAACTTTGCTCACTTCCTCCTGGGAGATTGCTTTATTCAATGAAGTAACATTCTCCTCCGTTAGTTTAGGTAGATCCAGGGAGGATAAAAGTGATTGTGTTTCCCCCTGAACTGGGGAGTTCGAGGCTTTATATAGCTTGCTATAATACGCCTGAAAGATGTCCTGAATTTTTGTGGGGTTGGAGGTCACTAGCCCTTGGGGCGATTTAATTTGGCAGATCCTAGATTGGTTTTGCTTTGATTTTAATTTATTGGCTAGGAAAGTGTCAGGTTTGTTTGCTTTGCTATAAAACTTGTGATGTGTGATTCTAAGCGCTCTCTCCGTTCTCTCTGACAGAATCATATCCAGTTCCGCTCTGGTTTTCTCAATCTGGGACCTATCCCCAATACAATTATCTTGCTGCATTGCCCTTTCCAATCTCATTAACTCTTTATTTAATGCGTCCTCTCGGGCCCTGTTTTGCTTTTTATGTTCAGCAGATATCTTCATGCAGACCCCTCTAATATATGCTTTGTGGGCCACCCACACCCAGCCTATTTCTACATCTCCTTTAGTATTTTCCCCAAAATATATCTCAAGTTCTTGCTGGATCTTATCTTTGGATTGAGGAAATGCTAGTAGCGTATCATTGATGCGCCATGACGGGGGGGGGGGGGGGGGGAGTATGCTGTGCCAAAGTCTAGGGCAATTTTGACTATTGAGTGATCCGACCAGGTACACGGAATAATCTCTGCTTCCTTTGTCTGATCCAAAAGTGAAGCATCAATGATGATATAGTCAATTCTTGAGTATGAATTATGAGGGGCTGAGTAGAAAGAGTACTCCCTGTCCCTAGGATGAAGGTCCCTCCAGGAATCTACCAGGTTCAGGTTCGCTAGCTGTGTTTTAAGTTGTTTTAGCCTACTGGGGAAGTGGGGCCCCACTCTCCCCTTAGACCTGTCTAATCCGGGATCCAACGCTAAATTTAGGTCCCCTCCCAGAATAATTCTACCAAAGTCCCCTTTCTCCAGTGCCATAAGTAGTTTCCGGACCGTGTGATACGGGTTCGTAGGTGGGGCATATAGCGCAATTAAAGACACTGTCGAGTCGAGTATTTTCCCGGTCAGAATCAGGTAGTGACCCTCGGGATCTGATTTTTTACTCTGGAGTATAAACGGAAAGTCCTTATGTAAGAGAATTGCTACCCCCTCCCTCTTGGCTAACATACCCGCTGTATAGAAGTGTGGGTATTGTTTGTGGAGAAATTTAGGGGGGTTGTTACGCATGAAGTGTGTCTCCTGTAGAAAGATTACTGAGGGGCGATGCTCCCTGTATGTAAGAAAGGCTTTACGCCGTTTATGAGGAGAGTTAAATCCCTTCACATTATGGGATAGTATCTTAAATTCGGGCCTAGCCATTTATCCTTGTCTGTCTGTGAGTGCTGTGCCTGGTGTGTGACTTACATTTTTCCTGCTCAGGATGGGAAAGTTGTTTGAGGGCCAGAAAGCTGGAGACGAGAGACCCCCTGGGATGACCAGGAGACGAGGTGCACCTGCATCTTGGAGAGACCTTGGGAGTACTAGGCAGAACAGAGATAGACCATTTACATGCAAGACATAATTCAGGGAAATGTACAGAAATACATGTGTCAACAGAAACAATTTCAACTTTTTTATCTAAACTAAAACTTTTTCCTTGCGCTCTAGCGCGCTTGGTGGGCATGAGAATCCTGTTCTCCTGCATATAGCCCTGGCGAGGAGGCAGACTAAATTTTAACTACTCAATTTACACCCCGTTTAATAAAAGGGAAAAACTCTCCGCCTCACCCCATGGGCCTATCACCCCTTGCATTGTGTAGCACAAAACATTCAATTCAGTGAATTAAGAGAAACCCAGTAGGCTTCCATCCTATATCACACTCCCCTCGGCTTCTAATGTCCATTAGGCTTCTGAGGGAGGCAACTTATCTCTTAGCCAGTCCCCTCATCTCTTCTCTGGAGGGGGGAATTTCCCGGCCAATATCAACTTGAGCATCCCGGCCCAAGCCTGGTGATGTAGGCCTGTCAGTTACTCGGGTTGCCTTAGACCCCCTTCTCTCGCCGCTTGAGGTTGTGGGTTTCTTTGCAGCTTTTTGTCTCTTTGAGGCAGGAACTACCGTCCATTGTCTAACCGGCCTATCTCGCTTCTCTTTTGGTTCCTGGCCCAGTGGGCTGGGGTTTTCACCCTCCTTCCATAAGTTCAGGGAGGAAAGGATTGTCTGGCATTCCTCCACATCTTGAGCGATAAACTTGTTTCCATTCACCGTAAATTGGATGTTGAAAGGAAAACCCCATCTGTAAGGAATTTTATGTTGTATAAGTACCTCCACAGCCGGTCTCATTTCCCTGCGTCTCGCTAGGGTGGCTGGTGAGAGATCTGCATAAATCTGGATGGTGGTGCCGTCAGGACCCTTGATTTCGGCTAGACCTCTGGCGTGAATGAGAATCTGATCTCTTGTGTGTTGCCTCAGAAAGCGGGCGATGATGTCTTTAGGCATGTTAGGGTTTGGGGATGCTCCAAGTGCCCTATGTGCTCTTTCAATGCCGATTTCACCCTCCTGGGGGTCTGGAAGAATTGATTTTATTAGGTCTGAAAGATACGGCTCAAGGTCAGTGATTGAGTTTGGGACGCCTCTGAATCTGACATTGTATCTTCTCGATCTATTTTCGAGGTCCTCCAGTTTGAGTTCAAGAGAGCATATTTTCATTGCATTTGTATCAATGTCTACTCGATCTTGTCTTTGGGAGTCTATGACCTGGTCCAGGGAAGATTCCAAAATACTTGTCCGCTGGCCCAATTCTTGGATTTCATGTTTTAGATCTTGAACTGCCAATGATAGTTGTGATTTTAGCATGTTCTCAAACCAAGTTTTGGAGTCATTGGATAAGTTTGCATTCATCATATTCCCTTTTTGGGAGCCCTCAGCATCCAATATATCTGAAGCCCCTGAGATTGATTCCGGGTGGGGGGATCTTCTAGCCGTAGTAGAGGGGAAATGTTCAGTTATCCGTCGGGATCCCTCGCCCTTTTTGGTTCTAACCATCATGATTTTTGCCCTTTGTATTGTAGATCAGGGCGATGCAGGGCCTAGTTTAGGAATGAGCTTTCCAGTAGACCTGGTCTGTGCAGTTGGGGGAGGAGGTCTAGATTAAGGTGAGTCCCGGCCCACTGGGTAGCAATGCTGCTGCAAGGATCTCTTAAGTGCGCTTTAAGAGTTAGGAGGGGTGGTGGCCCATTTATAGGGGTGTTGGCCCTACATTTATCTCATCTTTTCTTTAGTGAGCAGGGTGTTTGCCAACTGGTTTAGTGTTAACATCCTCCAGGGTCCAGGCCCAGTCTGTGTCAGGCTAAATATTGCCTTAGATCTTCCAAGATAAATTTAGTATGTTAACCCCAATGTGACGTCGTGATATGGAATTAATTCAGTCCTTTGTATTACCGTTTCTCTCTAGTATATGGGTAAGCCGAATGGGAGGACAGCAGTCAAAGTATGAAGAGCTTTAGTCCCTTGGTGTTCTAGAGATTGGCAGGTTCAATTTAGTCTTGAAGGACAGAAGGCCTGTAATGCTTTGAGGCTGCCACCGGGTGGGAGTAGAGTATTGTCAATTGAGACTGCTTATACAATGTGGTGAGTGACACTGCATATCTTTATATAACTGTTGATGAGTGTTATATAACGCAATATAATAAGGTGTCTGGTTCAGACCCAGACACTCCGATAGTGTCGGTGATAATAAAGTCACATTAGTAGTCCTGCAACATATAAATGCAAAGCCAGATAAATTGCACTCTTTGCCTTTGAAGTCCTGTGCAGTCCAAAGTGTATTTTAGTGTTCTGAGTCTCTGTAGACAGGTTAGCCTGGTGTGCTTAAACCCAGGATACTGGGAGGACCTGATGGGGGGACAGAAGGCACAATGTGGAGAGCTGTGGCCCCTTGATGTTCTAGATATTGGCAGGTTCAATACTATGTTGGTATACAAGAAGCCTGTAGTGGTTGAAAGTTGCCACCGGGTGGGAGCAGAGTACAGTCAATTGAGACTACTTATATAATGTTTTGGGTGAGATTGTAAATCCTCATGGTGCTGTTACAAAACGTTATATAACACAGTGTAGTAAGGTGCCTGGTTCAGTCTCAAGCACCCCGGTGCTGTTGGTACCAATAAAATCACTTTAGGATCACAGAAGCATATAGATGTGAAGCTAGATAATCTGCACTCTTTATCATTGCAGTCCTGTGCAGTGTACTTTTAATGTTCTGAGTCTAAGTAGACAGGTTGGGCTGGGTTGCTTGGACCCAGGGTATGGGGAGAGCTTTGATGGGGATATGTGGGTAAGGGGCCCCGGATTGCTTAATTTTTCTGGGGCTAATTTGCTTCTGATGCCCCCCTGGGTACCCCTTCCTTGGATCAGGGCTATCCTCTCCCCCCACAGCTCTATAGCCTCTCCCCTGTACCTGCTTATATATGTCCTCAGCAGTGCAGCTCCACACTCTCTCCCTCCAGGCTTCCAGGGGGAAAAGTTCAGCTGGGTAGGGATTCCATGCAGGGGACTCTTCCGATTTTATTGTTTTTTTTAAGGTAATTTTGGGATCAATTTGTTCCCCTAGGTCTTCTGAGTTTAGTGATATTGTTTGTTGGTCACTCAGGGCATCTATAGGGGTCGATTGTCCCAGATTAACCCAGGCCTTAGCTGGAGCTCTTGCAGGACACGTCTTTCCTCTCCAGCAGCTTAGCCACACCCCGCAAATTGGAAAATTTTGAGCACTACCCTAACCACCTTAATTTGTTCTTGGGGCCATTATTAAGCAGCGTTTTTTTTCTCACCATTATCGATAAAGTTTATTCCATTGTTATTTAGTTGTTTAGTTATTTTGGTGCAAAAAGCACCTTGGAAAATAATGATTATTCTTTCATGACTCAAATGTAAATAGTAATTGTCATTTGGTGTAGAGACACACATTTTCATGCAAACACACAAACCAAAATCTAGAAATACAGGTAGTCCCAAGATTAAGGATGAGACCCATTCCTGAACTGTCTTAAGCCAGATTTGTATGCAAGTCGGATCCCTAATCAATAGTAATAATACTATAATAGTTCCTATTTGGTAATAATAATACAGTGTAATAATAATAATAATAATACTCCTGTACTGTCATAATAAGTTACAGAAACTTTTGTGGTCCTACGCATACATAAAGTCTTGTGAGCCCGTTCTTAAGTATAGGTCGTTTGTAAGTCGAGACATGTGTAACCCAGGGACCGCCTGCATTGTTAAGTATTGATCACAGACTTAATTTTTATTATTGGAAAACAAGATCATGTTTATGTAAAATAGTGAATTTGTTATTACTCAGTTCCATAATTTATTGCACACCATCAGGATGAATTATTATGAATTAAGTATAAATTTAATGAGCAAAATATTTTTTTATGATTTGTCCTTTGGTTGTGGGTAGAGATGTTGCGAATAGTTCGCCGGCGGACTGTTCCCGGCGAACATAGCATGTTCGCGTTCGCGGCGAACTGCGAACATATGCGAGATTCGACCCGCCCCCAATACTTTATCATTGAGCAAACTTTGACCCTGCATGTCACAGTCAGCAGACACATTCCAGCCAATCAGCAGCATACACTCCCTTCCACACCCTTCTACCTCATGGACAGCAGCCATTTTGGAATCATAACTAACTTGCAGTCTTACTGAGAGGAGGTAGAGTGTAGGTGATACTGCATCAATAGGGAAAACCATAGCTAGGCAAGTTTATTCAGTGTCCAGTGCAGTGCTGAAGGACTCTTGTGCATTATTATTATTATTATTACTACTATATAATGTGTAGATGTACCAGCTGGGCATTTATTATTTTTATTATTATTATTATTATTATATAATGTGTAGATGTACCAGCTGGTGGGCATGCATTATTATTATTATTATTATTATTATTATTATTATTATTATTATTATATAATGTGTAGATGTACCAGCTGGGCATGCTCTTGTGCATTATTATTATTATTAGTAAAATACTACTAATAATAATAATGCACAAAAGCATGCCCAGCCGGTACATCTACACATTATCACATATATAGTTGTGAGAGTACGAGTTGTTGCTAACGCTGCGGGCTCGCGTAGCGAGCCCGCGGCCCTCGCGAAGCGAGGGCACTGTGCCAGGTTCTCAGTTGCTGGCATGGAGCGCCGAAGGCGCTCCTTGCCAGCAACTGAGGACCCTCGCAAAGCGAGGGCCTCAGTTGCTGGCTTGGAGTGCCGCAGGCGCTCCATGCCAGCACCTGAGGACCTCGCAAAGCGAGGTCTTCAGTTGCAGCAACTGCGACCCTTGCAAAATTTCAAAAAAAGTTCACGTCGCAACACATTACGACACTCGCAAACAACATACGACACACGTTCACACACATTACGACACTCGCAAACAACATACGACACACGTTCACACACATTACGGCCTCGCAACACTCGGACGCAACTCGCGAACATTACAAAATTAAAAACACAATACATACACACAGCACATACATAAAAACCTTACCTACACAAACAGGAAGCACCCAGGACCTCAAAAATGCAACTTACAACTTAATTGCACTCAAAATAAAAGAGTTTAGACACTAAATAGTTTGTTAAGCGACACAAAAAATGGCCGACGAATAAAACGAAAACGAGGCTACACACGCAAACACCATACGAGACACGTTACCACACATTACGACTTCGCAAACATCGGACGCAACACGCCGACATACAAACATTTAAAACTTAAGAAAGACACACAACAAACACATAAAAAGCTTACCTACAGCAAGAGGAACCAGCCAGCACCTCAAAAAAACAAGTTACACCTACATTTAAATCAAAATAAAACACTTTAGACACTAATACCATCGCTAAGCGACAGAAAAAATGGCCGACGAACAAAACGAAAACGAGGCTTCAGACGTAACTACACTACACTTACTCGCAATAATGAAACACATACTATGCGGAACGTATCACAATCATATTAAACACCATTTTGAACAGTAATACGCAGAAAATGGCGGATGGAACGCAAATTGTAAGCTGGAACGCAAATAGCGCATGCGTATTGCGTTCTAACGGTCTCACTTTCCAGAACTTTCTACAAGTTTATAAATACTGCCTATTTCAAACAAAAAAATACATTTCTCCTCAGGTGATCAACGGAGTGACTTCTGAGATAACTGCTGCTTTTACTTGAGAAGACAATTCTTTACTAATTTACTACTTTGCATTGCAAATTACAACTGAGAGGTAAGCTATAATATATTACATTTTATTATCAGGACAGGTCAAACAAATAAAATAAAAAAATAGGATTTATGTAGCGACATATATGGCACATTTATGTGTATAGGCTCAAAAAAAAAATACGGTTAATTTAACAAAACAACAAAAAAACATAATTCAATATTAAACAGAGGTTTATGTATAGTGACGACACGCACATATATGTCTATAATGTATAGTGACATCTGACACGCACATATATGTATAGAATGTATAGTGACATGTGACACATACATTTATGTGTACTGCCCCTTCATAGTGACATGCGACACGGACATATATGTGTATAATGTATAGTGACATGTGACACGCACATTTCTGTGTATTGCCCCTTCATAGTGACATGTGACACGGACATATATGTGTATAATGTATAGTGACATGTCACACGCACATTTATGTGTATTGCCACTGCAACAAAATTAGCTTAAAACAAAATCAGTAAACAACTACATTTAAATGACATTATATGTCATGTATACTGATATGTCACACGCACATATATGTGTATCATCTATAGTTACATCTCACACACACACATTTATGTGTGT
The DNA here is from genome assembly GCA_027410445.1 of Discoglossus pictus. Classification (NCBI taxonomy): domain Eukaryota; kingdom Metazoa; phylum Chordata; class Amphibia; order Anura; family Alytidae; genus Discoglossus; species Discoglossus pictus. Next base: position 167,133,047 of record CM050167.1, on the reverse strand, counting down.
TGGAAAAAAAAAATATAAGGTTAATTTAACCATTTAAATATGAGTCATGTATACTGATATGTCACACGTACACAAAATAATTACATTAAACTATGGAATGTGCTTCATGTATGTGTCATATGTGTGTAGCCCCCAACAAAAAATAAGGTCAATTGAAAAATATTACAGAAGTATATTTAAATGACATTCATTTACTGCAATTCAATAGATCATATAAAGCTGAATCTTTTTATTTCTTTTAATATTTAAACAGACTCTGCATCAACAGCGTCTCTCAACAATTTGCACCGTGCACTGTGAAGCACAATCCCTTTTAAAGAACACCAACAAAGAAGAAGAGGTAAGATACAACAAGACATTACATGCTCAAAAGGCCATGCTTTGCTAGATGAAAAATTATAAATATACAAATAACTATTTCACTTTCTTTTTCAAACAGACACAACAAGAAGACCGGCGGATTAAGATTGGCAGGAGTGGACCGTCTGTCATTCCAAACTTCAATCAAGGTAAAGTATTAAGTATAAACAAGAAAGAACCATGAGCCTTATTCAATTGCGACTTCCTCAATTGAATAGGGCTCTATATAAGCACATAACATATTTTTGATACAGAACTTTTTAGTTACAGAACTTCTAACCACAATCAAGGTTTTCAATAACTAAAAACTTTGCTCAATAAATATGTTATGTGATTATATAGAGCCCTCTTCAATTGCCAAAATTGCAATTCAATGAGGACCTATATATCTTTAATGGCCAAGGGCCTCACTCAAATGTGATTTGCCCATTTCAATAGGGCTCTATATAAGCACAGAGCATATTTTTTAAAGGAACTTTTTATTTAGTCAACACGTTACTTTTGGATACAAGTTCACTAAATACAAAATTCGGTAAAAAAATATGCTCTGTGCTGATATTGAGCTCTATTCCATTGGCCAAAACACAATTGAATGAGGAGCTGACAATATAACAAATGCAGTAACCAAAGGCCCTCATTCAATTGCTATTTTGGACAATTAAATGTGGCTATAAATAAGCACTTTTAGGCCCTTATTAAATTTTAAAACATATATGTGATGTGCTTATTTACAACCCTATTCAATTTTCAACATTGCAATTCAATGACGGCCTTAGAGTACTATTACATTGTAAAAAATGCAATTGAATGAGGGGCAAACTATGCAACATATGGTACACACAAAGGCCCTCATTCAATTGCAATTTGCCCAATTGAATAGGGCTCTAAATAACAACATAACATTTTTTTTAAAATAAGTTTTTAGTTACTAAAAATCTATCCAAAAGAAAGTTTTTCACTGACTAAAAACTTCTTTAAAAAAATATGCTATGTGCTTATTTAGGGCACAATTCAATTAGCCAAATCGCAATTGAATGAGACACAAACTGCTACACACAAAACAGAATTTCTTATTCAATGTTTAACAACCTATAAGCCTTACAAAGAAGCAAAAATAAGAATAACAGAAGTGTTGCGCACCTAATAGCATTGTACAAAAAATCACACAAACACATAGGAAACTACATTAACATTCTTCTTTAATGTTTAACAACCTATAACCAGTACAATCAAGAATAAATAACTTTTGCACAAGTGGTGCGCACAAAACAGGATTGTCAAAAACTAACACAAACACATAGCAAACTACATTAATTATATTATTTCATGTTTCACTAACTATAACCATCCCAATAAAGGTTAAATAAGTATACCACAAGTGGTGCGCACAAAACAGGATTGTACAAAAAATAACATAAACACATAGCAAAATAAATTTATATTCTTATTTAATATATCACAACCCACAAGCCTTACTAAGAACCTTAAATAAGAATAACAAAAGTCATGGGATTGTACAGAAAGTAAAAAAAAATATATATATAAAAAAATAACCATAACTGATACAATACAGCCAAATTCATAAATTTTTTACTTATTTAAAAGACATTTCACTCAAACAACATTTTCTATTTTATATTACAACAGATACTGCGTGAAGACAATCGGACGAGGACTTTCTCCACAGGACCGGACCATCGGACGAGGACTTTCAACACAGGACCAGACCAGCAGACGAGGAATTTCTCCACAGGACCAGCCCAGCAGACGAGGAATTTCAACACAGGACCAGACCATCGGACGAGGACTTTCACCAAAGGACCACAACATCGGACGAGGGCTATCGCCACAGGACCACACCATCGGACGAGGGCTATCGCCACAGGACCACAACATCGGACGAGGGCTATCGCCACAGGACCACACCATCGGACGAGGACTTCCAACAGAGGACCACACCATTGGACAACGATTTTGAACCGAGGACCAACAAACATTCGGATTTAAATCACACTTCAACCAAGGTACAGTATAATAAGTACTAAAGTATAAAACTAAAGAAACTGCTTTCAGTTGCATCCGTGTCAACAGAAAAATAAAAAAAATATTTTACTATCTCCCTTATTCTATTTAAATTGCTACTATGCAATACATAGCTCAATAACCACATCACTTTTTTTTTTAGCAAAGAAGTTTTGCAGTGGTAAATATCTATCCACAAACAACGTTTTTAATAAATAAAACCATTATTTAAAAAAAATATGTTACATGCTTATTTACAGCAGTATTCCATTGGCCAAATTCTAAGCCAGTGAGGACAGGAATTATAAATTTAACTAAATATAAATGATACATTCATGATTTGCCTTTTATTTCACCAATTGTGCACAAGAATCTTTAACAGGAATTACAAATTAAAATATACACAATTACATTTATTTTTTTTCCTTTACAGATTAATATGGCTGATAACGAGACCAAAGAAGAGAAGAAAAGACGTCAAACTAGAGAAAGACAAGAGAGATGGGCCGACCAGCAGACACCGGAGGAGAAAGAAATTCGACGAGAAAAAGAACGCAAAAGACTTGCAAATAAAAGAATATCAGCTGCAAAAATGAAAGATACAACCAAAAAAAATAAAAAGATAATAAAGCATTTACAAACTGTTCCTAAAACATCAGATGACATTTTACAAGATACCAGTCAAAACAGACCAAAAAAAGCAACTACAAAAACAAAGCATTTACAAACTCTTACTAAAAACTTACAGGACATTTCAACCAAACAAGGACAACATATACCAAGAAAATCCACGAAAAAAACTAAACATTTAGAACCTGTTGTTGAAACATTTCATGACTTTTCATCTGATGAACATGAAAGTCAACATCCGATATGCTTTGCAAATTGTCCTTTACTGAACTCTTTAGCAGTAGAGGTTCATAGTTGTGGGGACATGAGTACTCAATGTCAATTTTGTGAGGCTTATTATTTTAAACAGGAGAGACCCAGAGATGGACAATTTATTAGTTGTTGTCAAAAAGGAAAGTTCAAACTTCCAGAAAGGAAACAATTTCCAACCTATTTACAAAATATTATGACTGAACCTACTTTTCCAAATTACTAAAATTTTAAGACAAACATAAGATCCTACAATAGTGCCATATCATTTGCATCTATGGGGGCAACATTGGCTGCTAATGTACCAGGACATGGTCCTTACTGTTTTAAAGTCCAAGGACAAATTTATCATCGTACTTCACATTTACATCCAGAGGAAGGAGAGCAAAGAAAATTCGCTCAACTATATGTCCTAGATACAATGGAAGCTGTTGACCAACGTATGCAGATGGAAGAAAATAAAAAATGCTTACCCAGTGTTTTTATAGAGCTAAATAACATTATGGACAACAATCCCTACAGTAAAGCTTACAAAAAATTGGCAGAAGTAGAAAATGAACAACTACTTCATGCACAAAGACATCAATTACCCATGCCAAAGGTTAATATGGTGCTTAAAAGAGACAGACATACTGATAAACGTCGTTATAACTTGCCAACATCAAATGAGGTTGCAATGGTCTTTCAGAATGATGAAGGAGAACCACCATTTCAAAGAGACATTAGAGTATATCCCAGAAATGAGGAGCAACCATTTATTAATATTAATATCTTAAGTCCAAATTTAGATCCAATGACATATCCCATCTTTTTCCCACATGGAGAAGCAGGTTGGCAACCAAAATTAACCCTTCCCAGTTACCCAAATGCTAAAGCCAGAATCCGAAATAATGTTTCTATGCTTGAATTTAAAGTTGCTCAAATTGCCATTAGAGATGAATTTAATCCAATTTTATGTGGTGGTAAACTAACACAAGAATGGATTATTGATTCATATTTGCAAGTTGAGGCAAATAATTTAAACTTTATAAAATATCAACAAGATAAACTACGTGTAGAACAATATTGTGGACTCATGGACTATGTTGCTGACGTGGCTACAAGCAGAGACATGACAGCTGGCAAAGCCATCATTTTACCATCTTCCTTTCAAGGATCTCCTCGAAATATGAGAGAAAGATACAATGATGCTATGGCTATTGTGACAAATTTTGGAAAACCAGATTTATTTGTGACATTTACATGTAATCCACAATGGCCAGAAATTAATCAAAATCTACTTCTTGGACAAAGTGCTTCAGATCGACCAGATTTAGTAGCCAGAGTTTTTAAGATCAAATTAAATGAATTAATACGTGACTTCACTATAAATCAGTTATTTGGCAAATGTCTTGCTTATGTATATACCATTGAATTTCAAAAAAGAGGCCTTCCACATGCACATCTTCTCATAATACTTCAAGAGAAAGATAAATTAGATACTTCGGACAAAGTGGATGCAGTCATAGTTGCTGAACTACCAGATCCAGAACTATATGGTAGACTATATGAGATTGTTACTCATCGCATGATTCATGGACCCTGTGGAGACCTTAATCCACAATCACCATGTATGGAAAATAATCAATGTTCAAAAGATTTTCCAAAAGATTATAGAGACAAAACATATGCAAATTGTGATGGATATCCACTTTATAAAAGAAGAGAAGGAGATAGTGCCATTATTCGTGGAAAAAAAGTGGACAATAGATATGTAGTACCCTACAATCCACATTTACTCATGAAGTACAACGCCCACATCAACGTAGAAGCCTGCACTTCCATCAAATCCATTAAATATGTCTACAAATATATTTACAAAGGTTACGATGCAGCTACTGTAGACGTCAAAAGTGCAGACAACCCTGAAAGTAGTGAGTTAGTACATGATGAACTTGCATCTCATGTAGATGCTTGCTATGTCAGTGCGCCAGAAGCTATGTGGCAGCTTTTAAAATTTGAAATGCATGATAGATCACATGCAGTATATAGGTTAGCAGTACATTTGCCACAACGACATTTAGTCTATTTCCATGCTGGAAATGAAATGAATGCATTGGCCCAAAGTGAAGATCGTCACACTACACTAACTGCATGGTTTGCATTAAATTCCACTGATGCTCAAGCAACACAATACTTATATATTGAAATTCCATATCACTATGTTTTTGTGAATGGATTATGGAGAGCAAGAAAAACCAGAGGCAATAATATAATTCCACGAATTTACACAGTCAGTCCAAGAGATGTTGAACGTTTTTGCTTACGGATATTACTTTTAAATGTTCCAGGAGCACAAAGTTTTGAACAATTAAGAACTGTTAATGACATTGTATATGAATCCTTCCATTTAGCTGCAAGACATAGAAACTTACTCGCTGATGATACAGAGTGGGAAAGATGTTTAGAAGAAGCAGCACAATGTCAAATGCCACGACAGATGAGAGAACAATTTGCTTTTATTTGTATCTTCTCAAATGCTCCAAATGCATTAGCTTTGTGGGAGACTTTTAAAAGTAATATGGCTGAAGACTTTATGCGACGATACAATGAACCCATTGCACACTTAAAAGCGTTAATGGAAATTCAAGAAGTCTTTTTAACTCATGGATTAAGTTGTGCAAGTTTTAATTTGCCTGATCCAGGTCTTATAGATGACATTAACTTTGAAGACTATGACATTCAACTACAAGCAGAAAGAACAGAAGAAAGACTTGCAACTTTAAATACACTACAATTGCAAGCATTTCATGCCATTAAAAATGCTATAGATGATGACATGGTGACAGAGCGTTATTTCTATCTTGATGGACCTGGCGGATCAGGGAAAACATATTTGTACAATTTATTAATGAGTTCAGTACGAGCACAAGGAAAAATAGCAATGGCATTTGCCACTACTGGAATTGCTGCACTTTTATTAGAAGGTGGAAGAACTGTTCATAGTGGATTTAAACTGCCAGTGCCTATTTTAGAAAATTCTGTGTCAGATATTCGCATGACATCCTTACAAGCAAAGAAATTGAAGAAATGTAAATTAATTATAATAGATGAGGCCACAATGATGTCATGCTATGCCCTCCAATGTATTGACCGTTTGCTTCGTGAAGTCATGGATAATATTTTTCCATTTGGTGGAAAGGTAATGTTGTTGGGTGGCGATTTTAGACAAACATTACCTGTCGTTGTACATGGAAATCGAACAGACATTATTGAAACATGTATAAAGTCAAGTACTGTATGGAAACATTTTACCCATCTTCAACTGCAACAAAATATGAGATCAGAAGGCCAAACTGATTTCAATGATTGGCTTATTAAAATTGGAGAAGGCAGAACAGAAAAAATAATACATTTACCTGACGACACTGTAGAGATCCCACCTCATATGATTTGTCAACAAGATATTATATCGGCTATATTTGAAGGGAGCATAAATAACGAAGAATATTCCGAGCTTGCCAACCAAGTTATACTGACGTGTAAAAATAAAGATGCATTAATACTCAATAATGAAATCTTAAAAAAAATTAATGCACCACAAAGAAATTATCACAGTGCTGATTCTGTACTTGCTGATGACAATGAAAGTCAGGCAAACTTTTCAACTGAATTCATTAACTCTTTAACTCCTTCTGGAATGCCACCACATATTTTGCAGCTAAAGAAAGGTGCAATTATCATGTTACTGCGAAATATGAACCCCAAAAAAGGCCTATGCAATGGCACAAGATTAATTGTTCAACAATTAAAGGACCATTTTATAGATGCTGAAATTTTAACTGGGACCCATAAAGGAGAGAGAGTTTTCATACCAAGAATAGATTTAGCACCAAGTGAAAGTAGTCTCCCTTTTATACTTCAAAGAAGACAATTTCCCATTATTATGGCATTTGCCATGACCATTAATAAATCACAAGGTCAAACTTTCAAATCTGTGGGTATTTACTTGGAAGAACCAGTTTTTGCACATGGTCAATTGTACGTTGCGTTGTCACGGTGCAAAAATCCACAGGCTATTAAAGTTTACATTGAAAACAATGAAAGTCAAGGTGATTTATTAGAAGATGGACGTATTTTTACTAAAAACATTGTCTACTATGAAGTACTATAACTTTGCAGGATACAAACTAAAGCCATGCAAACATTTTGGAAAAACATTCAAAAATACAAAACAATTGGTTGTTTAATTCAGTCATAATTAATGGAAGTCATGTTTATGGATAATTCGCCTCACAAAATACTTGCCTTGCATTTCTTTGAAAAATTATGTTAAAATGTTAAGTCACTATGTTAATGTTTCTAATGTTACAAGTTTAAAAACAATATTTTCAAGTTATTTCATTCAACATATTACAAAGTTCATGTTAAGAGCTCAAGCACCTTTTAAGTCACAATGTAAATATTCTCTGTTATCTTAAGATTACTACCTACATTAATGTTTATCGCCAGTTTATGTGCTCAGTAATGAATTACTTTAATTAAGTACGGTTTAAGGAGAGTTTTTACTGTATGCCTTCCTCTACATTCAATGTATATTAAACTTAACAATTATTCTGATACAAATTGCATGTTAATACTGATTAATTTAAAGTTAAATTGTTTTTACATTCAAATGTTAATACTTTTAATTCAAAATTATGTTACAAAATGTATTTACTATGTTCCTGTTTATAATGTTCAAAATTAGACAAATGTTTTGCAAAAATTCCAAAGTTACATAAAAAATAAAGTTCAATTTTTAAAATATATACTTTCAAGGTTATTGCTTACATATATTTTAAACTTCATGTTAAAATTCGGCACGTTTCAAAAAGTCTTTTTACTTTTTAGTTTTCTCTGGATTCTATGTATATTAAAGTGAACAATTCTTCAGATACAAATTTCATTTTAAAAAATCATTACATCAACGTTTTACAAAAATACATGTTCATATCACAAGACTTACAAGGGTCAAAAATATATTTAAATAACTAAACAACTTCACAAACATATACATCACATTGCCGTCATTTTTTGACGGGCAAGTCGCTAGTATAGTAATAATAATTATAATAAAAATGTAGAAGAGCATGCCCAGCCGGTACATCTACACATTATATAGTAATAATAATAATAATAATGATAATAATAATGCACAAGAGCATGCCCAGCCGGTACATCTACACATTATATAGTAATAATAATAAGAATAATAATAAAGCAGAAGACCTCCCCTGTGTCTCCCCCCCACTCCCTCCCATGTTTCTCTCTCCCCCCCTCTCCCCTGTGTCTCCCCCCTACTCCCTCCCATGTGTCTCTCTTCCCCCCTCTCCCCTGTGTCTCTCCCACCTTCCCCCTCCCCTGTGTCTTTCCCCCCTTCCCTCTCCCCTGTGTCTCTCCCCCCTCATCTGTGTCTCTTCCCCCTTCTCCCCTGTGTCTCTACCCCCTCTCCCCTGTGTCTCTACACCCTCTCCCTTCCTCTCTGTTTCTTCCCCCCTCCCCTGTGTCTTTCCCCCCTTCCCTCTCCCCTGTGTCACTCCCCCCTCATCTGTGTCTCTTCCCCTTCTCCCCTGTGTCTCTACCCCCTCTCCCCTGTGTCTCTACCCCCTCTCCCTTCCCCTGTGTTTCTTCCCCCCTCCTCTGTGTCTTTACCCCCTTTCCTCTCCCCGGTGCCTCCTCACCACTCCCTCCCATTAGTCTCTTCCCCCCTCTCCCCTGTGTCTCTACCCCCCACTCTCTCCTGTGTCTCTCCCCCCTCCCATGTGTCTCTTCCCCTCACCTCTACCTTACCCTGTTTCTCTTCCCCCCTCTGCCCTGTGTCTTCCTCCCCCTCTCCACTGTGTCTTCCTCCCCCTCTACCCTCTCCTGTGTCTTCCTCTCCCTCTCCCCTGTGTTTCCTCCCCCTCTCCCCTCCCCTGTTAGCTTCTATACACATACATACATACAATAAGAAATCTGGGGGGGGGGGGGTTACCCCTTACCCTCCCCCCCAGATTTAACACCCATGTGTACTGTATAATATTGTATTGCATTATGTTATATTATATCACTAGCGACTTGCCTGGCACAAATGACGGGGCAATAATAATAAATAAAAAAGTTTGAAGCCATGGCAATGCTGTTTGCCACACAATGTGATGCTTTTTGTACTCTGAGGACCTTCGGCGCTTATTGTGAGCCTCTTCCCTCGTGTCCTTCATGTTTCGTGCTTTGTAACAATCAATCTTCGGCGCTCATCGCAAAGACAGATATATAAGTACAGTGTTAAATATATAATTTTTTTTGTGCAGTGTAAATTAAAAAATGTATTCAGGTCTCAGAGCATAATAAAGTGATTTAGATTTGTAACTGCTTTGAGAGTGCTATCGCTGGCAGCCAATGAGCAGTAATCCAGATATATAACTGCAGAGTAAAAAGTAAAACATTTTAGTGTAGTGTAAAGTCTACATTTTTATTTTCCATTACTAATTAATACTTATTAAATGAATGCACGATAATAACTATTGTGAATGAACAAATGTATTAGGAAGTGCGAAGCGTTAATGTATGTAAAGTAACCGCAGTGTAAAATATGCTATTAAGCGTATTTTTTTTATATATATATTTTTTAATAATAATGAATTAATTAATTACTAAAATACTTTACCTATTTGTAATTAATATATCCAGTGATCAATAACCTGAAGAGCTAACTAAAAAAGATTTTCCTAAAAAGCCATACGAGGTAAAGATACACTATTAACAAGGATGCTAAATCATCCACACCCGCTTACCACATACACATTCCCCGCCATTTTCCAACACTAACTTACACAATGCGGAAGTACCCAGCTACCCTAACGGCTTCCACTCGCGCATGCAGCCTATTTACACTACACACTGCACACATTGCTGACACTTACACAGCAGCTCCACAGCACTGAAAACCTACATTGTATGCTGCAGGAACATGAAAACAGATTGTCAGCTCTTCAGCACAATGCTTCCTGCATATATTACTTACAAATAGGTAAAGTATATTCATTTAGTAATTATTTCATTAGCATACAAAAATACATATACACAAAAAAAAACATTATCACATTAAACATAAAAGCCATTCACTGCGCGCCTCACAACGAGCGCCAACGCTGCTCATAGCACACAAAGCCTTGCAATAAGCGCAAAAAACACATCACCGCCGACCAAAGAATAACAGCAAAAGCGCCTATCAGAAAAAAAATACAACCAACAGCCTCACAATGAGCGCCGAAGGATATCCGACCGCCAACAAAATGAATGTCTCGTCCAAACCATTACCTGCCTTACAATCTTATTGCCGCCATTTTTTGAGGGGCAAGTTGCTAGTAAATATATAAAGATCAAGATAATAAAAGTATCAGGAAATGTAACACAAAGATGCACGCGCGTCTGAATAATACGACAAATACGGATTTTTGTCATAAATGATATGATCGCAGTATTGGGTCATAAACCCTAAACACTGGAATCTGTTACATACAATTTACTGATGATGTCATTAATGGGCTTCAAGGGGGGGGGATCTCTTTTCATACTTTTTGAGCTGTGCAAATCCAACATACGCAGAGCGGAAACGCCACATCTGTGGGACACACACAAAGGGGTTCACTTTGGGAGAAAAAAACAAACAAATATGAAATATTTAATAATCATATTTTGATGTTACCAACAGATAAGGAAACGAAACTGAGGTTATTATATCTAATAGTAGCAAGCCTGGGAGTACTGGGAGTAATAATACTGCAGCAGGAGGTCAGGACTAATGTCACCTATAGACCCCCAGACAGATAAAGGTCAGTACTAATGTCCCTCTATAGATCCCCAGTCAGATAAAGGTCAGTACTAATGTCCCTCTATAGACACCCAGTCAGATAAAGGTCATTACTAATGTCCCTCTATAGACACCCAGTCAGATAAAGGTCAGTACTAATGTCCCTCTATAGACAACCAGTCAGATAAAGGTCATTACTAATGTCCCTCTATAGACACCCAGTCAGATAAAGGTCAGTACTAATGTCCCTCTATAGACCCCCAGTCATATAAAGGTCAGTACTAATGTCACTCTATAGACCCCCAGTCAGATAAAGTTTTGAAATGTTTCTTGGATAGCATTGGGGCTAAAGGAGGTTTGGCCATCAGGTAGTCTAAAGATACCGTATATTATGTCCTCTCTTGGGGGGTAAAGACACTAATAATTCCTCCAATAAAATTCTGTTTTTTTATGTGGGCAAGGTCCCTGGTTAGCCCATTGGGTTATCTGTTAAAAAGTGTGGTGCAGAGACTGTGGGGGCTGTTAGCCTCCGTGTCCCCGTGTGGCCGTTTAGAATCCCTGCTGCTGCATGTTTCAGCTTTATTAAGGTGTAATTGTACAGCGTTTGACTCAAGTAGCTGCCTGTGCTGGGTCAGTTTGGCTTAATTGCTGGGCCCTTTTCCTGCCAAGATGGCGACCGTCAGTCCATGGGCCTCTATGTCCCCTTCACTACCTTTGTCCCCGCTTGTGTGCTTATTTGGGATGGCCCCCCTTTATATCTCCGACCCGTGGCCTTCTCAGGTCCCCCCCTCAATCTCTAAGTGTGGGTATGCGGGCTGGGGCGTTGAATCAGGCCTACCTTCTTCTCTGCTCGCTGCAAGATCAACAATACCTAATTTTTCAGGCATGTGTACATGCCTAATTTTTCTGGCCTCTGGTGCTGCACTGTGCCTTCAACAACCAAACCCCCAAAAAAAGGCACATAACAGGGATTAAACTGATAGGAGTAGTACTACTTAACACACCACTCATATCTGGTGTAACAGTAGTGTACATTTAAAACAAAAAACATTTTTTCTACTGTAATAGATTGCATAGCAGTTAGTTGTCTGCAAGCGTGTGTGTCAGACCTACAGCGTCTACTCTGCCAACTTCTGCAAGTGCACAATGCCACTCATATCTGTTGTCAAAGTAGCTTGGACGCATAGTACCAATCTGTCAAAACCGGTAATGACGAATGAGGTCTAGAGTAGCCTGATTCCCTTATCCTCTACAGGTTGAGACCTAATGTTTGGGTGTCTCCAGACCAACACATGAGTACAATCAGCACACAAACTCAAAGCCCCTATCCTCCTCCTGGTCCAGCATCATCAGCCACATCAACCACTGCTGTCCTCCTTGCCCCCTCTCAAACATCTGCAACTGCGTCTCTCGCCTTGAGCAGTTCCTGCTCATTTGCCCATAGTCAGGTGCCTGTAAAGGACATGTTTGAGCGTAAGAAGCCAATGTCTCAAAGTGCCCCAAAATTGAAGTTATACGACCAACAAAGCATTTTTTTCCATCTCCCGGTTCTAAAAATCCAGGCCTTATACACGCCCCCTGATATGTGCTGTAACAGGTTTTAAACTGATAGGAGTAGTACTACTTAACACACCTTATAATAATGCAGAGAGGGGCAATGCAGTGAGAGGAGTCTGAAGTAGAGGAGTCAGAGGAGGAAGGTGGCTTTGAGGAGGTGGAAGACCAAACACAGCAGGCGTCCCAGGGGGCTTGTTTTCACCTTTCGGGGACCCTTGGTGTTGTACGTGGCTGGGTGGAGGAAGAGACCTTCAATGACATCAGTGAGGACATGGAACGGGACATGGCTAGCTTGGTATCCAACCTTGTGCAAATGGGGAGTTTGCGGTTGTGCAAATGGACTGTTTGCGGTTGTTTGCGGTGCGTTTAACGGGGAGTTTGGTCTGTCACTGTGAAGCCGGTGTAACCCTTACACTACCTGATCGATACAACATCATACCTGATGTTTTAAAGCACATTATTCCAAACAATTTAGGAATGTTAGGTAATTTATGCCCTTTATGGCTTAAAACCAGACTCTGTATCAACTATGTAATTTTCCGTGGGAGTTGTGCCATGGATCCCCCTCCGGCATGCCACAGTCCAGTTGTTAGACCCCTTGAAACAACTTTCCCATCACTATTGTGGCCAGAAAGAGTCCCTGTGGGTTTTAAAATTCGCCTGCCCATTGAAGTCTATGGCGGTTCGCCGATGTTCGCCGGTTCGCGAACATTTGCGGCTGTTCGCGTTCGCGGTTCGCGAACCGAAAATTTTATGTTCGCGACATCACTAGTTGTGGGTCAAAACCTACGTAATTAACAGCCTTATTAAATTGTGCAAAATCTGCAAATTGAAAAGGGCTCTATTTAAGTAGGTAGCATATTTTTTTTACAGAAGTTTTTTAGTTAGTGAACTTCTAACCAAAAGCAAGGTCTTCACTAACTAAAAACTTCTGTAAAAAAAATAAGGCTGTAAATCTCTCATTCCTCATATTCAATTGGGACTAAACAGAAATAGCTATCAATTATCCTTTGTAAATCATCTATTATAGAATGTATTCTGTATAAATAATAGCATCAGTAGGATCACCCTATCAGTCACATACTCCTCAAAGGCACCTGATACCTAAAAGACTACAGGGCTACCTCTTGACTGTCATCACTACTCAATTGTACTATAAACATCATGCAAATTCAACCTGCAAGCAGTGATTAAACAAAAGTTAGAGTATGATAAATAACTAGTATGCTGCCTCAGGATATTCTATTGCTACTAATATGGATATCTCTACTCCTCACAACAGTTATATGGAACTACTGATTCTAACACCCAAGGCTCTGTTATGCTGCTGCTATGATGTCTGACATTACCACTAATGGCATAATGAATATTTCCCCTGTCGCTTCTACGGAGGCCGACAATAATAAACGCCAAGTGGATTTAAATAAAACGTAAATACATATGTTAACTCTAAAACTGCCAAAATAAATCAGTAATGGATCATTCCTATTTAGGTTGTGTACTATATCTGTCAAATATGCCATCTAGTGAAGATATCTTAATGAAAAAAAATGAAGAGGATTATCATAGTAAAAAATATCCATTGAAAAATATATATATATTTTTAAGAAAATTATAATCAGGATAAATATATTAGTCAAAAAAAAAAAAAAGGAAGGATTATTAAAAGTAAAATAATCTTTGTGGATATAAAAGTGTATCACTAAAAATACATGAGGTTAAGGTAAGTAAAATAATTTATATTCCACATTGGATGCACATATCTGTAAATAAGATTTTACAAATAAAGGTAGACTCTAAGAATATGAATATTTGTCACTAAAAGTACATAATATTAATACAAATAAAGTTACTTCAAGTTAAAAATGCATATCAGTGCTAGTAACAATGGGCCCTATTCTATTGCCCAATTCAAAAATGTATACACCCTTAAAATCAAGAAATAATTGCACAACAGTCTCAAATCCACAAATATGCAATTAGAAAATATTATTTTTAAATGTTGTTTCTGAGTAATGTCGATCCAGGGACTCAGGGGGTTAATACATATCATAAAACCCACATGGACTAAAACAGATGATGTAATGCATTTTATAGATTGCTTCATTGCTTGATTGCAAGCCCGATTGGCAAATATTACTTATTGGCTTTCATTCATTTGTAGCCTCCGATGGCAGATTACATGTAACTTCAATGTTTTACTGATGTCATTGTGACGGTCTCATCTACTATTGGCAGAGTCTAAGAAGTAAATTACGAGCTTGCTTAAATATTGTCAGATCATATGATCAAGTCCCCAGAAATCCTACCTAAAAAGCCTGAAGGCATGTGGGCACATGGGGTTGGAGCCCTGTGGCAAGGTGGAGGAGGATGTAGGGGCCGCAAATCGTATTGGACCTACTCAACAGCACCCCTCAGTGACAATCTATTGGTCCAAATGCTAACATAATCTCTCCTGGCTACAGTATAGAGGATCATGGCCAATGTGATGGTGATAGCTTTCAAGCAGATGGCTATCTCCACTTACGTGGTCTTCTCTGTGGACACATAGGGTTATGTTTAACATTTCACCAATTAATAGTCACTGAGGAATGCAATTTTTTTAGTTTTGTTTTCATTCCTTAGTTTTGATTTTCAGAACAAATTAGGTTCAAGAAGGCATCTTCTTCATCTTCAAGCATTGGTAAAAAAAAGTAATTGAAATATATTCACAGTGGCTATCAGATAGAAATTCAGACAATGACACCCCCTCCTAAAAATGTAGTTTGCTGACTATTAATAAATCATAAATCCTGTTTTAGAATACAAGGTTGTTTTTATCATTAATTTGTACCAATGCAGATATGACAGGGGTCTTGCAGAGTCCCACAATGGCATGTTAAGCAAAGACAGCATTAATACATGCATTAGGGGAGCATGTCATCCTCTCCTCAATATCAATGTGAAAAAAGAGTGTGTCCCCTCCGTATTAATGGGTAGGTGTGTGGCTAAGCAATATCATATAGAGATGGTGATAGTACTCTTGGACTACTGATTGTGGGCATAGTTAAGCATTCATTGTGAGATGACACATCATTATTAATGTTCATGACTAGTGATGTATCATGACACCTACCTAATGGTTAGTAATGCTTGCAGATGAAGATCAGGTAAGTTGGTTTATTGTTACAGTTATGGTATTTAACACTGTACTGTACATACAGAAATTTATTTTAGTTTTTTTATCCTCCTTTACCTTTTTACGTTTATTCAGATTTTAGATTTTCTGAACACACATCTATCTATCTATCTATCTATCTCTCTATCTATCTATTCTAGTACAGTAATATGTATACACTAGCGACTTGCCTGTCAAAAATGACGGCAATAAATTTAAAAATGTGAAGCATTGCTGTTTTGCACACAATGTGGGGCTTTTGCTCCTCTAAGGACGTTCGGCGCTCATTGCGAGCCTCTTCCCTCGTGTCCTTCAAGTGTCCTCTTTTGTAATGATCACCTTCTGCGCTCATCATGAAGACAGATATATAAGTACAGTGTAAAATATAAAATGTATTTAGTACAGTGAATTAATAAATTAATATAAATTAAAAAACAATTATAATTTACCTATTTATATTTAATATGCTGCAATCAATATCCTGAAAAGCTAACAATCTCTTTGGATTTTCCAGCATCAGAAAATGTACAGTTGGACTGTTCACCTGAGGAGAAAGTGTCAGCAATGTGCCAAGTGCCAAGTGTGCAGTGTAAATAGGCTGCGTGTGTGAGGCCAAACCGTTTGTTTAGGTGTGTAAAGCGCTATTTTAGAATTGTAATGTTATTATTTGCAAGTTAGTGATTTGCGCTCCTCAGTCTCCTTTAGCCTAGTCTTAATTTTTTTCGTCCACCATTTTTTTCTCGCTTAGCTGATTTTGGCGTGCCGATACTCGGAAATTCTGGCTTAAATTTGCGTGCAACCTCACTCCCAGGCGTCCTGGCGTTCCCCCGTGCTGTGTGTGAGTGTTTTTTTTATTTTGTCTTTTTTTTCGTGTTTTTTGATTTCCGCGGTTTGGCCGTTAAAGTTGTATTTTTGCAAGGTCGTTTTTTTGCCCCCGATATTCTGAGGTCGGATTTTTTTTTTCTAAGTCCAGCTTTTTTCAATGCATCAACGGCTCGCCTCGCTTTGCGAGGCTCGCGGGAGGTGCTGATTTCAGTCTAAGTTTCACGAGTTTCAATAGCTCAACTGCATCGCCTAAGTGCTCCGAGCTCAGAAGGCTTCTATGCGTTAACGGCTCGCCTCGCTTTGCAAGGCTTTCAGGGCGATGAGGGCCTTTGGCGCTCATTGCCTAAGTGCTCCAAGCTCGGAAGGCTTCTAAGCGTTAATGGCTCGTCTCACTTTGCGAGGCTCGTAAACGTGACAACGAATCGCAGTTTGACAACTATTATATGCGATCTCCTCTCAAACTCACCATTCTCTCCAGGCAGTGACAGTCTCACTTCCTTCCTGTTGTAACTAGTTCCAGGTGCCAGTCTGTGAACTGCAGTATTTCATTTTTTTAAAGCCAAGAACCATTGTTTAAGTTTTTTTTTTTTTTAATAATAAAATGAGACGCCCTTCACATGGGAAGCGCCCCTAGGCGGCTGCCTAGTTTGTCTAATGGGTAATTCAACCATGCCCTTGTCACAATGATTTAAAGATTAAAATACAGAGTAAAGAACAGACATTTAAATTATAGTAAAAAGTGGGAACAGAGATTGAGTTACATAAGTACAAGGAAATCAACAAGGCTTGCAAAAGGGCTGGCTAAAATAGAAAATAAAAACATAGTTGCAAAGGAGAGTAAGACTAACCCTAAAATGTTTTTTAAATATATTAATGGGAAGAACACCAGGAAGTAAGCTAAAGGGACATTACAATGTGACACAGATAATTACTGACCAGGAAAAGACAGATGAGCTAAATAGGTTCTTTTCTTCGGTATACACAAAGCCCCTCATTCAATTGCAATTTGGCCAATTGAATAGGCCTCTAAATAAGCACATAACATATTTTTTTTAAAGAAGTTTTTAGTTAGTGAAAACCTTGCTTTTGGATAGATGTTTACTAACTAAAAACTTCTTTAAAAAAAATATGTTATGTGCTTATTTAGACCCCTATTCAATTGGCCAAATTGCAATTGAATGAGGGCCAAAGGGAGGTACCAGTGTTTCAATGGCTTTTTTTCTGTTTGCCTTCCTCTGGATACGCAAACAAGTAATTAATCCACATATTACAAAGGTCAGAGAAGATCTAAAAAGGTTGAATCTGATGGACTAAAAATCTTTATTCAACCTCAATTACTATGGCCCTCATTCAATTGCAATTTGGCCAATTGAATAGGGCCATAAATAAGCACATAACATATATTTTTTAAATAAGTTTTTAGTTAGTAAGCATCTATCCAATAGCAAGGTTTTCACTAACTAAAAACTTCTTTAAAAAATATATGTTATGTGCTTATTTAGGGCCCTATTCAATTGGCCAAATTGCAATTGAATGAGGGCCTATGTAACTATGTAATGCATTGTCTATATACATATCATATATACAGTGTATATATAATATATATATAAATATATACACAAAATAAACACAGTTATATATATTAAATCTATAAATACAATTGCCACATAAATTTAATCTAAATCAATAAACTATATATATATTTATATATATAAATATATATGCTTTCTTGCCACAGTTACAACACTTGTTTGCACTCATTAAAATAAACATCACATTTTCATTATCTATTGGTTTCTAGAGCCATTTCTCATCCATAAAGCTTGGTTTGGTGTAATATACTGAGTGAACAAATACTTTCTACAATTAAATCTCTCAAGGACAAGGCAGGATTTGGATGCAGAGGCTTATGGGGTTGAAGCTCAAAATCCTACAGCTGACTTTGAAACTGTCTGCATGAATAATTTACTCTTCACTGAAGTAACATGATAGACTCTCCCTTGACCTCATTTTTACTAATCAGGGCAATGGCAAATTTAATCACCTTTAAAACACACTATAATTACACCTATTCGTAAGAAACCCTCATCTGATCCAGCTCTTTGAACGACTTCCAATCTGGCTTCCAGACCCAACAATCCCCAAATACATCTCTCTCACAGCCAAGTCAAAGGGTAATTTCACTATTCTAATTCTGCTGGATCTCTCTGATGCCGTTGACTTAGTTGACCACCCTCTTCTTACCCAAACTCTTTTGGCATTAGTGACACTGCCCTTTTGTGGTTCACATCTTCCCTAGAAAATCAAGCAATCTAGATCTGCAGGAGTTAAAAGTCTCTCAAACAGCACAATTAAGCTGCAACTGAGAAACATGGAACAGTCCTTATTAGGCTACAGGTGTGGCTGGGCATAGACAATGGCATGGAGCAGATAGAGGATAAGGCTGAGTTACAAGATCAAACCTTCAAGCAGCATAGCTGGGTCAACCTTAATTGGCTGAATTGAGAACCAGAGACTGAAAAAGGTGGGGGAAGTACAAGGAAGTACTTTGTTAAAAAAATTACCTGAGCCTTTGGAATGACTCCCTGAGAGTAATTGTAAGAGATCAAGAGGACTCTGAAGAGCCATTGTGTCAAAATATATATAATGTGACAGAATTATACAAGGGGTTATGAGAGCCATATGCAAAGCTCTGTTCCACCAGGGAGGACTAAAGGAGTTAACTTTCCTGATCAGTTTATTAACAGCACCTGGAGGCACCAGATTTAAGATTGCTGCTGGAGTGTGAGTGTGGCTGCGGATACAGTGTGCAGTTTTGTCTGAAGACACACAGAAAGGTGTGCAGTTGATTTGAGCTGGAAAAGACACACACACAGAAGTGTGTGCAGTTGGTCTAAGTTGGAAAAGAGAGATATACATAGAGAAGAGTGTGCAAATTCTCTGAAGCGGGAGTACAAGATCAGAGAGACAGCAGCTTGCAGCTTATGATCGTTCAGAACAGAGTGGAGATTTGAAGAAAATTACAGGCCAGTGATTAACAAAATAGTGTTTTGCAACAACCAGGTTTAGCTGGATGAGAGCTGGATAGTGAGGGAACTTCATTGTAACAGTGTGTGGCCACAGGTGAGAAAATTAGAAAATGACCTCAGCAATGGTCACACATTGTTAAATTGAAATCACAGACTTTCTGGGAAACCCTGCAAAGAGGTTTTGGAACCAATGGTCTATAAGTTAAGCTAGTGTTTCAGTGGAAGCTAGGCCTATTATTTTACTTTAATTATTTAGATTTATTACTTTGTATCACTGTCTAAAATTGTAGTAAATCTTGGAGAAGTATTAGCGCCTCTTGTAGTGTGTTTCTGGCACTGGCACAAGCACAGAGGACAGGGGCGGAACTACCACAGGTGCACCTGATGCAATGCTCTAGGGCGGGGGGGGGGGGGGGGTGTCAGTACTCTCCAATATTTTTTCCTTGTATTCCTCTAGACCCCCCTTCCATCCCCTCCTTCCAGCTACCACCCCTGTCCCTCCTGCTTCACCTTACCTTCCTCTTATATCTATATATATAGTTGAATATATTTCTATATTTTATACACACAAATATATATATATATATATATATATATATATACACCGTATCTCACAAAAGTGAGTACACCCCTCACATTTTTGTCAATATTTTCTTATATCTTTTCATGTGACAACACTGAAGAAATGACACTGCTACAATGTAAAGTAGTAAGTGTACAGCCTGTATAACACAGTAAATTTGCTGTCCCCTCAAAATAACTCAACACACAGCCATTATCTAAACTGTTGGCAACAAATGTGAGTACACCCCTAAGTGGAAATGTCCAAAGTGGGCCCAATTAGCCATTTTCCCTCCCCGGTGTCATGTGACATGGTCTCAGGTGTGAATGGGGAGCAGGTGTGTTAAATTTGGTGTTATTGCTCTCACACTCTCTCATACTGGTCACTGGAAGTTCAACATGACAACTCATAGCAAAAAACTCTCTGAGGGTCTGAAAAAAAGAATTGTTGCTCTACATAAAGATCACCTAGGCTATCTTTTTTTTTTTTTTTTTGTATTTGAGCAAAATTTACAAATATATCACAATACATCTTGATTACATAATGAAGTACATAAACACACAATGTAGCATAATTCATTCTTCCTTCATTCAGTCTCTCCCTCTCCCTCTCTCCCTTTCTCTCTCTCCCTCCCTGTTCTATCGGTCCCTTATACCATATTTTCATTGTTTTTTCTTTTTAGCCCCAAATGTTACCTGTATCCTGGTCTCAGTAGGTCTCACTGCTTACTCTGAATTCTGGGAGTTTCATACACACCAACAGGTATGGAGAAGACCTTGAATGCTGCATCATCCCAGGAGCCAATATATTTTATTTATATTTCTACTATATGCTTGTTATTATATTTGATGACATAGAATAATTTCTAACATTAATTCAAACTCTTACAAATGTTTACTTTATCTTGCCTGGCTTTCCTTCCCCTTCCCCCTTTTATGGCCTGTATAATTTGCCTATATCTCCTCCTTCCCACATGTCTTGGCATTTCCTTTCTGCTAACTTCTCCCTCTCCCTCTCCCCTTCCCACAAGTCTTGGCATTTCCTTTCTGCTAACTTCTCCCTCTCCCTCTCCCTCTTTCCCTCCCGGTTCTATCAGTCCCTCATACCATATTTTTATTGTTTTTTCTTTTTAGCCCCAAATTTTACCTGTATCCTGGTTTCAGTAGGCCTCACTGCTTACTCTGAATTCTGGGAGTTTCATACACACCATCAGCACCAAATTTTACCTGTATCCTGGTCTCAGTAGGCCTCACTGCTTACTCTGAATTCTGGGAGTTTCATACACACCAACAGCCCCAAATTTTACCTGTATCCTGGTCTCAGTAGGCCTCACTGCTTACTCTGAATTCTGATTAAATTTATAGTGAAATGGGAATCACCTGACTTTTCTACTTGCATATATTATCTCACCACTAGGGGCAGACAACATATTAAATGCTAGAGCCCTCACCTCTGTTCCTTCTATCGCCCTCTAAATGAAAAACCTTTTAACTTTCACTTCTCTTCTGACCGTTTTTATTCCTTATCTGTTTAATCTTTTCCTGGTTTCTGTCCCTTCCATTCCCTTTCGATTGTAAGTGGTGAGTTTTCAGTCTTCTAAGACGCTTTTGAAAGTAGCAATTTCTGCAAAGATGCTAAGCTCAAAACAGGGTCTTCCATTTTTGGAATGTTGCTAATGCTGAATTTTTCCCTGTTTGTTATCCCCTGTATTGCACTACGGAATATGTTGGCACGTTACAAATAAAAGTTAATAATAATAAATAAAATTCTTAACATTTTGTATCTTCTGGAACCTCTTTATGTTATTATTTCCTTCACAAGAGGAATAGATACTCTTATTGAGCACTAGAATTTTTTAAATCCATACATTACTTCTATTGCACAAATTCCCCAGGTTTTATTTATTAAACAATACATATAAACCAAGTGGGTTCTAAGGGTGATCCAAGGAAAATATTTAATTTCGCCATTAATTGTCCAAAAAGCACGTACTGAAAATGTTTATCCCATAGGTTCCAGTTTAGTTGACCTTTTATTTGATTGGTCAAAAGAAAATCTTTTTCAAATTCTCTATTTCTATTAACCGCCCTTTTAACTTCCAACCAATTTGGAGCCTTGTCTTGCTTCTAATATGAAGCTATGAGCCATTTTATCATCATGGAGGAGTGGAAGAGGACTCCAGAGGCAACGTGTGAAGCTCTAGTGAACTCCATGCCCATGAGGGTCAAGGCAGTGCTGGAAAATAATGGTGGCTACATTCCATTTTTACATTTTGGGCCCAATTTGGACATTTCCAATTAGGGGTGTACTCACTTTTGTTGCCAACAGTTTAGACATTAATGGTGTGTTGAGCTATTTTGAGGGGACAGCAAATTTACACTGTTATACAGGCTGCACACTTACTACTTTACATTGTAGGAGAGTGTAATTTCTTCAGTGTTGTCACATGTTAAGATATAATAAAATGTTTACAAAAATGTGAGGGGTGTACTCACTTTTGTCAGATACTGTATATATATATATATATATATATATATATATATATATATATATATACAGTATATATATATATATATATATATATATATATATATATTTATATATATATATATATATATATATATATATATATAAAATGTAAAATGTATGTTTATTTATCTACTTGTCTAAAGTCCATTAATTAAAGTTGTATTTTTTCATTGTTCGACAAATCCTTAAATGTAAACCTAATGTCCTTTCACCAAATAATCAAATATAGATGATAAATTGTGTTTCATATGGTATATACATTTAATGCATTCTCTGTAATGGTGTATCCAAAACCACTTCCAAATGCCCACCTAATAGGTCAAGATTAAGGTTTAACAATATCAGTGAGACTGTATCTGTCTCATTTGTATTTACACTGTACATAAAGTGAAACCTAACTCATGTTGTGTCTGGTGGGCCTTGAGGAGGGGGTATTGATTTACTGCTTTATAGATAGAAGGCTTAAAGCATATTTATTTTTTCTATATTTTATGTAATGCAACTGAAAACTCTTACCTTTTTATCTTAGGTTAACTTTTGAGTTGAGAATTATATGGTTTATTTTAAAAAGACTGTAAATTGATGTTTAAGTCAAAGGACAGCATATAATTTGATACAGATGATACCTTTTAATTGCTGACATAAGCCCCTATTTAATTTTAAGCCCGTAATTACCATCAAACCGATCATTTGTGTGTGGGTTCCAAAATATTTACATATATAGATGTATTTCATTGACTCAAGCCCGCAATTACAGGCTCACAGACACCACACGCAGCCATGGTTTCATATGTAACTTTTCTGGGTGACCGATCATACGAAAGGTGCAAAAGTTAAGCAAGCCCGTGATTGCTGATCCTGTTACAGCCCAATTAACCAATAGAAACCGAAGAACACCAATGAACGCCACAGGAAAGGCCTTTAAAAGCTACTGAAAACCATAAGTCCTTGACTGACAAAGTCAACACACGGGTCTAGGCGTTGGTGGGTTTCTGAGTTTTGGAGAGAGAGAGGGAGCAGTATATCTTATTTTGACTACTAGGATATATTAACACTTGATTTACACGATACATAATTTCTGCCACCTCCTCCTATCCCATGGATGCCTTGCCAGAACCCCACCTCTCCTCTGCCCACAACATGGGCTCCACCAACATGGGCTCCACCAACATGGACTCCCCCAACATGGGCACCCCCAACATGAGAATCACCACCACCGGCATCAGCAACACCATCGCCACCGGCACCACTGTCATCACCTCAGCCCATGGAAAGACCTGGCACGCTTGCAGCAGACCTCAAAGCTCCCACAAGCCAATTCGAGAGATATCCTTCTCCAAATGAGGAGTGAAGAAAGAACCTATCATGCCCTAGTGGGTGGCCTGGCACTACACCTTG
Organism: Discoglossus pictus; assembly: GCA_027410445.1. NCBI lineage: Eukaryota > Metazoa > Chordata > Amphibia > Anura > Alytidae > Discoglossus > Discoglossus pictus. The sequence continues at coordinate 167,108,916 of CM050167.1, read as the reverse complement.
ACAGGCAGAATGATAGAATTAACGGCCTTCATCACAGCAACATGATGGAATATGGTGAGATGAGGAGGCACAATCTAAGTATGGAGAGGTATGAGGAAAAGAAAAATAGGGACAGACAAGCCCAGAGAGCACTCATTGAGCACCAAATATAATTGGCCGAACGCCAGCTCATATCTACCCAGGCTTTGGTTCTATAGCTTCCACCACCATGGCAACCAGAGCTGGTGGCCGTCTCATCTCACAACTTGCCACCAACTACAGCTGCTACACAACCATGCCAGGTGGTCACGGAGGGTGGGGGCACAGTGCTGCAAAAGAGGAGGTAGTAGGGGATGGTCTCCTCATCAACACTCCTCATTAAACATGAATTAGTAAAAATGTTGACATACTATTGCCTGGCTACAGAGTAGAGGTTCATTAGCTTATGTGGAGAACATCTGTTATAACCATGTGGCTACCAACCATCACATGGACTATGATCCTCTTCTCTGTGTACACGTATAGCTATGCTTAATATTTCACCAACTGATGTTCAATTTGGAATGCCGTTGATATGAGATGTTGTAGTCAGTCTTATTAGTGTTATGATTTTTTAATATTGTTCTTGTCTTTTTAGATCTTAATAGTCAAATCTCACAACCATTAAGGCATGTTCGTCATCTTCAAACAGTGTCATCATATAATGTAAGCAAACTCTCAAACCAGTGCCTATCAGGCATTAGATCAGTGACATTACCCCCAGCAGATAGATCTGAAATGCCATATATGACTCCATATATCATAATAAACATGACTGATGTTCTATTCAATTACAATGAATACAGTTGGCTGTTGAGTTACACAGACCCACTAGCATCTGCTAATTCAGCCCAGTAGTTATACTGTACATGCATTATTGTTGCATGTCATCATGTTAACATTTTGATAGCAAATTTATGTCTCTGATTTAATTCACACACATTTTGTATGATGGCCTTTGTTTTACATCATTATCAATGGGTATATATTTACAAGTTATGTGATCATTGCTATCTGTATACCTGTATACCAATGAAATGTGATATCAGTGTGGCACAACAATTCTATATGGAGATAGTGATAGTACTCTTTGCTAACTGATTGTGGTCACAGTGAATCATTCCTTGTGAAATTACATAGCTTCAGTAGTTATCTGGGAAGGTGACTGTCCATGACAGATTCACTATGGTTAGCACTGCTCGTAGATGAAGATCATGTTAATTGGTTTATTCTTTCAGTATCAGCATGAAACACTGTACTGTAAATACGATTGCTTGTTTTCCAGCCGTCTCTTTCTGTTTTTCAGATTCTGACCATCTATTTTGGGTTATTCTTTAATATATAAAAACACAGTGTGTGTGTTTGTAATTGTATTGGATTTCATAATCCATGATTTCTTGCATCTCTTTAAATGAACAGAAGAAGACCAGATGTAAGTGATATGCACATTACTGGTTACTTCTATTAAATGGAGTGATTTATGATGATATTTGTATTCATCAGATTCTGGTTACAGTGGTGTAGTGACCACATGTGACCCTAGTAGATGCTACACATCAAAATTATTATACAGTATTATATTTAACCCTTTAGGTGTCCCCTTTTCCCAAAACAGCCTCTTGTCCTTCCGGGATCCGCCCACACAACAACCATGATATCAATGCACAGTTGGATACATTTCTAAATTTGCTCTGTGTATAGAATAAAGTTTTGTTATACCATTATCACTGTTTCTTTGTGTTTTCATTGGTTAAGGTTTAGGGTCATCAACATACATTACATATATTTCACAATCATATACTTGTACAGAGATTATCTTCCTGTATACCCCTGTGGTGCAGTAACCGAATCATCAGAGCAAGTTATCTTATCCTGGGCTATTGACCTTACAGTAGTACGTCAAGTAGGACAATACTGGAGATCATCTATCTTATTTGCTTGCATGACCTGCTTATCTTCATTAGTACCCTGTCCAGGGGCGGCTCGTCCATTGGGGTGTCAGGGCAAATGCCCCCCCCCCCCCAAATATTTTCGTGACCCTGCAATAAAAAAACACAATAATTTATTATTAATAACCCAAAAACAATTAAATATAATGTGTACATCATCATTCAAGTGTTATTACAGTAATAAATGAAGCAAACTATTCCCTGGGTCACTTTAAGATAACCCCTTGCACTTGTGTGTATATATTAACTAATGCTGTGTATCTATTGAAGCTAGGCTGCATCCCCTGTGTGATCATATTACACTAGTACACTAACCTTTAGACTCTTCAATGAGGCCTGGCCTGGCCCCCTGACCGTTAATGCATTCCGCCCACCAGCACAATGACGATATGCATGGGCGGTGATAAATGTATCAATTTCATGACTGACAGTCTTCCATCATTGACCAATCAATGATGGAAGGCTGTACAGTTGTCAAGAGAACAATGTAAACCCACCCAGACCGTTAGCTCCCAGCGCCCACCAGCTAATAGGGCCTCGAGTTTACTTTTTGATTGACATCTACAGTCAATAAAACCACCAGTTGCCTGTCCCTTCCCTCTTTCTGTTTCCTGACCCTGCTCACGCTGAGACTGAGAGAGACCTCCCTGGCTGAAACTACTCACATCTGCCCAACCTAACAGTAAGTCTACCTGGCACCTGCCTCTGGCCAAACCAAACGCCTAGTGCCCCTAATAAAAGGTAGGGTCCCCCCAGTTACCCCACTATGCCTGCCTGGCATTCCACCTACCCAGCCACCCACCAACTTACCTACCACTGACGACCGACCTAGGCCTGGCCTGCAATGGTGCCACCCCCGCCCCAGCCATCACCACCATGTCTGTGGCCTGTGCCACACCCGATCACCCCGATGTGGCCTGCCCTATGCTATGCCACCACCCGATTACCCCGATCACAGTGATCGGGGTAATCGGGCGGTGATCGGGGCTGCCAGCCACATCGGATCACCCCCATGACTGAGGCCTGTGCCACTGCCACCCCTGATCACCTCCATCATGTGGCCTGTGCCAACCCCGAGGCCCGATTATCCCCACCCTGATGTGGCCTATGCTATGCCACCGCCCGATTACCCCGATCACGGTGATCGGGGTAATCGGGCGGTGAGCGGGGTTGCACAGGCCACATGGGGGTGGAGGATCACCCCCTTGAGGCCTGTGCCACCCCTGATCATGGCCTCCATGTGGCCTACGCGGCCACCGACCGACCCACTGACCGACCCATGGCCGCGTGACCCCACCCTGACCCAACTACCAACCCCCCCCCCTATTTTTATTCCATTTTTAAAAGTAACAGGCACATGCATGTGCCTGTCACTTTTAAAGATAAGATATAAATAAGGTAAGGGAAAAACAATAATAAAAATAAAGTAAACATCACACATACTAACCAAACAATAATAAAAATAAAGTAAACAGCACATACATACTAAACAAACAATAATAAAAATAAAATAAACAACAGCACATACTTACCTGTCAAATTGCCTTTGCCTTCTGCCCTCAGTGCCCTGGATAGTCGTCAGGCATAATGATCCAATTTTGATTGAAGCCCATGTCATAAAATACAATCTTGATTGAAGCCCATGTCAAAATAATCCAATCTTGATTGAAGCCCATGTCAAAATAATCCAATCTTGATTGAAGCCCATGTCAAAAAATAATCCAATCTTGATTGAAGTTATTGTCCATCCATTCTGGCCCATTGCAAGAGGCCTCCACCAAAAAAAAAACCAACGCTCTAAAAAAAAAAAAATAACAACAAACTAACAGAGCTCCTCCTACAAGGAGCTCCACCCGCGAGTAATTGTTTTTTTCCCACGCTCCGCCTTATATACAAATTTTTGAAGGACTCTGAATGGCTGAAATTTTTGATTGACATCGATTTCAACCAATGATAGTCTTTTAAAAATTAGCAAATTAGCAAAGGGGTATGGATGCCTGTAAGGGAAAAAAAGGTTAGTGTGAACTTGTGTGACCCTGTATGTATTATACATATTACAGGGCTATTTATGTGATATACATGTTACAGGATAATATCCTGTAACATGTATAGCAAATAAATAGCACTGTAATATGTATAAAAAATAATGTCTAATAGAAATACATGAACAATATAATCAAATAATTAATAAAGTACATCAATTAATCAATTAATAAATATCAATTAATATATACTTTTTTTATGTATATGTTTATGTATATTTATGTATATTTTTTATGTGTGTGTGTGATATATATATATATATATATATATATATATATATTGATATATATATTTATATATATATATTGATATATATATTGATATATATATATATTGATTAATATATATATATATATATATATATATATATTGATATATATATAGATATATGGATTCATAGATAGATATATTGATTGATAGATAGATATTGAGATATACATATATATATATATATATATATATATATATTTATATATTGATTGATTTATATATTGATTATTGATTGATATATATATATATATATATTGAGATATATATATATATATATTTATATATTGATTGATTTATATATTGATTATTGATTGATATATATATATATATATATATATATATATATATATATATTGAGATCTATATATATATATATATATATTTATATATTGATTGATTTATATATTGATTATTGATAAATATAAGGTGCGCTTGGGCCCTGTATGGTCACACTTGGTCTTTTAAGGTTTTTAAGTTGCAGTTGGGCCCTATATGGTCACACTTTGTTTAGGTTTTTTAAGGTGCGGTTGGGCCCTATATGGTCACACTTTGTTATTTAGGGTTTTTAAGGTGCGGTTGGGCCCTATATGGTTACACTTGGTCTTTTAAGGTTTTTAAGGTGCGGTTGGGCCCTATATGGTCACACTTGGTCTTAAGGTTTTTAAGTTGCGGTTGGGCCCTATATGGACACACTTGGTCTTTTAAGGTTTTTAAGGTGCGGTTGGGCCCTATATAGTCACACTTGGTCTTTTAAGGTTTTTAAGGTGCGGTTGGGGCCTATATGGTCACACTTTGTTTGGACTCGTTGGTTGACTTACTGGACGTGAATACCCCGAGAAGGAGTCAACTGTTGGTGAGTATATGGTCACACTTGGACTTTTAAGGTTTTTAAGGTGCGGTTGGGGCCTATATGATCACCCTTGGTCTTTTAAGGTTTTAAAAGTTACGGTTTGGGTCTTGAACTTTCTAATGTTTTTTTTGTTGTTTTCTATCACCCCCAGGTGCAAACTATCTGTGGAAGCAGATTTGTTTGGACTCGTTGGTTGACTTACTGGACGTGAATACCCCGAGAAGGAGAGTCAACTATTGGTGAGTATATGGTCACACCTGGACTTTTAAGGTTTTTAAGGTGCGGTTGGGGCCTATATGGTCACACTTGGTCTTTTAAGGTTTTAAAAGTTACGGTTTGGGTCTTGAACTTTCTAATGTTTTTTTTGTTGTTTTCTATCACCCCCCAGGTGCAAACTATCTGTGGAAGCAGATTTGTTTGGACTCGTTGGTTGACTTACTGGACGTGAATACCCCGAGAAGGAGAGTCAACTGTAGGTGAGTATCATTGCTTTTAATTTTCTGTCCATGCGTATAGGTGCAAATTTGATGTTGATGTAGTCTTGTCACATGAGGGTTTGCAATCTATAATGTATACCAATGAATTCAACACACTGTTATTTTAAAGTAATTTTGTGACATAATATAAATTTAATATACCGTGATCTCTTTCTTATATTGGTATCAGAAATAAATACTATTGACTCTCTACTTGTGAAGCCTTTCGGCACCCTAACCTATGAGGAGAAGGTGGAAGTAAAACGGTTAGGACCTGACCAACCAGAGATAAATCTGCAGCAAATTGCAAGAGATAGAGGGAAGCAATATATCCGTACTTTCAATACTGAATGGTACAAGAAGAACGACTGGCTTTGTGGAAGCGTTTCTAGGAAGTCCTTATATTGTTTCCCATGCATCCTATTTGGTGGTGACGCTGCTTGGACCAAAACTGGAGTGACTGACGTCAAACATCTAGCTGATAAATTGGCAAAACACAAAAGTTCTAAAGCTCACTTGGATAACAGGATCAAGTTTGAGATGCTTGGACAGGCGAACATTGCAGTTCAACTTGACCAAGGATACCAAGTCAGTATTCAAAAACACAACGAAGAAGTGGCTAAGAACCGGTACATCCTTTCCAAGATAATTGATTGTGTTCGCTTTTGTGGCGCTTTTGAACTGGCATTAAGAGGACACGACGAGAGTGAAACATCACTAAATCCAGGAGTGTTTCGAGGCCTGGTGGATTTGGTTGGCAGTATCGATAGTGCAATGGAACAGCATTTGAAGACTGCAACTGTGTTTAAGGGCACGTCCAAAACCGTGCAGAATGAGCTACTGGACTGCATGCATGAAGTTATTAAGGAAGTGATTCACCAAGAGCTTAAGGAAGCCCAGTTTGTGGCAATCCAAGCGGATGAAACAACCGATATTTCCGGTAGGACACAGTGCGTTGTAGTCTATCGCTACATTGACAAGAAGCATCAAGTGGTGGAAAGATTTGATGGCTTCACGGAAATGAAATCAACGGATGCAGACTCGATTGCTGCTGTTGTGCTGGGAAGTCTGAATACTGTTCTCCCACAGCCAGAAGACAAGAAGAAACTCATAGCTCAAAGCTACGATGGTGCCAGTGTGATGCGTGGAGATCAAGGAGGAGTTCAAAGAAAATAAAAGACGTGTACCCGAACGCACACTACGTCCATTGCTATGCTCACCAACTGAACCTAATAATGGAGAAAGCAGTTTCAAGGATTGGAAGAGTTCGATGGTTTTTTTCCAACATAGGCGGCATACCATCTTTTTTTTCACGCTCTCCAAAAAGGACTGGAGTTCTGGATGAGGTAGTTGGTAGAAGACTTCCAAGAGGTGCACCGACACGATGGAACTTCAACGTTAGGACCGTGAACGTCATCTACGAGAACAGAGATGCACTACTTGAGTGTTTCTAGACAATTGAAGCATGTCTAAACTTTGATCCAACATCTATACGTGAAGCCGCCGGTTTCATTGGAATGCTGGAAGACAGGGAGTTCCTTTACTTCCTTAAATTATTTAATTTAATAATGCCACTTGTTGACATCCTCTATAGTCAGCTTCAGAAGCGAGACACGGATACTGTTTATATCCAAAAAGTCACAGAAGACTTTGTCGCCAGCATCCAGAAAATCCGTAATTCTGTTGACGAGATAGAAGCAAGTTTGCCGAGCGATGTAACAGTCCACAGACGGAGTGCAGAGATCTCAACCTTGAGACAACTTTCAAGAGAGGTATGTGATATAGTGGTGGTTCATGCAAAAGGACGTTTTTCATTTTCAAATCACCTAGTCAGTGCCAAACTTGTTCAAAGTGACTTGTATAAAACCCATGACACTTGCTTTCCAACCCAAGCTCTGGAAGACACTGTGCAAGCATATCCAATACTGAAAAAGGAACAATTACGCACTGAGCTGTCACTTCTGTATGGGAAGACAGATTTTCATGCTTGTACAAGTGCTGTTGCTCTGCACAAACTTTTACATCAATTTAATCTGCAGAATGATTTCACAGAGACAGTGAAATTATTAAGAATCCTGATTACAACACTGATGACCACTGCAGAATCAGAAAGATGCTTCTCCACATTGAAGAGGATAAAAACCTTTAAGCACCATGTCCCTGGAGCGGTTGAATGCATTGGCGATGCTCTCAATGGAAAAGCAACTGATTTCCGAGATCCCAGACTTCAATTAAAAAACCATTGAGAAGTTTTGTTCTTTGAAAGATCGCCGTGCAAAATGTAAATACAAGTGATTGAAGCAAAGAAGAATGCATACCCCCAGGGTGTGCAAAGATAAACTGCGTTAAGCAGCACCACCTCACTACCAAACATAACTAGTGGTAAGTAAAGTATGAACGGTGTGTGGGTGTGCATATGGAAGGAGCTATGAAAGGTGTGTGCATGGTCAGTAACAATTGTTGAAGCCTTGGCGTGGTTCGAAGGAATTGGAGGCACTTCCAAGGGTAGCTGTCACTTGTGTACGGGAAGCCAGAATTTCATGTCTGTACGAGTGCTGTTGCTCTGCACCAACTTTACCATCAATTTAATCTGCAAAATGATTTTACAGAGACAGTGAAGCTAGAAGGAATCCTCCTTACAACAACGAAGACGACTGCAGAATCAGAAAGATGCTTCTCCACATTGAAGAGGATAAAAAGGTATTTAAGAAGCACCATGGCCCTGGAGCGGTTGAATGCATTGGTTTGAAGGAATTGGAGGCACTTCCAAGGGTAGCTGTCACTTCTGTACGGTAAGCCAGTATTTCATGTCTGTACGAGTGCTGTTGCTCTGCACCAACTTTACCATCAATTTAATCTGCATAATGATTTCACAGAGACAGTGAAGCTATAAGGAATCCTCCTTACACCAACGAAGACGACTGCAGAATCAGAAAGATGCTTCTCCACATTGAAGAGGATAAAAAGGTATTTAAGAAGCACCATGGCCCTGGAGCAGTTGAATGCATTGGTTTGAAGGAATTGGAGGCACTTCCAAGGGTAGCTGTCACTTGTGTACGGGAAGCCAGAATTTCATGTCTGTACGAGTGCTGTTGCTCTGCACCAACTTTACCTTCAATTTAATCTGCATAATGATTTCACAGAGACAGTGAAGCTATAAGGAATCCTGCTTACAACACCGAAGACTACTAAAGAATCAGAAAGATGCTTCTCCACATTGAAGAGGATAAAAAGGTATTTAAGAAGCACAATGGCCCTGGAGCGGTTGAATGCATTGGTTTGAAGGAATTGGAGGCACTTCCAAGGGTAGCTGTCACTTCTGTACGGTAAGCCAGAATTTCATGTCTGTACGAGTGCTGTTGCTCTGCACCAACTTTACCATCAATTTAATCTGCATAATGATTTCACAGAGACAGTGAAGCTATAAGGAATCCTCCTTACAACAACGAAGACGACTGCAGGATCAGAAAGATGCTTCTCCACATTGAAGAGGATAAAAAGGTATTTAAGAAGCACCATGGCCCTGGAGCGGTTGAATGCATTGGTTTGAAGGAATTGGAGGCACTTCCAAGGGTAGCTGTCACTTCTGTACGGTAAGCCAGAATTTCATGTCTGTACGAGTGCTGTTGCTCTGCACCAACTTTACCATCAATTTAATCTGCATAATGATTTCACAGAGACAGTGAAGCTATAAGGAATCCTCCTTACAACAACGAAGACGACTGCAGAATCAGAAAGATGCTTCTCCACATTGAAGAGGATAAAAAGGTATTTAAGAAGCACCATGGCCCTGGAGCGGATGAATGCATTGGTTTGAAGGAATTGGAGGCACTTCCAAGGGTAGCTGTCACTTGTGTACGGGAAGCCAGAATTTCATGTCTGTACGAGTGCTGTTGCTCTGCACCAACTTTACCATCAATTTAATCTGCATAATGATTTCACAGAGACAGTGAAGCTATAAGGAATCCTGCTTACAACACCGAAGACTACTAAAGAATCAGAAAGATGCTTCTCCACATTGAAGAGGATAAAAAGGTATTTAAGAAGCACCATGGCCCTGGAGCGGTTGAATGCATTGGTTTGAAGGAATTGGAGGCACTTCCAAGGGTAGCTGTCACTTCTGTACGGTAAGCCAGAATTTCATGTCTGAACGAGTGCTGTTGCTCTGCACCAACTTTACCATCAATTTAATCTGCATAATGATTTCACAGAGACAGTGAAGCTATAAGGAATCCTCCTTACAACAACGAAGACGACTGCAGGATCAGAAAGATGCTTCTCCACATTGAAGAGGATAAAAAGGTATTTAAGAAGCACCATGGCCCTGGAGTGGTTGAATGCATTGGTTTGAAGGAATTGGAGGCACTTCCAAGGGTAGCTGTCACTTCTGTACGGTAAGCCAGAATTTCATGTCTGTACGAGTGCTGTTGCTCTGCACCAACTTTACCATCAATTTAATCTGCATAATGATTTCACAGAGACTGTGAAGCTATAAGGAATCCTCCTTACAACAACGAAGACGACTGCAGAATCAGAAAGATGCTTCTCCACATTGAAGAGGATAAAAAGGTATTTAAGAAGCACCATGGCCCTGGAGCGGTTGAATGCATTGGTTTGAAGGAATTGGAGGCACTTCCAAGGGTAGCTGTCACTTGTGTACGGGAAGCCAGAATTTCATGTCTGTACGAGTGCTGTTGCTCTGCACCAACTTTACCTTCAATTTAATCTGCATAATGATTTCACAGAGACAGTGAAGCTATAAGGAATCCTGCTTACAACACCGAAGACTACTAAAGAATCAGAAAGATGCTTCTCCACATTGAAGAGGATAAAAAGGTATTTAAGAAGCACCATGGCCCTGGAGCGGTTGAATGCATTGGTTTGAAGGAATTGGAGGCACTTCCAAAGGGTAGCTGTCACTTCTGTACGGTAAGCCAGAATTTCATGTCTGAACGAGTGCTGTTGCTCTGCACCAACTTTACCATCAATTTAATCTGCATAATGATTTCACAGAGACAGTGAAGCTATAAGGAATCCTCCTTACAACAACGAAGACGACTGCAGAATCAGAAAGATGCTTCTCCACATTGAAGAGGATAAAAAGGTATTTAAGAAGCACAATGGCCCTGGAGCGGTTGAATGCATTGGTTTGAAGGAATTGGAGGCACTTCCAAGGGTAGCTGTCACTTCTGTACGGTAAGCCAGAATTTCATGTCTGTACGAGTGCTGTTGCTCTGCACCAACTTTACCATCAATTTAATCTGCATAATGATTTCACAGAGACTGTGAAGCTATAAGGAATCCTCCTTACAACAACGAAGACGACTGCAGAATCAGAAAGATGCTTCTCCACATTGAAGAGGATAAAAAGGTATTTAAGAAGCACCATGGCCCTGGAGCGGTTGAATGCATTGGTTTGAAGGAATTGGAGGCACTTCCAAGGGTAGCTGTCACTTGTGTACGGGAAGCCAGAATTTCATGTCTGTACGAGTGCTGTTGCTCTGCACCAACTTTACCTTCAATTTAATCTGCATAATGATTTCACAGAGACAGTGAAGCTATAAGGAATCCTCCTTACAACAACGAAGACGACTGCAGAATCAGAAAGATGCTTCTCCACATTGAAGAGGATAAAAAGGTATTTAAGAAGCACCATGGCCCTGGAGCGGTTGAATGCATTGGTTTGAAGGAATTGGAGGCACTTCCAAGGGTAGCTGTCACTTGTGTACGGGAAGCCAGAATTTCATGTCTGTACGAGTGCTGTTGCTCTGCACCAACTTTACCTTCAATTTAATCTGCATAATGATTTCACAGAGACAGTGAAGCTATAAGGAATCCTCCTTACAACAACGAAGACGACTGCAGAATCAGAAAGATGCTTCTCCACATTGAAGAGGATAAAAAGGTATTTAAGAAGCACAATGGCCCTGGAGCGGTTGAATGCATTGGTTTGAAGGAATTGGAGGCACTTCCAAGGGTAGCTGTCACTTCTGTACGAGAAGCCAGAATTTCATGTCTGTACGAGTGCTGTTGCTCTGCACCAACTTTACCATTAATTTAATCTGCATAATGATTTCACAGAGACAGTGAAGCTATAAGGAATCCTGCTTACAACACTGAAGACTACTGCAGAATCAGAAAGATGCTTCTCCACATTGAAGAGGATAAAAAGGTATTTAAGAAGCACCATGGCCCTGGAGCGGTTGAATGCATTGGTTTGAAGGAATTGGAGGCACCTTCAAGGGTACGTAAAGTTCTCAGAAATGGCACCACCGAATTACCAAAAATAACTAGTGGTAAGTAGTGTATGAATGGTGTGTGGGTGTGCATATGGAAGGAGATATGAAAGGTGTGTGAATGGTCAGTAACAATTGTTGAAGCCTTGGCGTGGCGTTACTGCTCATATGGTTATCCATATGCTAATTCAACCTGTTTGTTTGACATTGATTATTGTGTTGTCTAAACAGAAGTGAAATGTTGTTGTTTTCTTGAATCCCAAGATCCACTGGTTTGGGCCTATACAGTGCTGATTGGTCTTTTAAGGTATGTTTGGGGCCTATATCGTCACACTTTGTCTTCTAAGGTATGTTTGGGGCCTATGGTCACACTTGGTCTTCTAAGGTATGTTTGGGGCCTATGGTCACACTTGGTCTTCTAAGGTATGTTTGGGGCCTATGGTCACACTTGGTCTTCTAAGGTATGTTTGGGGCCTATATGGTCACACTTGGTCTTCTAAGGTTTGTTTGGGGCCTATATGGTCACACTTGGTCTTCTAAGGTTTGTTTGGGGCCTATATGGTCACACTTGGTCTTCTAAGGTATGTTTGGGGCCTATGGTCACACTTGGTCTTCTAAGGTATGTTTGGGGCCTATGGTCACACTTGGTCTTCTAAGGTTTGTTTGGGGCCTATATGGTCACACTTGGTCTTCTAAGGTATGTTTGGGGCCTATGGTCACACTTGGTCTTTTAAGGTATGTTTGGGGCCTATATGGTCACACTTGGTCTTCTAAGGTATGTTTGGGGCCTATATGGTCACACTTGGTCTTCTAAGGTATGTTTGAGGTCTATATGGTCACACTTGGTCTTCTAAGGTATGTTTGGGGCCTATGGTCACACTTGGTCTTCTAAGGTATGTTTGGGGCCTATGGTCACACTTGGTCTTCTAAGGTATATTTGGGGCCTATATGGTTCCACTTGGTCTTTTAATGTTTTTTAAGTATGGTTTTGTTCTTGAATGGTCTGATTGATTTGCTTGTTTTCTTTCAACCCCAGGTGCAAACCCTATGTGGCAGCAGATTTGTTTGTACTCGTTGGTCAACTTACTGAACGTGAATACCCTGAGAAGAAGAGCCGACTAATGGTAGGTGTCACTGCTTTAATTTTTCTGTTAATGCGTATAGGTGCAATTATGATATTGCTGTAGTCTTGTCACATGATTTTTTTCAATCTATATTGTATACCAATGAATTTAACACATTGTTACTTTACTTCTTGACATTTCTGCATTGCTGATCATGTATTTCAATGGGCTTTACAAGTATAAGGTCATTGGGCGGGGCTTATAAAGGTCATTATGATGTCAGGGGGAGGGGTTATAAAAGGGGTGTGGTTTGAAAAGAGGGGAGTGGCTATGTTTCGCCCTGGCGCCCCTCCAACTTGAAAGTTCACCAGCCGCCACAGACCCTGTCCCTCTAATCTGATCTCCTATGGATATTTTCATGTCTGGCAACATCTTTCTGTGCAGAGTGAACCCCTTATGTCCAGTATTTCTCACTCTGGTTGCCCCTTCAATTGGGACCCCATCCCTATACTTTATTAGCTTCCTTAGGGACAGACCAGCAGTTTCATAGCAAACATCCACATAATATTACAATAATCTATATGTAATACATGTAATAATCAGCATACATTGGAACATGAATGATACATTAATGGAACTGAGCCATGAAACAACATATATGTCACCATTCACCCATAACTATAATAGATAGGGGAACATCACCATGAGGCTGAGCATAGTCCACCCTTTCAAATACTGTTGCACATGACACCTTACATATGCTTGCAGTGTGCCATCCTTATCAAATAATTATACATATTTAGTAGCCAACCTATTTTCATTAATATATAATTTTCTATGTTATTTGTCCTTTGGTGAATGTTGTGCAATTAATTCTAATGAACTTCCCTGCTTTTGTATTATTTTAAAGTGGTTTACTGTCTTTTTAATGGCTGCTAGGGCATACTTACATCTTTGAAAAAGCCTTTGAGAGTCTTATTTGGAACCCGTAATATTTTTTTTTTTAAATTTTGATACATGTGTGATTTGTGGGTTAGAAGGCAATTGCGGGCTTGTTGAATTATTGTAATCGAATATCAATTTTGCGTCATTAGCACTGGTAACATTTACGGGATTGAAACATCAAAGGAGGAAATAGGAGGGAGTAACGTTTTTGACAATCGAAGTGATTTTGAGCCTGCAACTCGCAAGTCGATTGCGAGTAGCAAAATGTAGCCAATTAAATATCTGTAACATTTACTGGCTCCATTACAGGCTTATGGAATTGCGATTTGAACAATTAAATGGATAATGCAGTACTTAGGATGAACATCTAATAAATAAATATTAAGCCCCTTAGGTCAAATAATTATTATAATCAGATAAAAAAAGAGTATACTTGTCTCTCATACAAATATTAAACTGTAAACAGAAAAGAGAGAAAAAAAGGGCACTGTTTAGCACCATATTATTTACCATCCAAGTTTGAGACAATTCAGATATAGTGTGAGAGACAAATGATTGCCAATAAGTAACTTTTATGTTATTTTATTTTTAAAAAATATTAATAAACCAAAAAGCCTTTAAACTCTACATTAAAAAGCAACAAAAAATTCACATATAGATCTAGATTATTATAATGTTAGGATCTTCCCTATTGCTGGTTTAAATACTGAGAGATGCACAGTTAATTTAAATTGAAAAAGAAAACAAATATACACTATTTAATCATATATTAACCTATTTAAACAGGGGATTAGATTTGGAGTCACCTGGATATATTACCTTACCTGTCATTCATTTTTGTACAACATTTAACACTTCTAATCTGCTTTTGTTATTCTCTCTCAGTGGAAATGTTCTTATTAGTGTAATAGTTTCTAAAAAATAATTGTTAGCCTAGAATATCTCTTTACACAAAGGAGCGACTTATAACCCAATCCTAACAAAATTAAAATATTCTAATAAATAGCATGAAGCATTGTTTTAGAATACCTCTTCACTGAGCCAAAACCCTAATGCTTTTAGAAATGCTTGTGGTTCAGATGCATTCCAATAGCTAATAGTTACTTTTGTTACTATTGCTCACCAGATCTCCTGATTAACGCTATAAACAATAAAAAACAAAAAATCCCAATCCACATGTATCTGTCCCACTAACTTTTTCAAAAAGCACATCACATTGTCCCAACGCAGGAATACACATACAATAACCAATGCTCGTAATTCCTCAGATTGTCCAAAAATCCTATGTCTACTCTCACCCACCTTTAGAGGCACACGCAATGCTTCTGAGATTAAACCAAGCATCAGATATGAAGCTATTATCAACCAAACACCTTCCTTATGTATTCGAGGCTTGATTAACCCCATGGACCCCCATGGCACCTAAAGTTGACCATTATATGATGGGGGTTTCCAAAGCCCTTGAAAGTTATATAAATATAACCATGGGGGGTCCCTCTGTGCCATCCTGGCACATAAAAATGAAGCCCCTGAGACAACTAACTATTAACCCCCACCACAAGGTCCCTAATGGACTACCATGGTAGTTACATTAAATCCCTTAAAAGACCCTTGTGGCACCTAAAATTAACCTCATCCTCAGCAGACTCCCATGGTAACATTAACTCTAACCATGGGGGTCCTTAGAGGGTAGGTAAATATGTTTGGTAACCCTTTAAACATTTTCCTTTATTCTGTAAATATTTTTATTATCTTTTTAATATTTTTTTAAGTAAATCTGTTTTTTATTTTATGTGATGTCATTTTTTTATTTTATGTACGTTTTGTACTTTTTTTGTGATTTTACACATAGGGACTATGAGAGTCCTTATGTAGTGTTAGCTTACATGGGAGTTCAATATGGACCCTGTGGTGTTAAGTAGGGTGCTAAGGGAGTCATTGAGGAGCCCAATGGCACAAGGTTTTAAAATTAGGCACCACGAGGGTCCATGCACGATCACTACAATGGGGTTAATTAGAGATGCCAAAGGGTCCGTTAAGAACCTCTGTGGCAATGATTGAGCATCTCGAATTTGTTGCTGTGCATTCCTAGAAATAGCAGTTAACTTTAGGTGCCATGCAGGTCCGTAGGGTCCATCAAGCCTCAAATCTGACACAATTATGGTGTGAGGTTGATAATAGCATTAAATCTGATGCTTGTTTGCATCTCAGAGGCATTTTTGTTCCTCTAAAGGTGGGTGAGAGTACACATAGGATTTTTAAACAATGTGAAGACTTACGAGCACTGAGGATATTGTGTGAGATAGATGAGGGATCCCTGGGAATAATTATTACCCTAGTATATCTCTTTAAACAAAGGAGCCACTCATAAACCAGTTCTAACATAACATAATATGTTAGGATTTGGTTATAAACATGGTAAGAGGGAGTCCCTGGAGTTCCCCCTATTTATAGCACATATTTAGGGGGATTCCCAGGATACACTGAGCTCATAAGAGGTAGGAGGTTGATAGGATCAGATTAGTGAGTAATCATGTATTCTGATGTGTGTGTATATTATATCTAGGTACCAAGATATAATGAGAGAGAATAATGCACAGAAGTCAGAGTGCCATCAGAATAATCTCTGAGTTTAATTTTGGGCAGGGAGCCCATTATATAGCATAAAACACGTCATAGCTAATAGCACAATTCAAAATAGGGTTAAATACACCATCATAGTAGTTAGCCTACAAATATTTGCAAGCAAGTGTCTTTTTCTGTCTAACTCAGCTCAGAAATATTCCTTATCACAAATAACGGCTTCCTATAGATATTTGCCGTCAGCAGTTGCAAGGTAAATAAAAGGAAGAGGAAACAGATGGTAAAGGAATATTACCTAAACATTTCTACAGATAACCTTCTTGAACATTCTAGTAAGATACAAGGAAAAAACAAGCTGATATACTTTTATAATCATGATATTTTTAGCGAATAAACTCATAATAAAGAAATTAATATCTAACAGAGGTTATTGGCAGAGGGGTCATAAATGCCATGCATATTTTTTATTATTATTTATAGATATATAGATAGGGGAAAGGGGGGTAAGACGGCTTGTGTAGTGTGTTTTCTAGTGTGTACCAGGCTGCAGCTTTGTTATGGAGACTACAGAGTTTCAGACTCAAAGTCTCCTGCTTGCATGCTGCTTTGCACACATTAAGTACCGGGATAACAGTCTAAATGCATGTCAACTACATTGAGGGTTTTTTTTTTTTTTTTATAGCTATGGACATAAGAAAAATTAGGCAGAAGAATTCACATTTTATGACTCTGTAGTAAGAGAGAGAAAGAAACTCCTGCAGCAAAAAGGATCAAATTCTCTCTGCTACGAGTCTCCAATGATTGGAGCCCTTGTATTCCTTTTATTTTTTTGCATAATGATACCATTTACGTTTGGTAACATTTGCTATGCTTTACACATAGGATCTGCCCTGTCCAAATCATGAATGATGTCATGAAGAAAAAACATTTGCTTTCAGCCAAATGGCATATGGCAAAATGTTGGAGGTCGAAACAACCCCTCTCATTGACTGAGGTGAAAAGGATAGTTACTAGAAACAGAGACTTGGAGCAAAGCTTAGTATTTTTAAATAATAAGGAAAACGCTTTTTTCCGTAAATGGAAGGTTTGGGAGGCCTATATGCTTAATCCACCCTAGATTGATATGAATCTGCCGCAAGAAGACATTTTTATTTGACCGGTGTTTTATGTATGAGTCTGTTTTTGAGCTTAGAATCCAGTGTCCCAAGTGCTTTCCGCAAGGCACCTTGCAAGATTGAAAACTTGCAAACTTACAATCTAAATTTTATAATTTTTAAAGCCAACAAGTTTCTTTTGTATGATTTTATTCGTAAACCTTCGAGGCACCCTTTTGTATAATTTTTTAATTGTTCAGGTGGTTTTATTTGTTAAAAGCTGACTTAAAATGACTGTTTGCACAGAGACAGATAGCGTTTTTCCATGAACAGGTCTTTTTGAAGCCTAAAACAGAGAAAGTAGTAATTATTTCTTTAAAATGTGTTCCATATTAATTTTATGTTTTTAATGTTTAAAAGCCAAGCAGTGTATATATCTAAATACCATTAATCATTTAAAGAATAAAATAACAACAATTACGACAACCAGATTACAGGGCCACACTACCACATTTCTCCTTCCAGGTCGTGACTTTTTGTTACAAAGTACAGTATTAAGAATTTATTAAATAGCTGGGAATCAGTTTCTAATAAAGGTTACAATGTTGTATGAAAAAGGTATTAACTAATAAATCTTTGTAAATTTCAGAACTAAACTTTGTTGCAGAAAGATGTATATCTAGGATGTTAGCTCTTTACAAGTTTATACAAATAGAGAACATTTATAAAGTTTAATCATTAAAAAAGTTATATATTACAGTTTGTTCAAAAAAATAAAAAAAGAGGTTGAATATATCAACGTCACCAGACTTGCACATTTTATTTTATGTTTTTAATCATGTGTGCATTATATTAAATTATTATTTTAGATGGAAATAAATAAAAGTAAAATGTTATCTAAATAAATAATTGCTCAAAGTTGTCATCAAAGGTTTCTTATTGTGACTGTTTTTACTTTCAGTCATTAGTTAACAGTGTGAAACCTAACTCATGTTGTGTCTGGTGGGCCTTGAAGAGAGGATTGTGAATTAATTCTCTATCGTTAGAAGGTTAACAGCATTTTTTTCTATATTTTATGAGATACAACGGAAAAATATTTTTATCCTTGGTCATAGGCAACTTTTAAATAGAACATTATATTTTTTTTTATTAAATAGGCTTTAAATCGATGTGTAAGTGAAAGGACAGATGATACATTTAATGGCTAAGACATTAATATGGACAATTCCATGCAACTATTTTATTTTTTCCTATAGCAAACACAGTAACACAACTTGCTTAAATCAAAAAACTATTATATATATGTTTTTTTTTCTTTTCAGTCATGTACATCATCACTAGTTTCAAATATCAGTGATTTCATTATTTTGTGTCTCATAAATTAAAAATAATTTCTCCGAATAATGTTACCATAGAGCGATATCATATGGGGCCTAGAGTGATGTCATCAGGAATATCATGGATGATGTCATTTTTCATATCATATGTCATGAATGATGTCACCTAATGTCATAGATTATTAAACCCAAATAGATAAATCACATATATAGTTGTTGCTAATGCGTGTGGGCTCGCATAGCGAGCCCACGGCCCTCCCAAAAAAATACAAGACACGTTCCGACCAATTACGACCTCGCAAAAATCGGCCACAATCCGAGCACATGAAAAAATTAAAAACACAATAAATACACACAACAAACATATAAAAAGCTTACCCACAGCAAGGTGGTGCATCCAGGACCTCTGCAAGTAAAGTTACACCTCGATTTAAGTACAAATGTCGGAGTTTAAACACCCAAAAATCACCTAAGCGAGAGAAATAAACGAAAACGAGGCTACAGGACTCTAAACACGCAAAACACCACCATAAACACACAAAACACCACCAAACAGCTACGGATATTTAGAAAAAGTCAGCCGACATTTAGAACGAAGGACGCTAAATCAGCCACAGCCGCATACCACACATTAGCCGGCATTTTAGAACAATACCTTATACAATGCGGAAGTACACTCGCACACGCACACTATTACACTGCACACATTCATCACGCTTACACAGCAGCTCCACACCACTAATGCTGCAGCAACATCAAAACAGATTGCCAGCTCTTCAACACAATGCTTCCTGCATATATTACTTCAAAATAGGTAAAGTATATTACTTTATTAATCTATTAGTTATTTAATTATTATACACCTAACAGCATTAGCTCACTTACGATTTGATTGCCGTCATTTTTTGACAGGCAATTCGCTAGTATATATATTGCCTGAAGAGACCTGTTTAATATATAGATAGTTTTGTGCACATATACTGTATTAACTTATAGGAGCAGTTTATGAAGTATATTACATAGATTAATTTGCATTTTAATCTCTGTCTGATGTCTCTAAAGTTCCTTATTAAGGAGACATAACCCTCTATTAATACACAGTTAATCCTGATCACATATATAGTTGTGAGCGTACGAGTTGTTGCTAACGCTGCGGGCTCAGTTGCCGTAGGCGCTCCATGCCAGCACCTGAGGACCTCGCAAAGCGAGGGCCGCAGTTGCTGGCATGGAGCGCCGAAGGCGCTCCATGCCAGCAACTGCGACCCTCGCAAACTTCACGTCGCAACCCAAACAGTACGACACACACATTACGACACTCGCAAACAACATACGACACACGTTCACACACATTACGGACTCGCAACACTCGGACGCAACTCGCGAACATTACAAAATGTAAAACACAATACATACACACACCACATACATAAAAAACTTACCTACACCAAGAGGGAGCACCCAGCACCTCAAAAATACAACTTACACCTCGATTTAACTAGAAATAAAACAGTTTAGAGACTAAAAAAAAATCGAAGCGAGAGAAAAAATGGCCGCCGAACAAAACGAAAACGAGGCTACAGCACTCTAAACTCGCAAAACACCACAAGAAACTCGCAAAACACCACAAAACACCTACGGATATTCCGATACAAACGTATACCACACATTACTCGCCATTTTACGCCAATGCGGAAGTACACGACAACGGTTTGGGCTCGCGCACGCACAGTGTTACACTGCACATATTCAGCACGCTTACACAGCAGATCCACACCACTAATGCTGCAGCAACATCAAAACACATTCACAGCTCTTCCACACAATGCTTTAAAATAGGTAAAGTATATTCATTTATTAATGTATTATATATTTCATTATTACACACTAAACAGCATTAGCTACCTTACAATTTCATTGCCGTCATTTTTTGACGGGCAATTCGCTAGTATCTAATAAACTTTAGCAACAGCTCCAAAATTATGATATATATATATTTTTTTTTAAATGTCTCCAAGTTCAAATAAATTGAAACAGTGACATGCTCAGACAGTATAAATAGTAAAATCCTGTTTAATGCATGGTAACTATATTTTAAGCATATCTGTAAACAATTTACTAATTAACACATTTCAGTAACAAGGGGTTCAAAAGGACAATTTATTCAACTGGTTCTTTTATTAAAATTATTATACAATTTATGTTTGAGAATAAAAATAATCATGTATTATTATATGTTTTATGGTTACTGAAGCAAGTTTAGCCTTTTATAGCAATGAACCACTACTGATCCGTAACATTATGCACTTACATATTTTATTTAAGGAAAAAGAAAAATCTCAATTTCACCAATTTCATCTTTGTATGGATGTGTTGGAGATTACGGTACTTAACATACCAAGGCACCTGTCTTCTTATTTCCCCATCTATATGTATATATATATATTTGTGGTCCGGTCCCTCCAGTGGTGAGAGGTAGCTGACATATGTGGCTGGAGCTACGGACATCTGGGCTGCTCGTGGGGGACAGATGAGCCCTTGGACATGCCAAGAACGCTGACAGGGGCTAAAATCAGCAATGAGGTGCTTAGCAAAAGCAGAAAGCATTACCTTGGAACATGGGCAAGGACTCTTCTTATTAGATATGGGCCGCATAAGGGTTTGTTGAAAGCCATGTCATGATTAAAAGGCATGTCATTCAACATGAGCAAGGTTACTTGATGGGGCCGAAATGAGCAAGATTGAAAGCCTGGTGCGCAATAGCTCTCCAGTGATGTAAATGCCCTCACAGACAGCCAAAAATCTGATAAAAAACGACTATCAGGCAGAGGCACAAAATTAACTGAAGAGTGCAAGGAAGAGGCGGGGCAAAAGGGCTTATAAAGATTGGGAGAGGACATATATATATATTGACAATGTTGCTCTTCAGAGTAACAGAAATGAACATCACCATAAACCAGCTGATTGCCTTCAGGAACCCCATCCCTATACCTAAACTGCTTGTCTGCCACAAGGAGAGGAGAAAAACACTGCATCCACCAATATAGTCACTGTTCCTTTCTTGGGGCTTCACATTCTGTTTTTTATCAGATTTAGCAATAACAACTGCTGACAAATTGGCCCTATGTCTCTGTCCAGCTTTGTTGCACATCCCCCTCAACTCAGTACCAAGGGGTTGAGTGACTTCAGCTGAGTGGCAGTGGATTTTCAAGAGAGCATCCACATTTATGTGGTTCTTTGCTACCATGTGTTCCAGTTAAAAGTCACATTGCTGTAATGAGAGAAGCCACCTTGTCACCCTGACATTTGTTTCTCTGTTGTGCTGCATCCATTTCAATGGGACATGATTTGAGACAAGCACAAAATGTATTCCCAGCAGGTAATACGATCATGCATCTATGGATCATTTTATAGCCAGAAACTAATTGTCTACAAAAAAGTAGAAAAAAAGTTGTTTCCTGCTCAGGTACAAAACAGGGTGTTCTCCGCCCTCTATCATCTGTGACAAAACTGCTCCTAATCAAAATCTTATGTGTAAGTATGGAGAATAAAACATCTTTTAAAATCCGGTGCCACCAATATAGGGTTTTTCGGCATAGAGCTAACTTTAACATTTCAAAAGCCTTGTCTGTATCTAGCACTTCATTAAATCATTTAGGGGAGCTGCAACTGTGGCAAAATTGGATATGAAATGTCAATAATAACCAACAATACCCAGGAAAGCTCATACTTGTTTATTCTTAAAGTGGTCTCAACGAAGCTTGAGTGGCTCCAATTATATTCAACTGTGGCTTCACTAAGCCAAGATCGACAACATATCACAAATATTTTGTCTCTGCATGCCCCAGGTTACAGTTAGCTGCATTTACAGTCAGTAACACTTTCCTTAGTGTGTCTTCGATTCTTTCTATTTTATTCAAGTGTAAATCCCAGTCAGAGGTGTATATTATTATGTTGTCCAAAATATGCAGGCACATATTCCATGTGGAGACACAGGAGCTTGTTCATAAGCCATTTGGGCTCCATGTAGTCCAAATGGTAACACACTAAAATGAAAAGCATGTCAAAGGTGCAGAAAGAGTGTTTTTTTGTTGTTGCTTTTTTTATCAGTGAGATCTCCCAATATCTCTTGTTCAGATCTACTGTGGAAATGAATCTGGCTTTTACCAGTTGATCTATCAATTCATCAATTCTTGGCAGAGGATCTGTGTCAATTTGGGAATTCCTAATTCAACCTTCTAAAGTCACTACAGAAGTAAGTTTGGAATAAGTATAATCAGCCCATGCCACTCACTGTTGAATTCTTCACTTATTCCTAATTCAAACATTTTTTTAAATTCCAATCCCTTATGTCATATGTTTTTTGCTTCTGGCATTTGGTGTAGCTTGACTTTTACTGAGACTCTAGGCTTAGTAATGATGTCATGGTCAATGCATTGGCCCATATTCGATAAGCTGAAAAGACATCTCCATTGTGGGTTATCATTTGCAGAACTTCTTTCCTTTGCTGTCGGGATAACTCTGGATATATCTGTAGTTCAGGAGGCAGTTTTTCCAACTGAGCAATTAGGGTCAAGGTATAATATATATAATAATACTCCAGGTGGACACTACACCAGGACAATGAGGATGCATACTAATATTGTACCAAGATAGCAATGCTGCATGTTCAGCGTGGCTAGTTCATGAAGAGTTAGCTGACAGAATATAGGGATGTGATCAGTAACTGTCATGTAACAAGTCAGTTTTGCTCCATACCTGATAAAGTGAGGTATCAGATATCACTGTCTTTGACTGGATGAATATGCATATGGAACAAGATATCTAGAAGATATATGTGTCAAAATCCTCAGAGAGGATAAGAGCTGCCCTGGTTCTATAAGATTGGTGAAGTGGATTTTAGGATGTTATGATGCCTTTCAGGAGAAATATTGGTAAATTATAGTATTAGCAATTTATGCAAAATCCAGAAGACCCACAAACTATTAAAGAAAGTTTTCAGTTCAAATTTAAATATACACCCATTGGACCTGCCATGGATTCCAACAGAAATAAAAGTAGTTCAAGCACAACTTGTTTAGATGTTGTTTTAAATGCTGCATCTGAGGAAAGGGATTTTCTAGAGACATCAGCTGCATTGGCGAAGGGACCAAAAAGAACCTGAAAGATATGATGAGGAGGTTTGGCCATAACAACCTTATCAAGCCCAACTGAAGAAAGCAGGTTACCACAGGAAACAAGAACTGTGCTTTGAAAAGATTGATTTGCTAAATGTGCTCTGGTTTATGGCAGTAAGGTTGTTTGATCTTGTAGTGTACTTCTCCAATGGCTTGTATGACTTCATAAGGTCCATGCCATCTTGCCAGAAGTTTGCTCTAGTACCATTACTTTATCCCATGGAGGAAATCTTCGGACCTGAGTTTTATGATTATAGTTTTTTTTTCTGTAGCTCCTGGGATCTTTCGGTATGTTCTTTGACTAGAGTGCTGATTTGTTAAATTCTATCTTTCAGACTTGGGAGGTATTTGATAATATTTCCTCCTAGCAGACATTGATCTAGCCATGTTTCCTGTAGAGTATCCAGCATTCCCCTCGGACGGTATCCAGAAAATAATTGATATGGAAATAATGCAGCAGATGTCTGAGGTACCTCTCCAAATGAAAATACAAAGAAATAACATGTCCCAGTCTTTTTCCATTTTGGTCTACCATTTTCCTTTTCATTCTCTTTAATGTTCGGTTGAAAACTTACTGATAGCAGGGATACTGTGCTTCCATCAGTTCCGTGAATTTCTTGCTATTTAACAGCAAGTTAATAAGGAATGGTTGTTTTGCTTTTGCCATGCCAACTATATGTACTAGGCCACATTGGGGTACATCCCTATACCACACTTCATACATTCTTCTCTGCTAGGATACTGGGCAGTTTTTGTCAGTCTCCTCCACATTGAAAGCATTTAATCTTGTCCCTAAAGGTGCTTTGCTTTATTTACGTATGGCAGGCAAGAAGGCTGCACTCATCATTTATTCTCATTTCCATGCACTGGTTCCTTCTGCTCTGGGAAAATCAACTTTACAGCCTGATCAGGTTATCCATGGACAGAAGTCTGCATTGTTTTAACCTTCTCCGATTTCACATGGAAGTGTTCTCCAATAAAGATCCGTTACTAGAAATTGCTCCAGAGAGTATTTCAAGGCAAAGTCACTTGTGAATACAATAGATAAGGTAAAAAATGTATGACCGTTGTGTATGGTTTCCGTGATATCTCCTTTGAGCTTAATTTCAGCTTTTAAGACAGTATAATCAGAGGCCTATTACTGTAAGGTCATAGTACGCACGCTGAGCTGCTCCACTAAGTAATGTTGCCAGTATATCAGCCTGCTGGGTATTAAGCCAGGCTTCTCAAGTAGTAGTCCTTTCAAATACTAGTAAATAAGTCTCCACATCATATTCCTTGGTCATGTTTTGTAGAAAATGACTGTCTCTAATTCCTGCCACAGGTTATCTTCTTCTTGAAAGTTTTTACAAGGCAACTTGATTTTGAGTGGCCAGATATTTGTTAAACTCCTGCTGTTGTCAATTGTTCTTTTGTTGATGTATGTTACTCTCTTACTGAGTGCTATAGCCTGTATCAAGACCCTTACTATCTCCTCCACACTGAGACGTGGGTGGTCTTCAAATCCAAGATCAAATAATTCCTTTTCAGACACCAGTGTGACAAGGTAGCTCTTCAGAGTCCTCCTGTTCTCTTACAATAGCTCTTAGAAAAACACCATCTCTGTACCTGGACATCTTGTCTGCTACAGGGGGGAGAACATGGCATCAACCAATACAGTCATACACCTTTCTTAGAGTTTGTATCAGATGTACAGTGGGGGGGGGGAGTATTTGATCCCCAGCTGTTTTTGAACGTGTATCCACTGACAAAGAAATGATCAGGCTATAATTTTAATGGTAGGTGTATTTTAACAGTGAGAGACAAAACAACAAAAAAAAAGAATGTCAAAAAAGTAATAAATTGATTTGCAGGTCAATGAGGGAAATACGTATTTGACCCCTTCCACTTAGTACTTGGTGGCAAAACCCCTGTTGGCAATCACAGAGGTCAGACGTTTCTTGTAGTTGGCTACCCGGTTTGTACACATCTCAGGAGGGATTTTGTCCCACTCCTCTTTGCAGATCCTCTCCAAGTCATTAAGGTTTTGAGGCTGATGTTTGGCAACTCGAACCTTCAGCATCCTCCACAGATTTTCCCAGGGATTAAGGTCTGGAGACTGGCTAGGCCACTCCAGGATCTTAATGTGCTTCTTCTTGAGCCACTCCTTTGTTGCCTTAGCTGTGTGTTTTCGGTCATTGTCATGCTGGAATACCTATCCACAACCTTTTTTCAATGCCCTGGCTGAGGGAAGGAGGTTCTCACCCAAAATTTGATGTAACATGGCCACGTCCATCGTCCCTTTGATGCGGTGCAGTTGTCCTGTCCCCTTAGCGAAAAACAGCAGAACCTCCCCCCCAAAGCATAATGTTTCCACCTCCATGTTTGACGGTGGGGAGGGTGTACTTGGGGTTATAGGCAGCATTCCTCAACCTCCAAACACGGCGAGTTGAGTTGATGCCAAAGAGCTATATTTTGGTCTCATCTGACCACAACACTTTCAAGGCAAAACAACAGATGGGCCTGTACATGTGCTTTCCTGAGCAGGGGAACCATGTGGGCGCTGCAGGATTTCAGTCCTTCACGGCATAGTGTGTTACCAATTGTTTTCTTGGTGACTATGGTCCCAGCTGCCTTGAGATCATTAACAAGATCCTCCTGTGTAGTTCTCGGCTAATTCCTCATTGTTCTCATTGAAACTCCACAAGGTGAGATCTTGCATGGAGCATCAGTTATTTTGTGTTTCTTCCATTTGCGAATAATCTCACCAACTGTTGTCACCTTCTCACCAAGCTGATTGGCGATGGTCTTGTAGCCCATTCCAGCCTTGTGTAGGTCTATATTCTTGTCCCTGACATCCTTGGACCGCTCTTTGGTCTTGGCCATGGTGGAGAGTTTGGAATCTGATTGATTGATTGATTTTGTGGACAGGTGTCTTTTATACAGGTAACAATCTGAGATTAGGAGCACTTCCTATAAGAGAGTGCTCCTAATCTCAGCTTTTAACCTGTATAAAAGACACCCGGGAGCCAGAAATCTTGCTGATTGATAGGGGATCAAATACTTATTTCCCAAACTGACCGGCAGATCAATTTATAACTTTTTGTCATGTGTTTTTCTTGGGTTTTTTTTTTTTGTTATTCTGTCTCTCGCTGTTAAAATACACCTACCATTAAAATTATAGACTGATCATTTCTTAGTCAGTGGACAAACATTCAAAATCAGCAGGGAATCAAATACTTTTTCCCCCCACTGTAGCAATATCAGTGGGTGGAGCACTGGCCCACCCTTCACTCCAAATGCTCAATTTCCTTAGTTGCAAGGTTTTGTTCACTGCACTGTAATTAAGTGCTCCCCAGAGGCTGGTGCAAGATACAGTGATAATTAAGAGAAAACACATGATTCACAGATAAATGGGTGTGGCCCCAATTAGGCTCTGGACTAAACAGTGTGTGCAGTCTATGAAGTATGTCAATTAGGCTCTGTGGCCTAGCAGAGTGTGCAGGCTGTCTGAGAAGCCTAGGTTACAGCTAGGAGATTAGCTGTTTGATTCAATAGACCAAACTGAGGTAGAAGCGACAAACTACCTGTGAGTAAAGGACTATTTACCCTTACAAGAGACTGTGTAAATTAACCCCATTGAGAAGTCAGTTGTATATCTAAGTAATATACAGCACTTGCTAAAGGCATGTTAAGGGTCCCTGGAGGTTGGGGCATTTGGAGAGTAGTTCTGTTCTGACAAGCAGAGTATTTTTGGAAATGAACTGTACCATCCAAAGTGGACTATTACAAAGAAAACTGTGTTTTGCTTTAGAATTCATTCTTGCTGACGTAAGCTTTAATCCTTTTGAATTTTGAACCTTTTAATACAAAGAACAAAATAATACGTGAACTCTGTGCTGTTTTCTGTATAGTATAAGGTCAAACTACAACAATATATATATATATATATATATATATATATATGTATGTATATATATATATATATATATATATGTATATATATATAAAACATATTATAGTTATCAAACTCAGAGTTGTCGTCAATCTTGCGAGCCTCACAAATCGAGCCGTTGAGACATAGAAGCCTTCTGAGCTCGGAGCACTTAGGCCTGCAATCAGTTGAGGCATTGAAACACGCAAGACTTAGACTGAAATGAGCGCCGAAAGCACTCCTGCAAGTCTCGCAGAGCAAGGCGTGCCGTTGAGGCATTGAAACACGGCAAAATGAGTGCCGAAGGCGCTCCTGCGAGCCTAGCGAAGCAAACAAGCCTGCAAGCAGTTAAGAAATGCGGGACTAACCTAAGCTGCAAGCAGTTGAGAAACGCAGGACTTTCGGCACTCAAAAATCGCCTAAGCGAGAAAAAAATGGAGGACCAAAATAATGAAAACAAAGCTAAAGGAGACCGAAGTGCGCAAATCACCACCAGGCATGTACGAGCTAGCCAGGAATGACCTCGGAATCTCAGGGGCAAAAAAAATGACCTTGCAAAAATACTAATTTCACGGCTAAAGCACGGAAATCAAAAAACACGAAAAACAAGGAGAAAAAAAAAAAACACACTCACACACAGCGCAAGGGGAACGCCAGGATACCTGGGAGTGAGGTTGCACGCGAATTTAGGGCGATTTTGCTGAGTTTCGGCACTCAAAAATCAGCTAAGCAAGAAAAATAATTCATATTAATTTATTAATTCACTGTACTAAAAATGTTTTTTTTTTTAAACTGGTCTTATATATCTGTATTTGCGATGAGCCCCGAAGGACGATCGTTGCAAAGCAGGAACCTACACGAGGGGAAGTACACGAAGTACACGAGAGGAGAGGTTCGCAATCAGCCCTAAAGGTGTTCAGAGAAGCAAAAGCCTCAGATTGTGTGGCAAACAGCATTGCCTGGCTTACAATTTTATGCTTGTCATTTTTTGACGGGCAGTTCGCTAGTATATATATATATATAAACATACAGTATATAGTAAAAAATAGTACATTTGTGTTCACAATGTCTAAAATAAGTTAAAAATTATTGCACTGCATTCTGGGAACCTTGGCAGGGACATGCAAATGTGTTTACAAAGGCTTCACTCTTGCAATCATAAGCATTTCAAACATTTATATATAAATATATACAAAAACAATGAAACAATAGAAACCTAGACTCCAGATGAGAAGTACTTTATTTATTGGGGCTCCTACAAACAGATAAAAACACTGAGACACATGTTGGGCTTACATGCTAGTCCTTCATTAAGCTCTACAAGACTGTAAAGTAAATACAAAATGGGTGAAACTCTCCATCTATGATATCATGGCAATTATCTCTTAAAGCAATATCCCACACTGAAGATATACTTTGTACCAGTTTCATATACAACTAAAAGGGAAGCATTGATTAAAAATAAACAAAAAATCAAGCCAAACATATATGTATTTATTGAAAAAGACAGAAACAGAACTTTTAAGCTTTTAATTTTTTAAATAAAGTACATAAAAGTAAAGAGACACTTAGATACATTATATTCCTAGTGAAATTCAGAAACCTTCTATGTCCCTTTAATACCTTTTTTTAAGATAACTACTTCTTTTGTTTGTTCTATTGCAATCAATCAACTGATGATGATTAATACTAGATGATAAATACTATGTTGACATTCACTAACATGTTTAGGATTATGTATGGTACTTTTATGTTGTGATATCCTGTACCTAATAGGTTGAATAGTCTCACCAAAATATAACGGCCCACATGGACATTTCAAAATATAAACAACATTCTGAGATTCACATGTAAATCTTCCCTTGATGTAGTGTACCTTTCTGGTATGGGAAAATAAAAATGTATCATATTTCTGTACCAATTTGTGGCACAGCAACAAACTGTTGTCTGTCTGTATACCTAGAGGAAATATCTGCTCCAAATAGCATGCTCCTCAAACTACATGCTCTGTGATAAGTCACTAATGGCGGTTCATGAAAATCCTAAATGTTAGGGCAATCTACCTTCAATTGAGACCAATGTCTATGAAAAATAATTTTCAATGTAGGTTACATTGCATTACAATTTCTCAAAAAGGTATTTCCTTATTATTTTGCTTTGTATGCACCTTCTCACACAATAGATCATCTCTTTCCAAAGTAAGAACTTCCTGTAAGAGTTTCTCCAGTTCATCCCTATGATAGCTGCTCTGTATAAATCTTTTCTTCATATCCTCTCATTTTAAAGCTCTTAACATCTGACTCTTGGGAACTGATTTAAATATGTGCTAAGGATGAAAACTAGAAGGTACAAGTAACACATATAGATCTGTCAGTTTGTTAAATAGATCTGTCTCCAATTTATTGCTTTCCTTAGACACGAAATTGACAATTCCTCACTATAACTCAAGGTAAACTGTAAATGATCTATAGCTTCCTGAATCTTCTCAAAAACTTGTAACAGTGATTTCATATCACCCCGCCACATGCCATAGCTATGCCGATATTGCTTATATATATATATATATATATATATATATATATATATATATATATATATATATATATATATATAATATATATATATCTGTGTGTGTGTGTGTGTGTGTGTGTGTCTTTGTGGGCACATTTGCATGTCCCTGCCAAAGCTTCTATTGCTCGTTTGCCCATCCTAAATTAAATTATTGTTGTGGTAAACTACCTCAAGAGGGTATAGAGGAGAGAGAAGCGCAACATCATATCCTAGTGCAGATAAACACAAATTTATTGATTGGAGATAAAATATACAAATCAATCCACTCACATTTATCTACCTCATGAACAGAGGTGAGTTATTAAAACTCTTGGATATCCACTTGCATGGTGGACCACGTCACAGGTAGAACAGATGAATGTCAAGCACACATATCAAAAACAATCTTGTTAACTACAAGATGTTGTATGATAAGTACAGAGTGTGTATGGGTTCTTGTACCTTTAAACACAGCTTGGGGTCCACCAAGTACCCTATCCACCTGGAAAACAAATCTCCCTGGTTAGTAAGTCAGTGTATAATGACTCCTAAGTGGTAAACTACCTCCTCACAAAAAATACTGCACAAGCTAGGAACCGGTCCCACACTGTGAGAAGCAGTAACCTTAAAACGGTGGCTCAGGTCCATCCTGGGCTTTGCTTAAAGTTGTGCAATATAGTTTGAAAGGAACCATGCTTAAAAGAAAACATGTTTGAAATTGTATTTGGATTAAAGAGTGATGCTTTTGTGGGTACTTTTGCATGTCCCTCCCCAGGTTCCCAGAATGCATTGTAATAACTGTATTTTTTAGAACTCTGACCAAGAAACATGCTTTTTAACTTGTTGTAGACATTCAAATGTAAACACAAATGTACTATTTATTTACTCTCTCTCTCTCTCTCTCTCTCTCTCTCTCTATATATATATATATATATATATATATATATATATATATATATATATATATATATATATATATACTAATTCTTTCCATGGAAATAAACTGTTAAGTGTAATCTTATATAATTAAAATAAAGTTACCATTGACTCCCATGTTATAAGCATTATTTTCTTCCAGAAACCTAACAATTTTAGTCAACATTTCAACATGCAATATTCAAAGAAATAAACATAACGCTATAATGTTGTAAGTTATTAAAGAAATTAGGTTATAATTGATATTTTAATGAAATTAAGCAGTCTCCAGTTGTTTACATCAGTGGAATACAGTATCCTACAACTAAAGCTTGGAATAGAAACTGTTATCTTATCAAACATTAATTAAACAATCCCCTGCCAGTTTGCTTGAGTATGTATCCCATAAATCAAGCTTATAATAGAAACTGTAATGCCGAAAAACAATACAAGCTAAAGGTTTTAATTAGGCACTGATTCATATGGAATTGTGTTAATGATTAATAGTGTACACCTGTATATAATTAAACTAAATGTAGCTCCTATTGTTAAAGCATTATAGTGGTTCTTTTTGGAATTTTAGTAATGATCAATACAGTGTGTACACCTGTACATAATGTAATTAAAACAACAAATATTATCCAACATAAATTAACTAATCTTCTGCAGTTTGCTGTAACCCACTAATAAAACTCAGAATTGAAAATTTTAACTTATTAGACATAAAAATAATTAAAAAAAGACAGCTGAAAGATCCCAATTATGGAAAAAATCTAAATTTTATAAATAAATAAGGATACTGTATTGTACGGTACAAACTGAATTTGTAATATTATTGGAGACTTTAGTATGTTTCTTTAATATTAAAGAAGAGAAAAAGTTGTTACAAAGGTTACAATAAATCTTTAACACAAAGTCTTCTAAATTCACTAAGATCTGCTAAGCTTCAGAGACACTTTGAAATGCCTCCCTGAAGCCTTTGATAGTTATTTGTTTTTTAAATTGCTATCGTAGCTATCACACTTCATAGCTCACCCTATACAGATGTAAATATGAGATCCACCACCCTAGAAAATCTCACCACATCACCATGTGAGCTGAACTTTAAGTGCAAAAGGATTGCCTTTGTGTGTACATTGCTGAAACTACGGATCATCTTCATCACTCAACACTACTTGTACAGCCTTACATCAACTATAAATTAATATTTAAAGATTTTCTACACTAAACTTGCAAAACTGAGATCCTCCAGCAATAAAGCTATTCCAAGAAATGTCATTAGAAAGCCGAGCCAATTACATTGAAACTGTACTGCCCTCCCTCGTCCATCTCAAAATATTTCTAATAATAACACCAACTGGTGCGATTCGGTGCCTTTTGAAAATTCTGACTATACAGAACTTTTGGAGTACTGAACAAAGCCTTCCTAGTTGATATTTTTGGAAGGTGTCTTCCTGAATGATACTACCTGTCATGTGGGATGGGATGTTGCTATGAGGACTGCTCACATTTAGGACCATATTTACTTCTCTAGAGCCCCTGATACCCCCATGGACATTCACTACCAACAAGCCCCACATACTGTAGCACAATTAGACATTCTGAGCAAGGCAATGTTCTGTGATTGTTGGTTATTTAAACAATAACATGCAGTAGTCAATGAAGGCTCCCCTAACAGATACTGGGTGTAAGTTAAGTTCTGGGTTGCATTCATATTTTTATAGCATCTTTTTATGATCCTAAATAAAGAATGCAGTTGTGGAGAACTCCGGGATTGTAAGAAAATAGAGATTTACGGTAAGTCAAAATAAAGCATGTTTCCATTTAAGTTTATGAAATAAGAGTGATACACATATATATTAGGTGTTCACAAATCCCAGGAGCCAAGGAGTTATGGTTCCTAAACTTTTCCTATGCAGTTGCCTACAAAGTTTAGTGATTAATCCAGCCCAGCTCAAATCACTCTTAGGACTAAGATATTACTGTAATAGTCATGTTCTCTAGTATTATACATTGGTTTAGATTATGAATGGATTGGTCCAGGTTATAGCATAGGCTTCAATTGTAGTTTACAAGGGAGACTGGTCAGAAGTAGCGGCTAATATTACAGAAGCCATTTTCAAGTAAGCCAAAGATGTAGTGGTCTGGAAGGCTCTGAAAATGAATACAACACTTTGAAACACCCAGAGGTCATCCATTTCTTTAGAGCCCTTCAGATACCTAGAGTGGTGGAGTTTGCCCTGTGTTTGCTAAAATGATCAATTACACATTCCTTTATTGGCTGCTCCTCTGCATTATTATAATCTTTTTTTTGTAATGTGCCAACATATTCTGCAGCGCTAATTGCAAATGTTTCTCAGTTTGATCACAAACAGGCTGGAGACCCACTCTGATGCAGGGGGCATTATAGGTGGATTTCTGGCTGGTCTTATATCAGACTGTACAGATGGACAGGCTAGCACATGTACAGTAATGCTGATGTTGTCAATGACCTGTACCTGAGCATAGTTACCTGACAGTAGTCGTGGAAGGCAGTAGGGAAGCAAACCCAACAATCCAGGAGGAACCAGCAGTGGAAAAGAATGAAACAGTATTGTGATTCACCGGCTATCAGACTTGCAAACAGAGGGAGAGGTCCAAAGAGATCCTTTACACCCCTTGCCCACTCTAGAAAGCTCTTTATCCTGATGATCGTAGACTATGCTACTAGAAGGAGGAAGTTGCTGTTGTCTTAGTAACCACTTTTATCCAGATGGGATCTCCTATCTATTAATGGTCTCCAGTTTATGGCAGAACTTATCCATTAGCTAGGGCAACACTTTGAAGTGAAGCATTTGTGTTCTTCATTATAAAAGAGCCCCCCCACCCCCACCACCACCACAAAACCAATGGTCTCTGTGAGCAATTTCAGACTAAGATAATGATAAAGAGAAATTGTTGCCCTGCCTTTTCTTCACTTACAGAGAGGTGTCTCAGCAAGTTATGGGGTTCTCCCTTCCAATCTTTTGAGCCCGCAAAAGTTATGGTTATTAAATTGGCCTCTTTTAGCTATGGGCTGTCAATATCTGAACTCCGACTCAGCTAAGCCTTTGATCTTTCAATCCCGTAAATGTTACAATCGCAAATCGCTATTAAATTGCTACAAGACCTCAAGCCCGCAATTATTTTCACACCCGTAAATCATTTATTCTGTTCACGCCGGGAAATGCTGCGTGCTGAAGCATGGTTTACAGATTTCGATTTCAGCCATGTCGTTGTGGCCTTTTCTAATTGAATCGCTCTGTAACTCCTGTGGGCTTGGAATTTAATAGGGCCCCAACTGTGGCAAGACATTACTTTTGCCTATCTAGATTATATTTCTACTAGCGAATTGCCCGTCAAAAAATGACGGCAATGAAATTGTAAGGTAGCTAAATTAGTAAATGAATATAGTGTACCTATTTTGAAGCATTGTGATGAAGAGCTGGCAATCTGTGTTGATGTTGCTGCAGCATTAGTGGTGTGGAGCTGCTGTGTAAGCATGCTGAATGTGTGCACTGTGTGGTATGAATATCCGTAGGTGGTTTGTGGCGTTTTGCGAGTTTCTTGTGGTGTTTTGCGAGTTTGTTGTGGTGTTTTGCGAGTTTAGAGTGCTGTAGCCTCGTTTTCGTTTTGTTCGGCGGCCATTTTTTCTGTCGCTTAGATTTTTTTTTAGTCTCAAAAGTCTTTTATTTCGAGTAAAATCGAGGTCTAAGTTGCATTTTTGAGGTCCTGGGTGCTCCCTCTTGGTGTAGGTAAGGTTTTTATGTATGTGCTGTGTGTATGTATTGTGTTTTAAATGTTTGTATGTCGGCGTGTTGCGTCCGATGTTTGCGAGGTCGTAATGTGTGGTAACGTGTTTCGTAGGTTGTTTGCGTTCCTCGTAAAATTTAGCGAGTGTCGTAATTTGTGTGTCGTGTTTTTTGAGTAGCGACGTGAAGTTTGCGAGGGTTTGAGGCCCTTGCCCAGTGACCTCGCCAGCAACTGAGTCCCTCGCTTCGCGAGGGGCCTCAGTTGCTGGCATGGAGCGCCTTCGGCGCTCCATCCCAGCAACTGAGGCCCTTGCCCAGTGACCTCGCCAGCAACTGAGGCCCTCGCTTTGCGAGGGGCCTCAGTTGCTGACATGGAGCGCCTTCGGCGCTCCATGCCAGCAACTGAGGCCCGTGCCCAGTGACCTCGCCAGCAACTGAGGCCCTCGCTTCGCGAGGGGCCTCAGTTGCTGGCATGGAGCGCCTTCGGCGCTCCATGCCAGCAACTGAGGCCCTTGCCCAGTGACCTCCCTACGCGAGGGCCGCGGCTCGCTTTGCGAGCCCGCAAGCGTGAGCAACGACCTGTACGCTCACAACTATATATGTGATATATAGCCAGTACTGGGACAGAATTGCAAAAGTGGGTGCGACTTTCAGGCTAGATAAGTGTAAAAGACCAATACCTAGGAGACCAAAAGGGAGGGACAAGGTTATAGATGCTATGGTAGGGTGGTCTACTTCCCAGACCAATAAAATAGTCATAGCTATTTTTGACACTTCATGGTATTACATAAAGTTTGTTCCATGCTTTCCAAGCCCTTAAAACTGCCCTCAGCCAGTTCCGACTGTCCCAGATTATGATCTCCCCTTTGCGATCCAACAGAACCTTCCACATATATTACTGGGGCAGTACTGAGCCAAACCAAAGGGGGGGGGGGGGAGAGGGGCAGGGGCTGCAGGAAAATGGAAGATTGGAAGAAAAAACATAGGGTTAGAGTGGGTGCAGTGGGAGAAAAGGGGGGTGGGGTAGGAGGGGATAGAGGTAAAAGTGGGTTCTGAAAATAATGAGAGGGAAAGAGGGGGTAGGGAGAGATAGCGGGTGATGGAAGAGTGGACTTACCTGCAGCCCTCATCAGTTCTACTGTGGGTGAGTCACAAAAATAATGAAATGGACAAAAAAAACAGAAAAAAAGGATATCAGGCATCTGGTTGCCTTTCCAGTTTTGAACCAACCAGCCAATAACTGTACCGTTTGATCGAAAACCCAACACCTGGTAAAGCTACATACTACAAAGAAAAAGGTACAGTGGATATAAAAAGTCTACACACCCCTGTTAAAATGTCAGGTTTCTGTGCTGTAAAAAAATGAGACAAAGATAAATCATTTCAGAACTTTTTCCACCTTTAATGTGACCTATAAACTTTATAACTCAATTGAAAAACAAACTGAAATCTTTTAGGTAGAGGGAAGAAAAAATATAAAAATAAAATAATATGGTTGCATAAGTATGCACACCCTTAAACGAATACTTTGTTGAAGCACCTTTTGATTTTATTACAGCACTCAGTCTTTTTGGCTATGAGTCTATCAGCATGGCACATTTTGTCTTGGCAAGATTTGCCCACTCTTCTTTGAAAAAACACTCCAAATCTGTCAGATTGTGAGGGCATCTCCTGTGCACAGCCCTCTTCAGATCACCCCACAGATTTTCAATTGGATTCAAACCTGGGCTCTGTCTGGGCCATTCCAAAACTTTAATCTTCTTCTAGTGAAGCCATTCCTTTGTTGATTTGGATGTATGCTTTGGGTCGTTGTCATGCTGAAAGATGAAGTTCCTCTTCATGTTCAGCTTTCTAGCAGAAGCCTGAAGGTTTTGTGCCAATATTGACTGGTATTTGGAACTGTTCATAATTCTCTCTATCTTAACTAAGGCCCCAGTTCCAGTTGAAGAAAAACAGCCCCAAAGCATGATGCTGCCACCACCATGCTTCACTGTGGGTATGGTGTTCTTTTGGTGATGTGCAGTGTTGTTTTTGCGCCAAATATATCTTTTGGAATTATGGCCAAAAAGTTCAACCTTGGTTTCATCAGACCATAACACCTTTTCCCACATGCTTTTGGGAGACTTCAGATGTGTTTTTGCAAAATGTAGCCTTGCTTGGATGTTTTTCTTCGTAAGAAAAGGCTTCAAGAAAGACCAACTAGAGCAGCTGAACTTTATTTGGGGTTAATCAGAGGCACTTTAAATGATGGCAGGTGTATGCTGACTCCTATTTAACACGATTTGGAATGTGATTGCTTAATTCTGAACACAGCTACATCCCCAGTTATAAGAGGGTGTGCAGACTTATGCAACCACATTATTTTTTTTCCCTCCACCTAAAAGATTTCAGTTTGTTTTTTAATTGAGCTGTACAGTTTATAGGTCACATTAAAAGTGAAAAAAGATCTGAAATGATTTATCTTTGTCTCATTTTTTTACAGCACAGAAACCTGACATTTTAACAGGGGCGTGTAGACTTTTTATATTCACTGTATATTGTAAATAATTGGTGCAAAATTCACAAAATAAGATAGTCCAAGTAGTATGCCTACGTTGTTTTCAAAAATGTTTTTTGGCACTCTGTGCTGCTTAATTAAGCAGTATATCTATATGTATATATATACAGTCAGGTCCATAAATATTGGGACATCGACACAATTCTAATCTTTTTGGCTCTATACACCACCACTATGGATTTGAAATGAAACAAACAACATGTGCTTTAACTGCAGACTTTCAGCTTTAATTTGAGGGTATTTATATCCAAGTCAGGTGAACGGGGTAGGAATTACAACAGTTTGTATATGTGCCTCCCACTTTTTAAGGGACCAGATTAACAGTCATAAATCAAACTTTCACTTTTTAATACTTGGTTGCAAATCCTGTGCAGTCAATTACAGCCTAAAGTCTGTAACGCATAGACATCACCAGACGCTGGGTTTCATTCCTGGTGATGCTCTGCCAGACCTCTATTGCAACTGTCTTCAGTTCCTGTTTGTTCTTGGGGCATATTCCCTTCAGTTTTTTCTTCAGCAAGTGAAATGCATGCTCAATCGGATTCAGGTCAGGTGATTGACCTGGCCATTACACAATATTCCACTTACTTCCCTTAAAAAACTCTTTGGTTGCTTTTGCAGTATGCTTCTGGTCATTGTCCATCTGCACTTTGAAGCGCCGTCCAATGAGTTCTGAAGCATTTGGCTGAATATGAGCAGATAATATTGCCGGAAAAACTTCAGAATTCATCCTGCTGCTTTTGTCAGCAGTCACATTATCAATAAATACAAGAGAACCAGTTCCATTGGCAACCATACATGCCCACGCCATGACACTATCACCACCATGCTTCACTGATGAGGTGGTACGCTTTGGATCATGATCAGTTCCTTTCCTTCTCCATACTCTTCTCTTCCCATCACTCTGGTACAAGTTGATCTTAGTCTCATCTGTCCATAGGATGTTGTTCCAGAACTGTGAAGGCTTTTATAGATGTTGTTTGGCAAACTCTAATCTGGCCCTCCTGTTTTTGAGGCTCACCAATGATTTACATCTTGTGGTGAACCCTCTGTATTCACTCTGGTGAAGTCTTCTCTTGATTATTGACTTCGTCACACATACACACCTACCTCCTGGAGAGTGTTCTTGATCTGGCCAACTGTTGTGAAGGGTGTTTTCTTCACCAGGGAAAGAATTCTTCGGTCATCCATCACAGTTGTTTTCCGTGGTCTTCCGGGCCTTTTGGTGTTGCTGAGCTCACCAGTGCGTTCTTTCTTTTTAAGGATGTTCCAAACAGTTGATTTGGCCACACCTAATGTTTTTGCTGTCTCTCTGATGGGTTTGTTTTGTTTTTTCAGCCTAATGATTGCTTGCTTCACTGATAGTGACAGCTCTTTGGATCTCATATTGAGAGTTAACAGCAACAAATGCAAATAGCACACTTGAAATGAACTCTGGACCTTTTATCTGCTCTTTGTAAATGGGATAATGAGGGAATAACACACACCTGGCCATGGAACAGCTGAGCAGCCAATTGTCCCATTACTTTTGGTCCCTTAAAAAGTGGGAGGCACATATACAAACTGTTATAATTCCTACACCGTTCACCTGATATGGATGTAAATACCCTCAAATTAAAGCTGAAAGTCTGCAGTTACAGCACATCTTGTTCGTTTCATTTCAAATCCATTGTAGTGGTGTATAGAGCCAAAAAGATTAGAATTTTGTTGATGTCCCAATATTTATGGGCCTAACTGTATATATATATATATATATATATATATATATATATATATATATATATATATCTAATAAACATACCACACTGTTTAACCCCAATCATTCTAAAGATTCTAATTATCATGTACCTAACTGGTACTGACATTGCTGATATCTAGATTTCACCATCAATGTCATTGATTTTTCTGTGAGGTTCCCACCCACGTTAATTACAGCTTTTCTGTGAGCGGTTTTGTTTACATCATTATCTTATTTTATTCTTATATTTTATAGGTATGGAGGGAGGAGTGAGGAGGGGAAAAGAGGTGAGGAGAAGAGGAGAAAGGGTGCCCTGGGGAGAAAAGCAGAGAAAGGGAGGGGTGTGGGGAAAGAAGGAAAGGTACGGACAGGGAGAGAAGGGGAGACAGGGGGTAGTGAGGAGAGAGGGTGGAAAGCTGTGAGATGAGAGAGGGAGAGGGGAGAAGAGGAGGGGTGCCAGCAGTGGTGGACCAGAGAGGGACAGTAATGGCAGCAGTGGTGATCAGGGAGGACCAGGAATGGCAGTAGTGGAGGGGAGATGGAGGGAGGGAGAGATCCCCCAGTGTCAGAAACACATAGAGCAGGGACACAGGGGGAGGTACCTGATCCCAGTGGTGGGGTGAGCGCTAGGGATAGGCTGGCCTCAGGGACAGACCAGGGAGGCAAGCCACCCCAGGTACAGTTAGGAGGACAGGGACAGGAAGGTGTTCCCAAATACAGGGACTCCAATTATACCCATGAGGAATTCATACTCCTCCTTCATGCCATCCATGTCAGTGCTCATATCCTACACGAGGCAGGGATGTATGGCCTGGCCAGATGGCCAAGATGTTCAAAGGATGTAGCCAGGGAGGTGCTTGCCCTGTGGATGTATGTGAGGGATGTGATGTCCTTGAAGCAATGTGATGATGACTGTCAGTTCAAGTTTAGGTGAAAGATGTCAGGGGAGCCATCAGCTGCTAAAGCAGTAGGTGGTGGCCCTCAAGTTACCGTCAATTTAATGGGAAAGGACGCTGAAGGATAGGATCGCCCAAGCAACGTTGGTCAGACTCCCGGGCCTGGCGGACACTCAACAGCCAGGGACCATGCCAGGTGAATATCATTAACACTATCATTCCATCACATACTCAAACATGTACACCACACACATCGATAACACACATCCAATGTAAATGTTGCCCATCAATTAAAGGGATATGTAAGGTTGCTAGATATTACTAGGTATATAATATACCTGTGTTTCTAATTATTTAGAGATACCAGGTTGCAATGAGAATCAATTAAAACACATATTTAAAGTGAATACACGTAAAGAAAAAGTCCCTGCATGGGTGTGCCCACATCAGAGTATGCAGCTACAGTCTCTGTAGGGCTGGATGTTCAGTGTAGTGTCCTAGCCTATCAGGGACCACGTCTCAGCGGCATGATGAGGGATGGTCACTAATTTGTTTGTATGAGACACAGCACAGCAAGTACAGAAGAGTCTGTGTCTTCATGAGCAGGGGATATTGGTCTGATATGAGCCAGTCCAAACAGAGTTCATAATACATATCAATGACATCATTGATAATTCCTAGCCAATACATACTTGTCACAATGGCAATTGATTGAACCATCCAGGATGCCGAGTCCAGCCTACCGCTCACCACCAGCTCAGCAACTACCCATCATCACCCCTTCCATCTACACCTCTGCAGCCCCCACCGGCAGTCCAAACTCCCTCACCCCCAGGAACTTCTTCAGAGCTACAATTGAACAACAGGATGGTAAGCCTCCTCAATGATGTGTCCTCCTAATAAACCACTGTGACTTCCACACAAAGGAACATGAATAGGGAGAGGAATTCAAGCCTATAGTCAGAGAAGATATGTATGGTGGACCAAGTGATAAAGCTGAATGTTTGTGGGTAGAGTTAAATAGCGGAGCAGCAAATTCCAAAAGAATATTAGTAGGAGTATGCTATAAACCCCCAAATATAGCTGAAAGTGAGGATATACAATTATTGTTACAGATTGAAAACGCAGCTAGGCATGGTCAAGTTCTAATAATGGGAGATTTTAATTACCCTGAAATAAACTGGATAAATGAGACCAGCAGGGGAGCAGGTTCTTGAGTACACTCAGGGATCATTATCTGGCCCAGGTTGTAGAAATGAAGCTATATTAGATTTACTCATCACAAATAATATTGATATAGGGCCTCATTCTATTACCGGCCGTAAATCGGCCGTAAGGCTGCGATTCCTTGCGGGGGTTCTGTTAACTCGCGATTCTATTATACGGCCCCGCAAGGATCTCCTCTTACGGCCGGCCGCATATCTTGGAACCGGCCGTAAGCTCTGAAATCTAAAAACGCAAAAATAAATTCAAGCCTGCACTGTACTGCTCTGTAAATGCTAGGGATCATATTGGGGGGCATGAGGATTAAAAGTAACCCACTCTCAAGCTGGCACATCAGCCCAAACCCGAGTTCAAATTAACTGTTTATTTTCCGGCTGCGGCGTGGGCGGGTCTGAGGTGCTCCAAGCACTCTGGACTTTTTACATGGATATTTTACGGATATTAAAAATAAAATATTTTACGGATTTGACTATCGGATAATTATGTGCTATTTTTTGTAACACCTAAAATCCCTTTATAGTCTTCTCAAAGTGCAGGATGGCTTTATTTGAGCTATTTTATGTGCTTAATTGGTGCTAGCGGGACCTCTTTCCTGCAAGTAAGCAGCGGCTCGTTTTTAGCCTTGCAGAGAGGTTTCCCGGAGCAATTGAATTGCAAATAGGAATTTCTTACGGCCGAAACTCTTGCGGCCGTTTTAGATCAAAGGCTTTCCTCTGGCGCGAGCGGCCGCAAGAGATAGCAAGGCACCGGCCGCAAGCCTGCCGGAGCCTCCGGCCGTAAGGGAATAGAATAGCCGAATAGCTTGCGGCCGGTCCTTGCGGCCCCGCAACGGCTGCGGCCGGTAATAGAATGAGGCCCATAGTATCTAATGTTGGAATAGGGCAACCTTTGGGAAACAGTGATCACAACACAGTCTCGTTTGAGATTGAATTAAAAAAACAAAATTTTAAGGGACCAACAAAAACTCTTAATTTTAAAAGGGCAGATTGTAATGGTCTAAGGGCAGCAATACAAAGTATTGACTGGGACAGAGAACTGGCAGGTAAAAACACTGACCACAAGTGGACAACATTTAAATCCTTACTAAATATACATACACATCGGCATATACTGTGTGGTAATAAAAGTAAAAGGAGTAAATCCCATCCAATGTGGCTTAACAATGATTTAAAGATCAAGATATGGAGTAAAAAACAGGCATTTCAATTATACAAACAAGAGGGGACAGAGACTGCTTTACAGGAATACATGGAAATCAACAAGGCTTGCAAAAGGGCGAATAGACTGGCTAAAATAGACAATGAAAAATTAATTGCAAAAAAGAGTAAGACTAACCCTAAAATATTTTTTAAGTATATTAATGGGAAGAAGGCGAGGAAGGAAGCTATAGGAACATTACAACACAAGGGAGGTACCAGTGGTTGGGACACGGCAACATAATGGGGCTACACTACCTTTGCCAAATAATTGGTTAAAGCAGGAAGTAATCCAAAAGAGGATGGAAACAATAAATGTTCATAAAGCCCCGGGTCCTGATGGAATACATCCAGGGGTACTCAGGGAACTGGGTTCTGTAATAGCCAAACCATTATATTTAATTTTTCAAGATTCACTCAACACAGGGTCTCTACCAGATGACTGGAGAAAAGCTGATGTGATACCTATATTTAAAAAGGGAGCAAGAGGAAATCCGGGGAATTATAGACCAGTGAGCCTCACTTCTGTAGTGGGGAAGCTTTAAGAAGGGTTAATAAGGGATAATATACAAGAATATGTCTATTTGAACAGGATTATAAGTAGGAGTCAACATGTATTTATGAGGGATAGGTCATGTCAAACAAATCTAATTAGTTTCTATGAGGAGGTTAGTAGGAACCTGGATCAAGGCAACTCAGTGGATGTAGTCTTTTTGGATTTTGCAAAGGCTTTTGATACAGTGCCACATGGGAGACTATTGTGCAAACTAAGAGATACAGGAGTTGCAGTAAATATCTGCTCATGGATTGAGAGCTGGCTAAAAGACAGGAAGCAAAGGGTTGTTGTAAATGGAACATACTCCGATTGGACTAATGTGGTAAGTGTGGTTCCTCAGGGTTTAGTATTAGGTCCTCTCCTTTTAAACATATTTATTAATGACTTAGAGGTAGGATTGGAGTGTGGTGTCTCCATTTTCGCTGATGACACAAAGTTGTGCAAGGTAATTAAATCAGATGGTGATGTGCTTTCCCTCCAAATGGATTTACATAAAATTGAGGAATGGGCATCTAAATGGCAGAGGAGATTTAATATGAATAAATGTAAAGTTATGCATCTGGGAAGGAAAAATAGCCATGCAATTTATAATCTTAATGGAGCAAATCTA
Source organism: Discoglossus pictus (assembly GCA_027410445.1). Classification (NCBI taxonomy): domain Eukaryota; kingdom Metazoa; phylum Chordata; class Amphibia; order Anura; family Alytidae; genus Discoglossus; species Discoglossus pictus. Next base: position 167,064,952 of record CM050167.1, on the reverse strand, counting down.
GGTGTATCGGATATTGAAAGGGATTTGAGATTGCTTGTGGACAACCACCTAGGTAACAGTGCTCAAAGTCAAGCAGCAGCTGCAAAGACAAATAAAAATTTAGCATGTATTAAGAAGGGTATAGAAGCCAGGGAAGCAAGTATAATTCTGCCACTATACAAATCTCTAGTATGCCCTCATTTGGAATATGGAGTACAATTTTGGGCACCACTTCATAAAAAGGACATTTTAGAACTGCAAAAGGTACAGAGGAGGGCAACAAAACTAATAAGGGGAATGGAGGGGCTAAGTTATGAAGAAAGACTATCCAAATTAAACTTATTTTCTCTAGAAAAAAGGCATCTAAGAGGAGATATGATTACCTTATATAAATACATCCAGGGTCAGTATAAAGATTTGTCAAGGGAGCTTTTGTGCCAAGAGGTTTTCAACTGACAAGTGGACATCCCTTGAGGTTAGAAGTAAAAAGATTCCACCTTAAAGAAAGAAAAGGGTTCATTACAGTTAGGGTGGTTAATCTGTGGAATTCTCTACCAGAGGAGGTGGTGACAGCGGATTCGATAGATAACTTTAAAAGGGGACTGGATTTATTTCTAATTAAAAAGAGAATTCAGGGTTATCATGGATAATTAGAGAGGCAGTATTGATCCAGGGAGAAGTCCAGTCGCCGGTGTCTGGGATCAGGAGGGAATTGATTATTTTTTTTTACATATATACAACTAATTAATTAATAGTTAATCCGCATATTGCAGATCAGAGGAGATCTTAAAAGGTTGAACTTGATGGACTGAAGGTTTTTTTTCAACCTTAAATACTATGTAACTATATAACTATGTAACTATGAAGAGGCACAATTTGCAAGTGGAGGACTTCCTGGCCAGGCTCCTGCAGGAGGTCAACAACCAAAGCTTTTTAATCTAGCTGATTCACACAGCACTGAAAATAGAGTGATTAAGATAGATAGGTACTGTAGGTGCCTGCGCTAAAGATTGAAAGAGGGCCCATAGTACACAAGCAAACACTACATCCATCCTGTATCACCGGACACAAATATAATATGAATGGTATACGCACACAATGAATACACTAGTAATCATCACACAAGACAGTGATACAGAGTGAGTGAGATGCAAAGTATGCAGGACACAGACACAGTGTGAATGAAATATACAATGCACACAAGATCCTTGTAAGGGAAGCAGATAATGTGTGAGTGAAATGTACAATGTATGATAATCTCGCAAGACACATTTGAGTGACACACACAGTGCACACTGGATCAAAGCACAGGGCAGAGATACAGAGTAACATAGGAGCAGGGACCCAGTGCATTGCACCGCCTGCACCAGCGCTAGCTCTGCCTCAGATAGTGCACAGATGCTAAGTTAGAGTTCCTGTGCAAATGCACAAAAAATGCCCAGAGATATAGTAGGTGTCAGAGACACACACTGCATCCAGCCAAGATTAGTACAGAAGGTAAATATGGCTATGAAGCACTATATACATTGTGGGGTTCATATGTCTTCTGTGACAGCCACATTAAATTTGGGCTATGTGTTAAAACGTGTCCTTTAATGTTAACATTAGGATTTATGGCTATTAATTTAGCCTCATAAAGCAGGCCGCCACCGAATACTTACGTGTTAAGACGCAGAACAGCCTAAAAATGCCAGGGGCATGAACGTGGAACTTCGCAGACCACAAATCCTTTGATCTGTCAAGCCTGTAACCGCTACAAATCCAGTCATGCAAAGTCACCCGCGAGCTAGCTGTAACACACAAATGGAGCCCAAAGCCCAATGTGTGCTGGAGAGGACTTGCAAGGGGGGTAAAGATAAATACGTAGCCCCGTAAATGCAAATAAGAACACACTATTGTATTTTTTGTAAAAGGGAAAGTGATGTTAGGTCTTAGAATTTATAGCACAACATTCTCAAGCCTGCAAATCTGCCCCCAAAAATACTTTATTTCATGTTTGATTTCCGTGTTATATCGATTCCAGCAATCAATTTGTTTATACATGTACTGTAACTCGCATGTAATAGAATATCATATTTACTGCTTTATTAATTTTGCATTATATCTGGAATGTGGATCCGATCACAAACTGTAATTGTAGCCCGTAGGACTTTGAAATCTAACCTCCCCTTTTTCAGTGACGTAACGATGACGATGTCTTTTTACATTGGCTCCGTCTAAACCCGTAAATACGGTGTACACTAATTGATCGTCCGCACGGCCACAAATCCTATGTTCTACAAACAAGCTACGATTTGTGTCTCAAGCCCGTAGCTCGCAGCCCATTCTAATTTAATAGCACCGTAACTCGTCAAATTTTAAGCACACAGACGTTACAGGCTTCACGTTGGGATTACTGGCTTGGAATTTAATAGGGCTGTATAACACCTACAGAATTGTTGTATGTGTCTTATAAATGCATTCTACTTGAAAACAGCCAATGGCTATGAAGTGCTGCCCCAAAGAGCTCTCAATATATTTATTTGGAGAAAAGACTGACATGCGAAAGTGTATGGTGCCCATTTAAAGGAGTAAACAACATTCAATGAGCTAATGGAAAGCATCTTTGAAGAGGCAAGAGTATAGATATCCTAACCTTATTCCAGACCTTTACCAAGACAGTAACCTTAATAATGGATTTGCAGAAAGCACAAAAAACTTTTGTTTTTGAAAACATAAAATATTTTTATAAATAAGAAGAAAGACCTGTGAATGCTCTCTACCAGATATTTTATATACATGCATGCACATAGTTTATGGACAAGATGCGTTGCTTTTAATGATTCATATAACTAACTAAAACTGATCAGACTTCACATAACATGCTCAGAACATATTCCCTGTTCATCCAAGAGCAGATTCCTAATGCATTTATTCATCTTTTTTGCTATAAAAATTGTTGATATTTAAATAAAAAATGTATACTATTATCTACATTTATTATATTATTGTATAAAATTCAAAATGTTCCAATCTCTCAGTTTTCAACAAATTGTATGTTTTATGTTCTGCTGAATATCAAAGTCAGAGGGTCAAAGATCTGATATTCCATAAATACACTATCAGTTTCAAATGCTAAAGATGAAAAAAGACTACAATCCCATGGCTATGAGGTTAAAATGGAAATATATTTTTGAAATTGTAAAGTGATGCTTGATATTAATAGGAGCAAGATAAATCAAGATTAATAGGAGCAAGATAAATCAAGATTATTAGGAGTAATATTAATCAATATTAATATAAAGCTTCAATCTTCATATTTAAAACATATATTGACCAACTGTTACTCTTACCCACTGAATAATCAATGGCAAATATGATACAGTATTGTACCTGGTGTGAGATTAATGAAGTTAAAGTAGTACAGAATAACTATTTAATTAAAAACAAAGGTGGGATATGTTTCTTACTGTAAAGGTAACTGGGCGAGCAAGCATTTGAACCTAGCTTTAAAATACCCTTTCAATTATTTTACTTCATGACACTGATTCCAATGTTACATTATTCTGCAGGTTTAGAGAAACAGAGAATGCCATCAGTAATGCTTGAGAAACCTTTTTGTTCCTAGAATGTCCTGTTGAATGTTGTTGTTCAGTCCTTCAGTCATGTCTGACTCTCGCTGACCATATGAACACAGCACTCCATGCACATCTGTCTGTGTTTCTGGTTGTGCTTGTCCATATACAGTACCTTGCAAAAGTATTCACCTCCTTGGCATTTTTTCGTGTTTTGTTTCCTCACAGACTGGAATTAACATTGATTGTTTGAGAATTTGCATCATTTAATTTAACATTAAAGATGTTTTTTTGTTTTTTTTTATTGTGAAGCAAACAACAAATAGGACAAAACAACAGAAAAAGTCAATGTGCATAACTATTTACCCCCTAAAGTCAATACTTTGTAGAACCACCATTTGCGGCAATCACAGCTCCAAGTCGCTTTAGTCTCTGTGAGCTTGGCACATCTTACCACTGGAATATTTGCCCATTCCTCCTTGCAAAACTGCTCCAGCTCCTTCAAGTTGGAAGTTCTATTGGATTGAGGTCTGGGCTTTAACTAGGCCATTCCAACACATTTACATGTTTACCCTTTAACCACTCAAGTGTTGCTTTAGCAGTGCGTTTGGGGTTATTGTTCTGCTGGAAGGTGAACCTCCGTCCTAGCCTCAAATCATGCACAGAGTGGTACAGGTTTTGCTCAAGAATATCCCTGTATTTAGCACCATCCATCTTTCCCAGTTTCCCAGTCCCGGCTGCTGAAAAACATCCCCACAGCATGATGCTGCCACCACCATGTTTCACTGTGGGGATGGTGTTCTTTGGGTGATGTGATGTGTTGGGTTTGCGCCAGACATAGCCTTTTTTTTTTTTTATGGCCCAAAAGTTCAATTTTAGTCTTATCAGACCAGAGCACCTTCCTCCATACATTTTAGGAGTCTCCCACATGCCTTTTCGCAATACTCAAAATGTGCCATTTTGTTTTTTGCCGAAAGTAATGGCTTTCTTCTGGCCACTCTGCCATAAAGCCCAACTCTATGATGCGTAAGGCTTATTGTCGTCCTATGTACAGAGACTACAGGGTTACCTTAGGCCTCTGGGCTGCCTCTCTGATTAATGCCCTCCTTGCCTGGTCCGTGAGTTTTGGTGGGCGTCCGTCTCTTGGCAGGTTGGTTGTTGTGCCATGTGTCACAACCTACAATGATGATGGAGTATAGAGAATCGTAGTTCTCTTATCTCCTGTAGGTTTTAGACCTAAGTTTGGGCTGACTCTAGACCTCTGGACAGTCCTTGTGGATGCAAGAGCATAAGTCCCAGCTTTTGGTAGTGTGCCTGGGAAGAACCTGGCATGGAGTCAGAAACGATCTCCTCTGCCAGCATATGCCCTTGGGTCAATAATACACCTGCACACAAAGTCTTGATGAAAATTATGAACAACTTCTTTATTTTTACACAAGTATTTAAACACCTCACAAAAACAGTACAGGGAGTGGCTACCCCTTTGTCCAACCCTTATCTTCCTCTTGGCCAATGGGGTAATCTCCAGCGTAATTTGATTACCTCTAGCCAATGGACTAGAGGTAAGCTCTGGGAACTTCCAGACCCCTCCCCTGGGCCGCCCACTAGGTGTGGCTAACAGAGTCATTTGGATGCTGGCAGTCAAGAGAGACACATCTCCCTGTCCTCTGGACTTTGCTCTGACTCTCTGAGTGAGAATACCTGTAGACCCCCTGGAGAGATGGTGCCTCAATGTCTGTATAGACCCCATAGTTCCTGACTTAAGTATGTGTACTTAAAGGATTAACCTTGGTGGCCAGCTGGGGGTCCTTCTCCTGTTGCAAGATGTATGTGGCAATGTATCCAGCATGACTACCCCATACTATCATATACATATGTGTACATATTCCACACACTGTCAGTCTATTTAAGTACAAGCGTAAAAGCGCACCCCACATAAAACCACCTAATGTCCTCATAGTATATGGGATTGGGGCAGGGTTTCCACATCAATCCATCTCATGCATTATGATGACTTTTATTGATGGTGATGGGAACCCTGCTCATTTCCTTAGACAATAATCATAATCATATAACAGTATAACCGTATAACAGTATAACAGGGTGTCTGGGCGCCCCAAACCTTTTGTTCCTCCCCATGGCAACAGCATGTCGAAGACCACCCAGCCCAAAATGGCCACCGCTGCCAGTCACAAAATGGCCCCAGCATAGTTCACACCCAAATCCAATATGGCCACTGGCTGATTCATGACACCATGTTCTTTCCATTTGGTTATGATAGATTTGATGGTGCTCCTGGGGATCATCAATGATTTGCATATTTTTTATAAACCAACCCTGACTTGTACTTCTCAACAACATTGTCCCTTACTTGTTTGGAGAGTTCTTTGGTCTTCATGGCAGTGTTTGGTTAGTGGTGTCTCTTGCTTAGGTGTGGCAGCCTCTGTGGCCTTTCAAAAAAGGTGTGTGTATATAATGACAGATCATGTGACACTTAGATTGCACACAGGTGGACATCATTTCACTAATTATGTGACTTCTGAAGGTAATTGGTTGCACCAGAGATTTTTATGGCTTCATAACAAAGGGGGTGAATACATACGCACATGCCAATTTTCTGTTTTCTCTTTCTAAAAAACAGTTTTATGTATATATTTTTCTCATTTAACTTCAACAAATTCGAATATTTTGTTCTGATCCATCACATGAAATTCAGATTAACAAAACATTGAACTTAAGGCTGTAATGTAGCAAAATAGGTAAAAGGTCAAGAGGGGTGAATACTTTTGCAAGGCACTGTAGTTTTCTTAGCAAATATACTAGAGCGGGTTGCTAGTTCCTTCTCCAGTGGACCGCACTGTATGCAGTGATTGCACAAAACAGAATAATATCAGTATTATAACAATACAAATATTATAAAATAAGTGGAACTATATATTGTTGTTCTTGATTAGTCGTGCAGTTGTGACAGACACTCAGTAAACCAATGGACCGCAGCACGCCAGGCACATCTTGTGTCTGGTTGTGCTCATCCATAAGGTTTTCTTAGCAAAGATACTGGAGTGGGTTGCTAGTTCTTTCTCCAGTGGACCACAATTTGTCTGTCCTCTCAGCTATGACCTGCCCATCTTGGGTGACCCTATATTGTATATAAGTACACAAGTCCCTTCACCACGACAAGGTAGAGATCCAGGAGGGGGTCCTATTGAATAGCACTGCTCTAAAAAAAAAGCCTAAATTATCACAGAGAACAGACCTACTAATAAAGTCACAGAAACCAACATTTTCAAGCCCTCGCAATGCAGAAAATGTTTGGCAAGCTGAGATGAGGATCCTAGCAAGGGAGAGAGCAGTGTGCACAGGACACAATTTGTCTCTGTATCACTTTATCATTTGCAGAGTGAGGGTCTGTAATGTTTCCTCCCTCCATGCCCTCCCATGCCCTCTCATTCTTCTCCCACTGCAGTAGCTTGTAATGGATGTTGCTCTATGTCCCTATCAGATTCAGAGGACAGGTGCATGGCATATGCAGTCCATCTCATGAGAAATAAATAGCTGTACACCCAACCTCTAGAAGGGTGGGATCACCAGACAACCCCAGTCTGTGTCTGAGATGCTAAATTGGCTTTCCTAGAAATACATTGAGAAAGTATAAATAATAGGAGGGATATGAGATGGTGGGAGGTGGAGGTATAGAATGAGGAGGAAGGGTAAGGGAAAGGAGCAACAAATCAGGTTGCAGAATAGTAAGACAGAGACTAATGCAAAGATGGACTGGGAGGAAGGGGGGATGGTGTAACTGAAAGGAGCAGTGCAGCCCCCAGGAGCTGCTGTATGCCTGCGAAAATGAACAGGAAAGAGCTCTGCAGAGGTGACTTGTGCAGAGCTGGAATGTGCAGGATTGTGCAGGGATGAACTCTGCTGAGCATTGTGTCTGCAGCTGGTGACTGGACTTTTCATATCTGCAGCTGAGGATGAGAAAATATACTGCAGCCAGGACTGAGGATGTCTGTATCTGACAGCAGGACCAGAGAGGAGAGCAAAGAGCAGCACAGCATCAGCACACAGCACTGGCAGACACAATAATGCTTCTGTAGCAAAACACACATTAAGCAGAGGAGCACAACAGATTGATACACATGCACTACTGACAATATCAGAAAACAAACAGAGGGAGCTCAGAATAGCAATGAAACAGAGACAAGAGTAGCAAATGGGAGATGTACCCTAGCACAATATGGTCATATAATCAAACATAAGCAGCACACACTGTGACTATACACTGACACACTAAGACACTCACTATATAGCATTACATTCCTGCACACTGATTATACACACACAAATACAACCAGTTATACTGGCTGATACATACAATCACAGAAATACAATAATAATAACACACAATTCGAAATTGGTGCACTCAGTCGTTAAGTATATACATTGACACCCGTACCAAATATACACAAAGGGATAATATATTTATCTAAATCAAAATATATATTTACTACAGGAACTCGAAATCATGACATTGCAACCATAATAAAATTTGACAGAAGCACTTTCATTTAACACATTTAATATATATATATATATATATATATATATATATATATATATATACACTACAAAATAAACTTTTTGATATAAACCACTATACACATATTACAGATGCTATATGGTATATGCATACATATTGCGCAACCTTGCACTAACCTACACAAACAATCCTTGCTCTCTATCCAGAAACTGAATTGTGTTCCTTGAATCTGTGCCCAGCCCTGAGCTACAGGTAAGTGGAGAGGCCAAGGTGGAAGACAGTCTATTAGAGGGTGGATGGTATCAGAGCTCAAAGCGACATTATTTCATAGAGACCAAGGGAACCAGGTAATGGGTCCCACAGAGGTACCAGTTTTATTGAGAATGTGGTGCATAAGTGGAGTTCTCTTCCATTAGCGGTGTGTATAAATACATTAAAAGTATTTAAGGATGTCTGGGGAGTGCATAAGGCAGTCCTGAGGATTGATTACAATTACATTTTGTATGATTTTTTATGGACTAGACAGCCTATTGGTCCATATAAGTCTTTAAAATCTATCTTCTGTTAAGAAACATATGGTTACTTTTTAAAATATGATGTCTTACATATAGAATATATAATGCTGCATGCACTACTACATGCTGCAGGAGCTGTATATAATGTATGCAATGCTGTTCATATATACAGCAATGTCTGTACATTTACATACTGCCAGCAGTGACTATGTAATGGCTGAGTATATTCAGTATTTGTATATCTCTGTGAATTTCTGGTAATATCTATCTATCTATCTATCTATCTATCTATCTATCTATCTAAAGTCTAATATCTTTAGCAATATAAATGGCCCTGATGATAAAATAAAGGTGTTATAGTCTGCTGTTATTAGCGACCTATTATTGACATCCAGACCCAGGTCATTCTTCCCCTGATATACTACCATCTCTAGTATGGTTTTAGTTCAATGAATGGTGTGTGCAGTGATTAAGTTATTACTCATCTGATTTCATTAGTGACCCGAGGCTATATTTCATTACTTCACGGATTAGACTCTAAAGCGTATCTATACAATACTTAAGGGATGGCAGGTATTACTTATTTTCAGTCAAGGAGACAGTTTTAGTATTCCATTCTGTTTATAACAAAATATACAATATGTTGTGTAAATGTCCCACCCTGGTCTTTCCCATGTAATCCCATTTTATGTTTGTACTGTAGGCACAAGCAAAAGTTAATTCAATCTGAGTACAGAATGATATAAGATCAATAACACTGTTGGCCAGCCCTCTTAGATCCTCACATAGATCACCCCAACTGGGGCACTAAGGTCCAAGCTAGCACTGAAAATTACTGTAGCTTCAGGAGGGAGGGAATTCATCACCATAACTGCAAACCCAGAGCTTGCAACTAGTCATAAACCGTGCATGTTAAATCAGGGTGCATGAAAATGGTCAATAATTCTACAGTGCACAAATGCAATGGAAGGCTTTAAAGTAATAAACTGCAAATAGGGGCAGCTTTTCATGTTGGTAATTTATCAGCAGCTTGCAGGGGTCTAATACAAAAAACATTTCAGTATTATTAGGCGATTTCTGAATTTTGGGACTAACTATATACTCTGTCTGGGGCTAATCTGTTTTTCCAGAATGGTTTAGAGCCTCAAACCATACACAATCAATTGCCTTTTTATGTTCACGATAGGGATAAATGTCTATCTAAATTATTTTGAATTAAAACCACAGAAATATAGAATTTACCAGCATTTGTCAGTTTAACACATGCATACTACAGATTTTTTTCTTAAAATCAGAAACTTATTTTTCTTTTGATTTCAGTACTTCAAATATCTCTTTTTGCAGTAAATTAGTCCGATTAAAATTGAATTGCTTGGATGGTGGGTAGCCATTTTTTTCTGAAAAAGAATCATTGAGGTAAATATATAAAATGTGGATAAAAATGGTGATAAAAAGTAGAAATAAATAATTCATTTTCCTACAATATGTTTTTATAGGAGCTACTTATTAAACAGATTTAAACTTTATGCTCACTTCATAAATATATATCTATATATACTAGGAAATCACGCGTCAAAAATGACGGGAATAAAATTGTAACGCTGGCAATGCTGTTTGCCATGCAATGTGAGGCTTTTGCTCCTCTGAGCACCATTTCCGTGTTCATCTAAGTGTTAATGCCTTCGGCATTGTGTATTTTATAAGTCCCGCGTGCCTAGCCTGGCTGAGCCTCGTTTTCATCCTGTTTCAGAATTTTTTGGGGCGCCATTTTTTCCCTTGGTTAGACGAAAAACACCAAATATTGCTCCAATTCGTTTGCAACTTCACTCCCAGGCTTCCTGGCTCTCCCCCTGTGCTGTGCATGAGTGTGATCATTTTTTATTTATTATTTTGGTGTTTTTTTACAGTTTTCGAGTTACGCGTTTGAACCAACTGCGTGTTTCGCAAGGATTGCAGTGCAATGAGTGCCTTCTGCGCTCATTGCAGCCAAAGTCTTAGGTGCCTCAACTGCTCGCCTCGTTTTGCGAGGCTCGCAGTGCAATGATCGCCTTCGGCGCTCATTGCAGCCTTAGTACTGCGTGCCTCAAATGCTCGATTTGCGAGGAGCTCATTGCAGCCTAAGTCATGCATGCCTCAACAGCTTGCCTCGCTTCGCAAGGCTCGCAGTTGCATCCCTCGCTATGGGAGGGACGCAAAAGCATGACCAACATCGCAAATGTCACCAACACTGACAACTATATACTGTATGTGATAAATCAAACAGATATAAAAGTTGGGATAAGCAAAGGTAAACAGAAAAAATAAATACCTCCACTTAACTCCACTGTTCCTATACAACACATAATAAATAGCAATATGTATCTAATGTTTTTTTATCACCACTTTTATCCCTTCTTTTGATATTATTATCATTCATTGGAGGTGTCAGAGCAATATTTTGTCCAAAAATTACTCAATATTTTATAATGTATTATTAAGGTTGGATATTAATCACAAGTATTCACGTGATTAATCATGATTACATTTTTTTTCAATTAACTTGGTTAAAATTTTTATCTGGGGGGTTGCCTTGATTTTCATGTCCTTGATTCCCCTGTAAACCATGCTACGAGCAGAAGATTATAAGAAGCATAAGCAAACAATTTAGGATGCCCACAGAGAAGAAAAGGCAATTTCTTTTAGATGGAAATTTCAAGTTAAAATCTGCAGAAGACAAGAGTTGATCTTCTGTGAGAAAATGTACACTGAACTGTTCAGACTTGATTTTTATGTATGGGATTTTCTAATTATACTTGAATCTGTAGCAGAGCATCAGTTTGACACACAGGGACCAATTTATCTTAAACATAGTTATAGCGAAAACCAAGTGCATGACCACATCTGGCAGATGCATAATATATGTAATAAATATAACACTCCAGGGTTATACATTAGGTTACAAAAGGCAGTGAGATGTTTTAGTTGAGTCAGGAGTTAGAAAGATCATATATATATATATATATATATATATATATATATATATATATAGTGTATAAATAGTACTTTTGTGTTCACATTTGAATGTCTAAAACAAGTTAAAAAACGTACTTCCTGCTCAGAATTCCTAAAAATACAGTTATTACACTGCATTCTGGGAAGCTGAGCAGAGACATGCAAATGTGCCCACAAATACTTTGTTCTTTAATCCATAACCATTCTGAACATGGCTTCCTTTAATCTTATGCCCGCTGCATTATATATATATATACTAGCGAATTGCCTGTCAAAAAATGACGGCAATGAAATTGTAAGGTAGCTAATGCTGTTTGGTGTGTAGTACTGAAATATATAATACATTAATAAATGAATATACTTTACCTATTTTGAAGCATTGTGTTGAAGAGCTGCAATCTGTTTTGATGTTGCTGCAGCATTAGTGGTGTGAAGCTGCTGTGTAAGCGTGCTGAATGTGTGCAGTGTAATACTGTGCGTGCGCGAGACGAAACCGTTAGCGTAGTCGTGTACTTCTGCATTGTTGTAAAATGGCGGGTAATGTGTGGTATGCGTCTTAGCGGAATATCCGTAGGTCTTTTGTGGTGTTTTGCGAGTTTCTTGTGGTTTTTTGTGTGTTTAGAGTGCTATAGCCTCGTTTTCGTTTTGTTCAGTGGCCATTTTTTCTCTCGCTTAGAGAATTTTTTAGTGTCTAAACTCTTTTATTTTGAGTTAAATGAAGGTGTAAGTTGCTTTTTTGAGGTCCTGGATGCTCCCTCTTGCTGTAGGTAAGCTTTTTATGTATGTGCTGTGTGTATTTATTGTGTTTTGAATTTTGTAATGTTCGCAAGTTGCGTCCGATTGTTGCGAGGTCGTAATGTGTGGTAACGTGTCTCGTATGTTGTTTGCGTTGCGAGGTAAAGATTGCGAGGGTCGTAGTTGGTGTGTTGTGTTGTTTGCGTGGTCGCGGTTGTTGTGTGGTTGTTCGCGTTTGAACGTAAATTTTGCGAGGGTCGCAGTTGCTGGCAAGGAGCGCCTTTAGCGCTCGATGCCAGCAACTGAGGCCCTCGCCCGCAGTCCTTGCTATGCAAGGGCCCACAAGCGTTAGCAACAACTCGTACGCTCACAACTATATTATACATATATATATAAATATATCACATATATAGTTGTGAGCGTACGAGTTGTTGCTAACGCTGCGGGCTCGCGTAGCGAGCTGCGGCCCTCGCGTAGCGAGGGCCGCGGCTTGCGCAGCGAGCCGAGGCCCTCGCTTCGCGAGGGCACTGCCCGAGGGTCTCAGTTGCTGGCATGGAGCGCCGAAGGCGCTCCATGGCAGCAACTGAGGACCCTCGCGAAGCGAGGGCCTCAGTTGCTGGCATGGAGCGCCGTAGGCGCTCCATGCCAGCACCTGAGGACCTCGCAAAGCCGAAGGCGCTCCTTGCCAGCAACTGCGACCCTCGCAAACTTCACGTCGCAACCCAAACAGTACGACACACACATTACGACACTCGCAAACAACATACGACACACGTTCACACACATTACGGACTCGCAACACTCGGACGCAACTCGCGAACATTACAAAATGTAAAACACAATACATACACACACCACATACATAAAAAACTTACCTACACCAAGAGGGAGCACCCAGCACCTCAAAAATACAACTTACACCTCGATTTTACTCGAAATAAAACAGTTTAGAGACTAAAAAAAAATCGAAGCGAGAGAAAAAATGGCCGCCGAACAAAACGAAAACGAGGCTACAGCACTCTAAACTCGCAAAACACCACAAGAAACTCGCAAAACACCACAAAACACCTACGGATATTCCGATACAAACGTATACCACACATTACTCGCCATTTTACGCCAATGCGGAAGTACATGACAACGGTTTGGGCTCGCGCACGCACAGTGTTACACTGCACACATTCAGCACGCTTACACAGCAGATCCACACCACTAATGCTGCAGCAACATCAAAACACATTCACAGCTCTTCCACACAATGCTTTAAAATAGGTAAAGTATATTCATTTATTAATGTATTATATATTTCATTATTACACACTAAACAGCATTAGCTACCTTACAATTTCATTGCCGTCATTTTTTGACGGGCAATTCGCTAGTATATATATATAGTTGAATAATCAGAGTATTGCAGTGAATAGTGATACCTTTTTTATTGGACAAACTTATTCATAATAAAGCGACGAGCTTTCGAGAGATAATGCCTCTCTTTATCAAGTCAAAAAGCGATACTGATACAAGTATGAACTAAAAACAGCAAGCAGAAAGAGATGGGGGAAAGAAAAAAAAAGAAAAAAACAAGAAAGACTAAATTAATTGGCCAGAGTTAAGTGAGAAACAGACCAGCACTGTGAATAATGTCCTGATAGTTAGGCTTCTATGTGTCTGTCCATGGATGAAGTAGTAGATGCCTTTGATAATCTATAAATGCATTTTTTTTCCAAGTAGATATATTGGAACCTAGAAGATCTCACTCTCTGGTTCCAAAATATTTTCTAGAACTATATCTAGATTTGTTCTACCAAAGCTTGCAGTAAAGTGGAGTTTTGCCATGTCTGGCTAGAGAGACTTGGAGGGAAAGTGTGGCGGGAAAAAAGTATTTTTGTTTTTTCAAGCAGGCTAATCCTATGGTGACTGTCAAAAAGAGGATGTTGAATTTCTGTTTAAGTGGGTATGTTGATTTTAGGTATAGATGAGAGTCTGGCAAATGTTGGAGAGGGTGTTAAGGAGAGATGGTAAAGTTAGGACTATGGAGATGATATGCTAGAGCAGTTCTTGCATTTCTCAACAATCCCTTCTACTGGACTTTATCCTGTCTTCTATTGGTTTAGGCTTCTATGTGTCTGTCCATGGATGAAGTTGTAGATGCCTTTGATAATATTATATATATATATATATATATATATATATATATATATATATACAGTGGATATAAAAAGTCTACACACCCCTGTTAAAATGTCAGGTTTCTGTGCTGTAAAAAAATGAGACAAAGATAAATCATTTCAGAACTTTTTCCACCATTAATGTGACCTATAAACTGTACAACTTACTTGAAAAACAAACTGAATTCTTTTAGGTAGAGGGAAGAAAAAATATAAAAATAAAATAATATGGTTGCATAAGTATGCACACCCTTAAACTAATACTTTGTTGAAGCACCTTTTGATTTGATTACAGCACTCAGTCTTTTTGGCTATGAGTCTCACATCAGCATCAGCATCAGCATGGCACATTTTGTCTTGATTTGTCAGATTGCGAGAGCATCTCCTGTGCACAGTAGTGATGTTGCGAATATCAAATTTTGGGTTCGCGAATAGCGAACGCGAACTTCATCAAATGTTCGCAAACGGGCGAACATCGGCGAACCGCCATAGACTTCAATGGGCAGGCGAATTTCCAAACCCACAGGGACTCTTTCTGGCCACAATAGTGATGGGAAAGTTGTTTCAAGGGGACTAACACCTGGACTGTGGCATGCCGGAGAGGGATCCATGGCAAAACTCCCACGGAAAATTACATAGTTGATGCAGAGTCTGGTTTTAAGCCATAAAGAACATAAATCACCTAACATTCCTAAATTGTTTGGAATAACATGCTTTAAAACATCAGGTATGATGTTGTATCGATCAGGTAGTGTAAGGGTTACACCCGCTTCACAGTAACAGACCAATCTCCCCGTTTAATGCACCGCAAACAACCGCAAACAGTCCCTTTGCACAACCGCAGACTCCCCATTTGCACAAGGTTGGATACCAAGCTAGCCATGTCCCGTTCCTTGTCCTCACTGATGTAATTGAAGGTCTCTTCCTCCACCCAGCCACCAAGGGTCCCCGAAAGGTGACAACAAGCCCCCTGGGACGCCTGCTGTGTTTGGTCTTCCACCTCCTCAAAGCCACCTTCCTCCTCTGACTCCTCTTCTTCAGACTCCCAGAGTCTGGGGGCTTCCACTGCCCAGCATGGAAGATTATACACAGGTCAGAGTCTGGGGGCTTCCACTGCCCAGCATGGAAGATTATACACAGGTCAGAGTCTGGGGGCTTCCACTGCCCAGCATGGAAGATTATACAAAGGTCAGAGTCTGGGGCCTTCCACTGCCCAGCATGGAAGATTATACACAGGTATGAGTCTGGGGGCTTCCACTGCCCAGCATGGAAGATTATACACAGGTCAGAGTCTGGGGGCTTCCACTGCACAGCATGGAAGATTATACGCGTTGCCTCTGTCTGCATAATTATAAGGTTTGTACTGTTAAGTAGTACTATTCCTATCGGTTTAATCCCTGTTACGTCCACTATCAGGGGACGTGTATATGGCATGGATTTTTGGAAGCGGGAGATGGAAAAAGATGCTTGGTTTGTCCTCCCACTTCAAATTTGGGGCACTGCGCGTGCAATCTAAGGTGCCACCAGATATGAGTGTCACTGTGCACTGGCAAAAGTTGGCAGAGTAGATGCAATAGGCTTCACACACACGCCTGTAGGCAGGCAACTGATATTCAATCGATTTCAGTCAAAAAAGTGTTGTTTTATGTCACTGTACACTACAGTTGCACCAGATATGACGTATCACTGTGCACTGGCAAAAGTTGGCTGAGTAGATGCAATAGGCTTCACACACACGCCTGTAGGCAGGCAACTGATATTCAATCTATTACAGTCAAAAAAAGTGTTGTTTTATTTCACTGAGCACAATATAAGCTGTTAGGTGTTAGCCTGTCTCACACACACGCTGGCACAGAAAAAAAATATAAAATAAAATAAATGATGTTCTAGCCCTAAAAAGGGCTTTTTGGGTTGCTGTCCTTCAGATGGAAGGCTCTGGAAGGGAGTGTATGCTGCTGATTGGCTGGAATGTGTCTGCTGACTGTGAGGTGCATGGTCAAAGTTTCCTCAATGATAAAGAATAGGGGGCAAATCGAAAAGCGCATATGTTCACCGTTCGCTGCGAACGCGAACATGCCAAAATCGCAGCGAATAGTCCGCGGGCGAACTGTTCGGGACATCACTAGTGCACAGCCCTCTTCAGATCACCCCGCAGATTTTCAGGTTCGGATTCAGGTCTGGGCTCTGGCTGGGCTATTCAACAACTTTAATCTTCTTCTGTGAAGCCATTCCTTTGTTGATTTGGATGTATGCTTTGGGTCGTTGTCATGCTGAAAGATGAAGTTCCTCTTCATGTTCAGCTTTCTAGCAGAAGCCTGAAGGTGTTGTGCCAATATTGACTGGTATTTGGAACTGTTCATAATTCCCTCTATCTTAACTAAGGCCCCAGTTCCAGCTGAAGAAAAACAGCCCCAAAGCATGATCCTGCCACCACCATGCTTCACTGTGGGTATGGTGTTCTTTTGGTGATGTGCAGTGTTGTTTTTGCGCCAAACATATCTTTTGGAATTATGGCCAAAAAGTTCAACCTTGGTTTCATCAGACCATAACAGCTTTTCCCACATGCTTTTGGGAGACTTCAGATGTGTTTTTGCAAAATGTAGCTTGGCTTGGATGTTTTTCTTCGTAAGAAAAGGCTTTCGTCTTGCCACTCTACCCTATAGCCCAGACATATGAAGAATACGGGAGATTGTTGTCACATGTACCACACAGCCAGTACTTGCCAGATATTCCTGCAGCTCCTTTAATGTTGCTGTAGGCCTCTTGGTAGCCTCCCAGACCAGTTTTCTTCTCGTCTTTTCATCAATTTTGGAGGGAGCTCCAGTTCTTGGTAATGTTGTGCCATATTTTCTCCACTTGATGATGACTGTCTTCACTGTGTTCCATGGTATATCTAATGCCTTGGAAATTATTTTGTACCCTTCTCCTGACTGATACCTTTTAACAATGAGATCCCTCTGATGCTTTGTAAGCTCTCTGTGGACCATGGCTTTTGCTGTGGGATGCGACTAAGAAAATTTCAGGAAAGACCAACTAGAGCAGCTGAACTTTATTTGGGGTTAATCAGAGGCACTTTAAATTATGGCAGGTGTATGCTGACTCCTATTTAACATGATTTGGAATGTGATTGCTTGATTCTGAACACAGCTACATCCCCAGTTATAAGAGGGTGTGCAGACTTATGCAACCACATTATTTATTTATTTATTTTCTTTCCTCCACCTAAAATGTTTCAGTTTGTTTTTCAATTGAGTTGTACGGTTTATAGGTCACATTAAAGGTGGAAAAAGTTCTGAAATTATTTATCTTTGTCTCATTTTTTTACAGCACAGAAACCTGACATTTTAACAGGGGTGTGTAGACTTTTTATATCCACTGTATATATATATATATATATATATATATATATATATATATATATATATATATATATATACCTATAGCATGAGCCATAGAGGGGTTTCAAACTAAAATATCAAATGCACTTGAACACAAACGCGCACTTATATCATTATAAATGTATACACAAGTGGAATTACAAAAACACAAGTTTGTGCATTCCTGAAGACCTACCTACATACAGATGTATTCCCATATGTTATAAGCATATACACAAATGAATGTACAATTATATAATATTTCACTCCATTTATCCTCTAACTAAGAACAAAGCATATTTGAGAATACATACATGTTCTTTGTTCCCAGGTTTTTGTATGGCATTTTTGAAGGGTAACATGCAAAGATAAGTAAAAATATTGAGATTGTTTTCTGCACCAAGCTAAAAAAATAAAAAATAAAAAACAATGCAGTGATAACATGTGTCAATATAGTAAAAGATAAATAAATAATAATCTACAAAGAAGTGATATGAGATAAATGTAAAACTGCACAAACCAAACTACAGTATATACAAAAAATATATAAAAATGTGGAAATTATATAAAAGGACATATAATTTTTATCTGTGAGTAAGAGATTCAGAAATCCTAGTCAGGACATTTCACAGTGGGAAATGAAATCCAAAAACTCACAGAATCCAGCAATATTATAAAAAAAAAAAGTTTTCTGCTTGTAGATACCATAATAGATCACTCCATGGAATATGTATAGACTAAATGAAAAAGCAAAAAACAAGACATAGAGAAATCATAGAGCGATACCATTAGGGTACAATTATAAAAAAAAACAAGCTAAATATGTTCTCAAAAACATACAAATGAAACATTAATGTCCAAGCTTGTATCTGGACTTGTTAGGTTTTACTTATTTTTATATTCATGTGAATGAAAATAGAACTGATATTGACGAGTCTTTAACATCCATGTTACACAACGTTCTAAGAATAAATAAAATTGTCTGATTATAGTACATCTCTGTGAACAAGATGAAGACATGTAGCAAACTCGCCTGTTCAAACTATATTATAACCAGTCTAAAAATGATCACCCTCATATTACACATTCACCTCCCACAATCCCTAATTTACAAGAAGATTTTGCTACCTCTCAAAACATATTCAAAACTTTTATGGGATTCTGGGTAGTTGTGCCAGAAATACAAATGCAGAGGGTATTAGTGGATGTCTTTAACATACTTAAATAAATATATTCCCAATTTAAGAAGACACCTTTGTGTCTGCATGGAATACATAATCTTTTGTAAAAGAATAAGAGTAACAAGATATAAACATTTTCTTTATGTATATTTTTCTTGTGAGTCTGTACTTAATAGGATGTACCACTTAAGTATGTTGTGCACACTGTGTGAGCTTTGTGGTGCATGTGCTCATGACAAAAAGAAAAGTAGTTTGTTGTTGCTTTACATCATTATGCAAATAACATGGAACATCAGCACATTTGTGTGAAACACACAGAGTAAGTCATGCATGAGTGATAGAGTGTTATACATGTACATCAGTGTGACAAGTACATATACCACCAATGTACAGTTTAAGTATATTACACTATATCTAAGGATGGGCTGTAGATTAGCCACTATTGCCATGGGAACTATATAGTTTTAAATTATGTTTTAAAGAATAATTGGCCAAAAGGCAGGATAAGAAATTAAAGCATTTAAAGTGCTGGATAGGTGATATGGGATTCCTTATGGCAATAAATAAACATGCTAATGATATGCATATGTAATTGTTTTGCACAGTTAGATGTTTGCAGCAGATGTTAAACATGCTCATGGACATGTACACATCTAAGACACTGATATATCATTAGCATAAGGAAAAACAGATGCTATTAACACTCTAGCACCTACTTTGAGATATAGTCACAAAAATAGCACAGGAATAAAATGAATATGTGTATTTCTATCACCTTACTAACCAGCACAGCTTTGAAATGTCCAAAATGGACAAGTGTCTGGCAGTAGAAGTAAACATTTTAAATGATGTAAAAGACTAAACTAAATGTTATATTTTACTTAAATGTAAGTCCCCTCAATCAATAAAAAAACGTAAAATGTATACCTCATTAAAAAAAAAAAGTGTACATGAAATCCAGTTATTTGCCATTATAGGGCCCCATGCCAATATTTTATATTATATTATATTTAATATTTTAAGTGATTTAAGTGTCGGGTTGACTGCATATCGATTCCAATCAACCAGAAATCCAGAGCAACATGAAGATTACACAGAATAGTGTGAAAACCCATACATTGGCAAGTTATGTGTAGCTGTCCTATAAAAATTTTGGACAAGTCTATTCCAATCAGAAATAAAATGTCTTCACGCAAGTTAGGGACTGTATGTAAGGACTTACATGAGCTGATTTTCCTCTACTATCCTATGTGTACTTTAGACCACCCGTAAATGCTGAAAAAGCCTCGCTGAGAGCCCAGAATGCTATTTAAAGAGATAGCACTATACAAACAATCCAAAAATTATTTAAGTGCAGAATAATTATTAGATTAAACACTCTCATAGGCACACATGTTGTATACTAACCACATAACAGGCTAGTATGATGTGTGAATCTGCATGCATCTGGGAACATCAACTATTATCAATAACATGTCAACATCAAATATATAAACTTCAATAGTAACAAAGAATCCAGTACACAAGAGGTTAATGCAAATCAGGAAAGCCACATGGTCTACATCATGTGGTGTAATGCACTGCCTATAAAAGACCTAACACCCCAAACACTAGTCATTACCAGCATGGATCCAAAGCACATTGGAGTAGTGAGTGATTATGAATGTCACATTGATATGAAGGTATGTTATGCACACAAGACTGTTGCATGTTAGACACCAGGGTATGAGATGTATGATAATGGACAGCCTAAGGCCTGAAAAAGACTAGTGGTTAGCAGTTAATGTGGTTGAATAGGGGCCTCTAATCTATGTTGGAGGTGAGCCTCCACAGGCAAATGGCTATATAGCACAAACCTTGCACATGATTTATGCGCATGGCGATAGTGGCATATAGGGACAAATGCCGACAATGAAGAGTGCATTGATGTGAATGTAGATTTTGTGGAAGGCCAGCCAGAGCCCAAGGAGGCTGTGGAGAGACAGAAGGAGCATCAGGAGACTCACTTCCATCTACACCTGTCCTGTTAAGGCTTTGACAAAGGTGTTGTGCATGTGAGAATATGTATACATACAATACATTTGTTAAATTACATCTAGTGTTTGTGTATTAATATCTTATGAAAATACAGTGATTTATTAAAAACCTATTCAGCTGAAAGGTGATACAGAACAGTGTTATGATGTAATGATTTAGTAGTATTACCTCCACACTGTTGTTCACATATAATGTAGAAATCTGTGCTAACAACTTGTGAAATGCTGCATGAACACTCTATGGTCACACCAATTTATGTGACATTTAAATTACACTCCAGTGTAATTGTTATGGCCTGTACTGATCCTTTACATTGAGCAAGTATTTGATAGAAAATAAGGCTAAATATTTTATTTTGAAGTCACACTAAATAAATATTTTAGGTGTTGCTTGCACCAATGTGTGAATTGGTGTTAAAAAAATTTGATGTTAAAATCATAATTAACATGCAAAGTTTAATAAATTGCCAATAACAATATTAATTTCTAATTAAAATTACATTAATTAAATAGAAACATAAGATTGCCTTCTTCAAATGCATGAAGACATAGAAGTATCCAGACATATGTTACTATCATCTATATTTGATATATTCATATGATTATGCTCATGCAGACGATTTCTTAATATATCATTTATATACATCCACTATACCTTAATGCAGGATGGGTATACTGAAATATCATATGGATCCACATATCAGATCATTGACTAAATGTAATGTATGTTAATGTCCCAAATCAGTAATCATTAGCAACATGTGGACATATGGATTAAGGTACAATAAGAATAAAATGTTATTATATTCAGAGAGCACAGTCTTAAATGTAACAGACCGTGCATTAATATCATTGGTGTGGTGCAAATACTACCCAAGAGGACAGGAGGTTGTATAAAAATGTGAATATATGTTGGGTATAATAGCAATGCATAGCATTTACTAGAGTCACATTTGGTCATTACATAACAATAGCTAAGTAGATGAATATAAATCTCATCATTCATCACTTTATATAATAGAAGTAAACATTATTGTGCATAGCACTTACATCATGTCTTCGTCTGCTTAATGAAACAGATGCAATTAATCCTGGATTATGCAAACTAAATCAAGTACACACATATATAGTATGATTAGGCAAAATTTAAAATAAAAAAGGTAAGTCAGAGGCACTCATCAGAGAACAAACCAACCTTAATAGGTTAGTTCTATAGCCATGATAAGCCACTCTGAGAGCAACCTCTTTTAGCTCACTTGTGCCCTTCACAGGGAGAAATATCCTGTAGTATATCAGGCTGGTCCCACTCAAAAGAGTGACCCAGCCCTGAAATACCAGACAATTCTACCCTGAACAGGAGAAACAGCAAACCCCAGACGCGTTTCGGCCTTTATGGGCCTCGTCAGTGAGGTGCAGCTGAACTCCCTAAAATAGTATGATACAGTTCTGAAATAATGAGTGCAGTGGCATATTACAAACAAATTCAGAAGAGGAGAAAAATCCAGCAAGATCTATATGTACAGTACAGTGCCTTATAGTATTACAAATAAAGGATAATAATAATAATACTGTAACAATAAACTGACTTACCTGATGTTGATCTACAAGCAGTGCAAACAATGCTGTACCTGTCATGAGAAACCAATTGACATGACCAATTGCATGATGTGGTATTTCGCAAAAGATGCTTAGCTGTGACCACAATCAGAAGGCCAAGAGTACAATCACTGCCTCTGTATGATATTGTTTAGCCACATTGATATCACATGTTAAAGGTATATAGGTGTTATCATGTGATAACTATTTTTGTTAAGATAGCATGACATAAACATGTAGACATGATTATTGCTGCAAAAACATAGATCATCAGCTTTAATGTCTTTTAATAAGGTAAGTAATGACTATCTGGTCTCATATTGTTAAGAAGGATGACATGCTTAGCTTACACTTTTATAATTGAGTTTGGTACTTAATAAACGTAACATAAATCATGGTACTTAGAACATGATAAATGTGTTTATGACGTATGAGATCATTCTGCATAGAGGATGTCATTAATATCATTGTAATATGTTAGCCACTGTATATAGTTTACTGACATTATTTGGTAGCACTGCTTTTACTGTTTATTATGTGGGCAGGACATGTCTTTGGGATGTTAACACAGGGGCATATATCAAAAAGAGCTGGAGATTAAATGACTCTTGGTTGCAAGCTCAACTGATTAAAGTATTAATGAAGAGAACCTAGAGGGACATTTTAGTGGTCTTACAAACAGCTCTCTAAAGACTGTTTTGGCTATGATTTATGCATCTGGCCCTCTTGTTCTGATATCCTTGGATACTCTTGCACGAGAAAATCCGAACACCTGCTGTTATTGCTTACAAATAGTTAGATAGATAGTGATAAAAAAAATGTATTAAACTTTTACAGCACATTTGAATAATAAATTGTTATTTTTTAATCATTCCACAGGTAATATGAGGTCCTTATCGCTCCAATCCCTGAAAGATATATTTTTATATATTATATTATATATTATTGGAGTGGGAGCCACACGGAGGGAATATACTCCAAACAGATATACTGTAAATACATTATAATTGTGGGAGGTGACTAGAAAGTGTGTTTGTGTACATTGCTAGCAGTTCATGTTACATTATTGCCTGCTACTAATGTGTGTTTTACAGAGTAATTTGAAAAGGTTTTCAATGAGGTACTTCCTCCTGGGCAGGTCCCACTGAGATTATACATCACTCAGAGGGTGGAGAGATCTGGAGCTTTTACAACCTGGGCCAAGGTTTGAGCACAAATCCATAGTCGAAACACATGGATATTGGTTCTCAGAGGAAAAGAGGATAGGGTAAATCTATTATTAACTTCATGTTTAACAAAAGAATTGCATGAAGCTTTTAATGAAGAAGAGAAATTCTGAGTTGCTAAGGTTAGGACAGCAGGTACAAAATATTTACTTGCTTACTTACTTATAAGGAGTGGTCCATATCTTCATTACTGTTTTAAAAGAGCTCATATATATATGCTTATTTGCTTTATCAAGCTGGGTGGAAACATTGATTTTGAAATGTCAATTACATGCGTTATACAACATGCATATTTCTGTGCAAGTTGCACAGTATAAGTATTCTCTGAAACCTGACAAAAATAGATAAACCCATACATATGAAATGAGATGCCTAGGACTGCATATACCAAGTATTTTTTTTTTACTTTTTAAAAAACATTTTGCCCATTATATATTCTATTTATTCAAAAGATCATACTATAAATATGAGACTTCAATGTTCTGTTAAAAGATGCTGAAATTCAGGATTTTTAAGCATCCCCATAGGCCAAACGAGGACTACTTGAGCAAAAATGGTGTTAATATTGCTTCTGAGTTGAAGTTTGCTGAAAGGGCTGAAAAAGCATTGATTTTTTTCTCTTTGCAGGAGTTCTGTGCAGAATTAATTTTATCCAAACCCAAGGGCAAGAAATGTAGGCAGGTTTAAGTCCCTAGATCAGTTTTAACATACATAAATAATGGAATTACTCCTTGCACTCTTTATCTTTGAAGGTTAACTCAGATTAGTGAGCAATTTCTAAATTGAGAATATGCATCCTATCTCACTAGTGGGATGTTGATGTAAAGTATAAGACTTCTCTGATATGTTAACGTGTAAAAAATCTGTATGTTTTCCATATTCAAATTTACAGCTTTCACACACAATCAGGTAGTTTGGGGTTTTCAACCTCTCCATACAACATACAGTGCCTTGCAAAAGTATTCACCCCCTTTACTTTTTACCTATTTTGTTACATTACAGCCTTAAAGAGATTGTAAATTAAGCACATATTGGACCACACCATATAATAGATCTCCAAAAGGCAGGTTGGAATACTTTTTTAAATTTTTTAAATATGTCCATTTTTCATTGAGTAATCAATTTTACAGAAATTTAAGATTTTCAGGATGTTTACAATTTGGAGACAGTCCCCCCTCGGTTCACAGCTCAGAGTTCTGTTCCTCCTCCTAAACTACTCCAACCAACCAGGTCACAGGGGTGTGTGTCCATTAAACTCTATGAGAATTAATTAGATTGACAGGGGGGTATGCTCATCACTATAGTGACATTATGGATAGAGGCTGATCTGCCTTGCTTGGCAGCCATTTTCCTCTCTCTTACTAAAGGGACAAACTTTGTCTAAAGTAAGTAAGGAGCAATCATAAAAACATTATAACGTATTTGAACATAAATAAAACATAAATAAAAAGATATGTTTTTATATATTAGCTTCTCATTATTTATTGTTTATATATGTGTGTCTGTGTATGTGTGTGTATATATATATATATATATATATATATATATTCATACGGGCGCGTCTATATATATATATATATATATATATATATATATATATATATATATATCAGTACAAATAAGGAATAGTACATTAGTGATTCTATTTGATGTACTATTCCTTATTTGTACTGCTGTAGGCTTCTATCACTCTTAGCCCACCATATGTGACACAATTGCTTTATATATATATATATATATATATATATATATATATATATAACTTTGAAGCAAAATAAGGGTGGCTAAGAACTTTTTTTTATTAATATTATTAACACTTATAAGGTAAATAACGTAAAATGACAGTAAAAGCAACTGTTTTAACAAAGAAACTTGGACATTATATGTTTTTACAAAAGTTTACTCGGAAATCGCTGCTCCTCCTCAACCCCCCCATCCTCAACCCCCTCCTCAACCTCAACTTCAACCCCCCTCCTCAACCTCCCTCCTCATCCTCAACCTCCCTCCTCATCCTCAACCCCCTCCTCAACCCCCCTCCTAAACCCCCCATCCTCATCCTCCTTCCTCAACCCCCCTATCCTCAACCCCTCCTCAACCTCAACCCCCTCCTCAACCTCCCTCCTGATCCTTAACCTACCTCCTCATCCTCAACCTCCCTCCTCAACCTGCCTCCTCAACCTCCCTCCTCAACCCCCCTCCTCAACCTAAACCCACCTCCTCAACATAAACCCACCCAAATGCTAATGACGTGACGCGCATGTGACGTCACATGCGCGCCGGGTCAAGAAGGAGCGGAGGCCGGAGCAGAATCAGGTAAGTGAGGGGAAAGGGAGAGGGGGAGGTATTTAGGGGGGTATAGAATGAGGAGGCGGGGTATAGAATGAGGAGGGGGGTATAGAATGAGGAGGCGGGGTTGAGGATCAGGAGGGGGGAGGGAAAGAGACACGGTCCTTATCATTATATCGGTGTATAACACGCACACATCATTTGCCCCCTATTTTCAGGGAGAAAAAGTGAGTGTTATACGCCGATAAATACGGTACATATTTACACACACACATATGTATATATATATATATATATATATATATATATATATATATATATATATATGAATGGAAAAGATAGATAAATGCAGAAAGTATAATTTATGTTTTTTTTATTACTGATTTATGGTTCTTTAAGGACCTGTAGAACTGAAGTGAAGAGAAACCAAAGGGAAGGGAGCATCTGACATTTATTTTTGTCATGAAAGCAGATGGTGGACATATGTAGAGTTTGCAATGTATGGTCCTTTCAAGACCTGCAGGGCTGAGGGAGGGGGGTACTCACAGCTCCCTGCATCACATAATCTAAATCAAACAACTTGTTCTGGACAGCTCTGTATATGTGCCCCCATGAACCCTGAGCAGCTGATACACAGTCCACTGGCATAAAGGCAGACTCTCTCTGTTCGTGTTTGTGTGTGTGTGCCATTAGATAAGCAATTTGGCTCTCAGCATCCAGAAGTCATGAATATGCAAATTAGCTTCTGGGGGAAGTATCTGATTGGATGATAATTCCCCATTGACTTAAAGAACAAACACTCGTTGATATGCAGCCAGTGGCTGCAGCACTGACACACAAAGTTGGGGGCGTGGAGCATGGGGGCATGTATGTTTGAGTAAACAAATATAAAAACAATAAAGTGAAAAATAAACAAATCAATAACATAACACATAACAGACAAGGTTTTTTGTTTATAACATAACTTGCTCTGCCAGATGCAGCAGAGGAAGTTCTATAAGCTTACTATCCCTTTTATGTGATGGATCAGTACACAATAGTCTAAGTTGGTGAAGTGAAATGAGAAAAATATATATATAAAACTATTTTTTTGAAACAGAAAACAGAAAATTGGCATGTGTGTATGTATTCACCCCCTTTGTTATGAAGCCCATAAAAATCTCGGGTGCAACCAATTACCTTCAGAAGTCACATAATTAGTGAAATGATGTCCACCTGTGTGCAATCTAAGTGTCACATGATCTGTCATTATATATACACACTTTTTTTGAAAGGCCACAAAGGCTGCAACACCTAAGCAAGAGGCACCACTAATCAAACACTGCCATGAAGACCAAGGTACTCTCCAAACAGGTAAGGGACAATGTTGTTGAGAAGTACAAGTCAGGGTTAGGTTATAAAAAAATATCCAAATCTTTGATGATCCCGAGGAGCACCATCAAATCTATCATAACCAAATGGAAAGAACATGGCACAACAACAAACCTGCCAAGAGACGGCCACCCACCAAAACTCACAGACCGGGCAAGGAGAGCATTAATCAGAGAGACAGCACAGAGACCTAAGGTAACCCTGGAGGAGCTGCAGAGTTTCACAGCAGAGACTAAAATATCTGTACATAGGATGATAATAAGCCGTATGCTCCATAGAGTTGGGCTTTATGGCAGTGTGGCCAGAAGAAAGCCATTACTTTTAGCAAAAAACAAAATGGCACATTTTGAGTTTGCGAAAAGGCATGTGGTAGACTCCCAAAATATATGGAGGAAGGTGCTCTAGTCAGATGAGACTAAAATTTAACTTTTCGGCCATTAATGAAAACGCTATGTCTGGCGCAAACCCAACACATCACATAACCCAAAAAACACCATCCCCACAGTGAAACATGGTGGTGGCAGCATCATGCTGTGGGGGTGATTTTCAGCAGGGTCTGGGAAACTGGTCAGAGTTGAGGGAAAGATGGATGGTGCTAAATACAGGGATATTCTTGAGCAAAACCTGTACCACTCTGTGCATGATTTGAGGCTAGGATGGAGGTTCACCTTCCAGCAGGACAATGACCCCAAACACACTGCTAAAGCAACACTTTAGTGGTTTAAGGGGAAACATGTAAATGTGTTGGAATGGCCTAGTCTAAGCCCAGACCTCAATCCAATAGAAAATCTGTGGTCAGACTTAAACATTGTTGTTCACAAGCGCAAACCATCCAAATTGAAGGAGCAGGAGCAGTTTTGCAAGAAGGAATGGGTAAAAATCCCAGTGGTATGATGTGGCAAGTTCATAGAAACTTATCCAAAGCTACTTTGAGCTGTGATTGCCGCAAAAGGTGCCATTACAAAGTATTGCCTTTAGGGGGGTGAATTTTGTCCTATTTTTGTTTGCTTTACAATAAAAAACAAACATCTTCAAAGTTGTGGGCATGTTCTGTAAATTAAATGATGCAAATCCTCAAACAATCGATGTTAATTCCAGGTTGTGAGGCAACAAAACATGAAAAATGACAAGGGGGTGAATACTTTTGCAAGGCACTGTATTACATCTTCCCCAACCATATTAAAGAAACATGTCCATAGTCAGCAGAAATTATGTGTATCCCCCACTGTAAATTCCACAATGTTATTCATTTATGATTATACAAAGATCCTTGGATATTTTGCTCACTATATGTTTTTTCAAGGTCAGAATGCACTGAGAATATTAAATAGCTAATTTAGCTTCGATTTTTTATATTAGTGTCTTAGCTTTAAAAAGGGAGTATTTGTCAAAACAGTTGTTGATATTTGAATAAGTGCTAAAAAGTAGTTTGGATTATCAATGTATTACCAGTATACATGTTCTTGTTTTCTGTGTTAGTAACTATAGATTATTTTAGATGTAACCTTGCAAACAAGGTTATTCAGTGTGACTCATAAACAGATTAGCATGGGTTAAAGTCACAATATGTGTTATGTACCATCAGATAAAGGGTGTAAAAGCATCTGTAAAAAGTTCTTTAATTTTGTTTTAAATTGATCAAGAATTAACTTAGATATTGTCATTTTGAGTTATTGCTTGTATAACCCCTGAAGCCTTCCCTCCAGAAATGGACTATATATTCTGCATTTTGACAATTGACAATGTAGGGACAGATTAGAATCGGTTTAAACCACTAACCTCAAAAACTTATATTTTAATATGGGAGCAATGAATTGTGTCAGCAACATGATTTTATTAGCAGACTTCAATATATAACACTATATATTCATAAAATCTGGTGGGAATCAGGGTTAAAATAGTGACTCAATTATTTCATAGTATTCTGTAAATATTATCATGTTTGACACATGTGCTCTACATAGTTATTCACTTCACTTTTTTATTGCCACTTTTACCCAGTTTTATTAAAATACACCATGTTAATACAAGACAAAATAAATATATGATCATTTTGACTTTGCTTATGTTCTATAAATATAGTTCATTGAATAGTTCTAACTGATTTTGGTATCCAGTGTACATTTTTGAGCATAAATTTTAACTGTAGAAATAGAGATGGCTCTGTACTTTAATTGTGGTTATTCTTGTTCCCTCTCATTAGGCATTTGGACATTTGTCAACATGAGTGAAGCTCAGGATCCATCCTTTCTCCTTGTAAAGATTCTAGAAGATTTAGATTCAAAACAAAATTCTGTGTCTTACCAAGATCTTTGCAAGTCTTTATGCTCCCGTTATGAACTACCTGAACTTGCCAAGTTACGAAGCCTTCTGTACTACACAGCCTGCCAAGATCCCAACTTTCCAGCAAGCCTCTTCCGGGACAAGATGCGAAATGCTGCAGAAAACCAGCAGTCCAAAAAAATCATAGCTGCTGCAGATATAGTTACTATATTTAACCTGATACAGATGAATGATGGAGTTGCCAAAGAAAAGCTTCCAATGACACAGCAGTCTAAGCAGAAGGAATCAATAGAGTTAGACAGCGAGAGTTACAGTGAAACAGATTCAGCCCCTCACAAGGAAACCCAGAAAAGAGATACTGGTAGGACTTATTCAATAACAAGGTCCTCCAGTTGCCACAAGGAAGAGTGTGAAGGACGCCGCACTTTCCTCCCTGAGCCAAACTTCCTCCTTGGAGTAAAAAAAGAGGGTAATGATCGGGCAGGTTCACTGGACAGGCTGCAAGCATTGGACTCTTACCCGCTAACTTCCCAACCATGTGAAATGCAGAGCACCTATTTCCCAAGCCAGCCACTATCTGAGCCAGAATCATTACCACCCACACCCAACGAGGAGCCATTTCGACTATCTTCTTCAGTTGGACAGAGAAGGAATATTTTCAAGGATGATTTCCACAACCTGCTTAGTATTTCTCCAAATGTTACTATGAAGAAGGGTGATAGCAAAATGAATCCCAAAACAACAGTTTTCTTTAATCATAGTTTTGAGATGCCCTACAGCTCTCATTATTTAAGCACTGCTTACTCATCTTCAGAGGACAACCGACGGGTGAAGCATGAGAGCTTAGATGACCTTCAGGCTTCAACTTACTTTGGCCCATCAACAGGAGTTGGGTCACAAGATCATAAAAGATTTTCAGGCAAGCCAAGGCAACCCATGACTAAACCAGTGAAGAGCTGGAGCCTGAACACTGAGGAAGTGCCTGATTTTGAGCGCTCTTTCTTTAACCATCGTAAGGAGGAAAGTCTATGTTACCCCACCACACAGAGTGGAAACTTTGTTTCTGTTCCTGAACGGCATCATTCTTACTTGCCTGATTTGGCATTGAAGTCTAATGGAAAGAAATTTTGTGAGCCTCAAGATGTTGAAAAGCAGGAGGCCTTAAGGAGGTTTCGAGACAAGAGCACTAAGCAAACATCCTGCCAGTACAGCATTGACAAAACAGAAAGTGTTGGTACCCAAACAGAGCAAGCTGAAGCAAAGAAAGTAAAGGAATCAAATGTCCCATCAAGTTGCAATCGCTATGGAGAAGGCAGAGCCCGTAACCAATCTGAGGCAGACTCTGAGATAATTAGTGATGATATAAGTGACATTTTCCGCTTCCTTGATGATATGAGCCTTTGTGGTTCATCTGGTATCCCTCAGTCATCTTGTTACAACAGCAGTGGGTCTTTGGCTCAAGCTTTGCGAACAGACCATGAAAGTTCTCCTGAGCATGGGCTAAATAAAACTAACAACAAACCAACCAAGGGCCCCAGAAGTGAGATTGGAGAGGAAGAGGAGTTGAAAAGCAGTGTTAGGAAACTTGTCATGAGGATTGGAGAAATTGAGAAGAAACTAGAGTCCCTCTCTGGTGTGCGTGAAGAGGTATCTCAAGTGTTGGCTAAACTTAATAAGTTGGATGAGAGAATGCAGCCTGGAACAGAAAAAGGGAAAGGGGACCCCGAGAGTCAATCTCACAGCATTGATAGCATTTCCAATGCAAGGGCATCTCCAAGCTCATTTCAAGACCCAAACACTTGCCACAATGGGAAACTAGACAGTAAGCCAGAGTGCTGCTGCTCTGAAGTCAATAATGGCACCACTGAAAGCCTTCGTGTCAAAGCCTTGAAGAAAAATCTCTTCACTCAGCGGTCAGTTCGCTCTTTGAATGAGGAAATTTCAATCAGTGAACATAAAATTAGCAGCTCTCCCCATGACGGCAAACCTTGGGGATATTCTAAGCAGTCCAGTATCACAGAGGATGAGAAAAAAGAGAAGGGAGGATCCAGCAGCAGAGACTGGCACCGCAAGTCTAAAGAGGTAACCAAGGCATCTTGTCATACCAGAATTTCAGAATAACCATTATTAAAATCTTATATAGTCAAAAAATGCAGATTGTTAGCAACAGCAAAGTAAAGTGAAGCTGATTTTGTGTTCTTTCCATTTGTAAAGATTCTGGAAGATTTAGACTCAAAACTAATTTGTATCCTTTTAATAGACAGAGAGGCCAGCAACACATGGATAAAAATGTTACTGCTTCTGTTTACCAGTGGGGTTGTTTTTAACATATGATGTGGTGTTATTAGTGACTTTAAATCTGTTTGTGGTAATATACAACCATACATTCTTAATAACTTTATTTGCAGATTTATAAAAATTAGAAAGGAATTTATGATATTTTTAGAACGTATGGTTCCCTCAATGTATATTTTAAAAAATCCTGTTCGGGAAGGAAAATATTATTGCTTATCACATCTCCCTGTTGATCAAATCAAGGCTGACAATGTTGCTTATGCAAGACTTATATAAACTGTAGAGAATATTCTAATCAATTATTGCATGCAGCTATAGAAATTCAAAGGGTTCCCTGATGAGGGTAATGATCGGGCACAGCATCATGTGTACAAATCTAGCCAGGGAACCAAGAGGTCACACTGGTCCGTACTTGGATGGGAGTCCACCTGGGTATACCAGCAGCTGTATGCTGTGGCCCACCAGAGAATGAACTGGCAATCCACTCCAGTATCTCTGCCATGAAAACCAAGTGGATCAGCATTGTGTGTTGTCCATGAGGTCACTGAGAGTTGGACACAGCTGAGCAACACCATTTACATAGAAATTAAAAAGGCTATGGGATAATGAAAACAGAATGTGATAAGGACTACAACAGCAGATACACAGGTATGCTTAATAATCACTAGAGACAGAAACATTTTACAGGACACTAGCCCAGATGCACTATAGGGTGGCAAGGTTTGAAAACCAAAGTGCAGTAATTCTTTCTGTATTTACTATGCTATTTATTCATACTCCCTCTCTCCCTGCATTAATTTCATATGCATTCTGGATTCTTTAGAGTGGTGTTTTCAAGCAAGTAGTTCCCAGACATTTGATTTACTAAGCTGACAGATCACTAAGAGCATTGCACAATCTCCTCAACAGTATAAGCATTTTGTTAAGATGATTAAAAGACCAATGTAAATGTTTTTCATGTTATATCTATTTTTTATTTCACCATTGACTAACATTAAAAACATGAGCAAACAGCGGCCTGTTATGTAGGATAAGGGGCTATAATTACAATCCAAATACCCCCTGCATCACAAACGTGAGCATACACCAGGTTACTAAATCTACTTAACTAATGTTATCTTAGTTGACATTTTGTTCTTCCTTTCAGTAGTGCCAAGGACAATGCGAATTGGAAGGGATACAGCAGTGGTCATTAATTAGTTAAACTAGATTTTCTGCTCAACTTCTTTTTTGCTGTTTCCATGTGTATTTTGTTAATTAATGGTGAACTAAAATATACATTTAACATGAAAAGTGCTTACACTAGCACTTTAAGCATTAGAAGAGTATGTAGCATTCCTTAATCTGAATCAGCTAGTTAGCAAATGTGTGTACATGTGTGTATAATACTATTAGTACTTGATAAAAAACATTGGAAGCATTATTAGGATTATATTGGAAACTGTAAACATAGCCTTAACTATCTGTTTTAACTTTACAATGGCATGTGGATACAAGATGCTGGAGAAGTGAAAATAAGAGTTTCAACCCCAGATATTACTGAACCTAAACATGTACAAAGTGATAATGTGCGTAACATCCTGGGGTTGAGACCAAGTAATCAGTGTCAGGGGAGGAAGGGAGCGACAATCCCTTGTAATAGTGGGAGGGAAAGACTAAGAAGCATATGGCCCCCAAATATTTTTTGGAGCTTAGTTTTTTTTTTAGTTTTGTTTAATGCCATCGAGGACAGGTCCAACATTATGCGCTGAGATAGTAAGGTGCATTGTGGAGAGATAGCTAGGATATAGGGAGAGATGGCTGAGGATGAGAGTGCAGCTGGCAACTGTACAAAGGATGTTGGCTTCACAATGCACTGCCATGTGGACTGTAAAACCACGGTCAAGAAGATGTCTTTAAAAGAGTTCATCAGGAGAACTACTGGTGGTGTACCCTCAAAAGAGATGCATTACAGCAGATGGGGTTAGCTGCTCAGGAGGACCCTGTCTAGGACAACTGTTGTTGGCATTCCTCAGAACTTAAACACTGTCAAGTGAGAGAAGCTGAAAGGTGAGTCATTTAATGCCGTACTAACATACACATAAATGATACAACATAGTTATTATTCATGTTAACAATAAATACACCACATCTCAGGGCCAACATCACATTGCCCATTGGACCCATGAAAAGGCAGAGAAGCCCAAAATGGCTGATACAATAACGGTTAAACTGCAGTTACAAACATCAAGCATGTTATCTCACATCAACAAATCAAGAAAGATATACCTACAAATCACAGTATTTAAAATGTTAAAGATACATTGTAATTATTGACAATGTAATACATAGTGTAATACATAATTGCAAACATGACATACAAATAATTAATGATGCCATGATGATGAGAAGTCTCAGTAACTATATTTTTCATCCACAGAACCAATACAGTCTCAGTGGGCTCCTGAAGAAGTGGTCACTCTGCAAAAGAAGGAAAGGCAGGTAGAGAGGAGAATTATAATATCACCTTTAACTGCTTGATCTCAGCCACCACTTCCAGCAACATTAGCAGTATAGCCAAGGGAACAGCAACCATCTCTACCAGCACCTCCAGAACTAAAAGCAGTGCAGAAGAGGCAACAGACAACATCTCCGCCATCACCGCCTGAGGAACTGGAACCCATTGAGGGAAATAAGCCAATGCAGAGCTGCTCCAGGAAGTCTGCAGAATGATACAAGATATGCTCAGACCAAGGGAGATGGCGCAAAGAGGATAAGCTGCCCATTACCAAAATGAGACCATCTAAAATATAGATAGACTGATAGTACAAATGTCAGACCTCTTCACTGTTCAAGTGGGCCTCTCTTCAGCAACAGAAATCTTTGAGTATGAGTACACCAGAAGAGAAGTCTACCATGCAAGGAGGAAAGTCAACACCTCAGTGTCCACTTCCCTGTCCCATAGCATATGGGTGCTTTAGGTCCTTGTCTTCTGCTAGTGGGGTAGCCCAGTTTCCAAGAAGGGGGGGGGGGATAAAAGGGTTTTGACGTTTTTCATTTTTTCCATTCAAATACATCTGAAATGGAATATTGCAGTTCGCTGATCTCCAACCAGAGCTACCTGATGCCGTAAGTGTATCTTATTTAGTGCACATCTATAACATAAATGTATAATTCTACATCTGATCTGTGTACATATCGCACATAAGTTAAACTGTAAATAAACAGTGGATAACACAATCATGTTAGTTTGTGGAGTACACTGTTCACAATCAAGTATCCCTCAAAGTGCTATATAAATGTATTATGATTAATATTATTATTATTAATAATAATAATAATAATATTGATGAAATCCTGCTATTATGATAACAGGAACTTTGTCCATAACATTTTCTGTTTGTCAGGTAAACATGGCTTTAATGCATCTTATGTTGATGAGATAATCAATAATACAGGTTATCATCAAATGGACATTACATTTCTAAAAATATAATATGCACTTACCTGACTATTTCTTCCAACTATTACGCAATAGGTTAATTTGTAAAAAATAAGTCATTCCTTTAGCAGTGGTATGTGCTTGTATACACTCCATGATTTCAGATGAATTCAAAGTATAGTGACATCAATATATAAAAATTGAATAGATCAATACATTTGATGTCATATGGATGTCAAATATGAATAGTATTACTGCTCCCTGGAGACATAAAGGGGGGGTGGGAGTATTTGACCCCTTCAACTTAGTGCTTGGTGGCAATACCCTTGTTGGGAATCACAGAGGTCAGACATTTCTTGTAGTTGGCCACCAAGTTTGCACAAATCTCAGGAGGGATTTTGTCCCACTCCTCTTTGTAGATCCTCTTCAAGTGATTAAGGTTTCAAGGCTGATCTTTGGCAAAGCGAACCTTCAGCTCCCTCCCCAGATTTTCTATGGGATTAAGGTCTGGAGACTGGCTAGGCCATTCCAGGAGCTTAATGTGTTTCTTCTTGAGCCACTCCTTTGTTGCCTTGACTGTGTGTTTTGGGTCATTGTCATGCTGGAATACCCATCCAAGACCCATTTTCAAAGCCCTGGCTGAGGAAAGGAGGTTCTCACCCAAGATTTGACGGTACATGGCCCCATCCAGTGTCACTTTGATGCGGTGCAGTTATCCAGTCCCCTTAGCTGTAAAACACCGCCAAAGCATAATGTTTCCACCTCCATGTTTGACGGTGGGAATGGTGTTCTTGGGATTATAGGCAGCATTCTTCCTTCTCCAAACACAGTGAGTTGAATTGATGCCAAAGAGCTCAATTTTGGTCTCATACAACACTTTCAGCCAGTTCTCATCTGGCTAACATCAGACGGGCCTGTACATGTGCTTACTTGAGCAGGGGGACCTTGCGGGCGCTGCAGGATTTCAGTCCTTCACGGGGTAGTGTGTTACCAATTATTTTCTTGGTGACTATGGTCCCAGCTGCCTTGAGATCATTAACAAGATCCTCCCGTGTAGTTCTGGACTGATTCCCCACCCTTAATATGACCATTGAAACTCCACAAGGTGAGATCTTGCAAGGAGCATCAGACCGAGGGACTGGCAGTTATTTCGTGTTTCTTCCATTTGCGAATAATTGCTCCAACTGTTGTCACCTTTTCACCAAGCTGCTTGGCGATGGTCTTGTAGCCCATTCCAGCCTTGTGTAGGTCTACAATCTTGTCCGTGACATCCTTGGACAGCTCTTTGGTCTTGGCCATGGTGGAGAGTTTGGAATCTGATTGATTGATTTTGTGCACAGATGTCTTTTATACAGGTAACAAGCTGAGATTAGGAGCAGTCCCTTTAAGAGAGTGCTCCTAATCTCAGCTTGTTACCTGTATAAAAGACACCTGGGAGCCAGACATCTTGCTGATTGATAGGGAATCAAATACTTATTTCCCTCACTGACCTGCAAATCAATTTATAACTGTTTTGGTATTCTGTCTCTTACTGTTGAAAAACACCTACTATTAAAATTATAGATTGATCATTTCTTTGTAAGTGGACAAACGTCCAAAATCAGCAGGGGATCAAATATTTTTTCCCCCACTGTATATGCTAGTTAGGCCCTTGGAAATGTGTCCTTTAGAAGTGCAGACATGTATGTTTTGCTCAGGTCAGGTGGTGATGTAGCAGTGGAGGTTTGGGTCATAGGTGAGACCAATTCTGTTGTTGTAGAGACCTTACAGGTTTGCAGCTGTAATGTCTTCATTCATAAGCCTGCCTATTTGACTCCTAGAGACTATACAAATTCATGTAAGGCAAGGGCTGCCTCTCTTCTGTGCAGCTTCTCCTAGTGTTTTTAAGTCTTGTAGCTGTGTATATTCCGTTTCATAGGTCAGCTACTGGTAAATAACTCCTGCTAGTTGTAGTGGTGGTAGTGATAGTGTTGGGTATTCCAATGGAATTTATTGCATTGGGTACAATTATGATTAGACCCTGTGAACAGACAATATAGCAGTAAGGCCAACAAGGGATTATGTCGTTTAGAAAACTGATTTCTGTGTTAGAACCAGAACAGATAACAATGATTGCAAGTGATCCTCTTTTACTATGTTTTAGCCCTTTAATTATAACCTAAATTCACATGTATATAATTAAAATAACTTCATCACTTGAACACAACCTTAACACATAAACAAATTTTCATCACTAGCTAGCTCTCATCCAGCTAAACCTGTGTGTAAATAAATCAAATAATCCAATAGTTTGAAAAATCAGTCTCCTGTATATTTTCGGATTTCTAAGTCTCCACTTTTCTCCAAGAGGTGATAAGCTGCAGGCTGGTGTCTCACTGTGTGTGTCTTTCTCCAGGTCAGACAAACTGCAATCAGTCCAGGTCAGGTGCAGCTACTTAACTGAGCACATAGATTAACTCTTTCAGTCCTCCTGAGGGAACAGAGCTTTACAAAGTTTTTGACTCACATACACGCATTGTCTGGCTCAGTTATAATATTATGTAATTTGGAGATTTGCATTCCTCGACCTTTATTTAAATTTTTTATTTTTTCACAAATATTTTTTTCTACACAAAGAGAATAAAATGTGTCATAGTAAATTTAGAGATGTTAATAACACTTGATGTATGTAGGTGAATGGGATTCCCTTCTCCTATGTGATAAATATCATGGTGTACTGATCAGATGTAAACTATAAGTACGTGCTATGCATGATATAATTTAGTTGCATTTTAGGAAATTATAGAATGAGAACCACTTCTCCTGTGTGACAAACAGACGTACTAAGAAGATGAATAACTTATGAATATGCTATGTATTTGTGAAAATGATTTTGTGTTTTTGGATATATTTTTCAGTCTTTTTCTCCCTTGTGATCCCTATGCACCACACTGAAACTATTGATGCATAGTCTTGTTA
Source organism: Discoglossus pictus (assembly GCA_027410445.1). Classification (NCBI taxonomy): domain Eukaryota; kingdom Metazoa; phylum Chordata; class Amphibia; order Anura; family Alytidae; genus Discoglossus; species Discoglossus pictus. Next base: position 167,026,440 of record CM050167.1, on the reverse strand, counting down.
CTTTGCTGACAATGCTGTTTGTATATTTGTATAGACAATTAAAATGGAACTTTTATTAATTGTTAGTAAGCTTGTGGGGTGATGAGATGTCCAGATAGGAAGATCCCTATGAAGGACATAGGTTTCTTCTCCTCCTTTTTACTTTGTATGCCAGCAATGGTACTAATTGTTACTTGTGACTACATTTAAATGGTTGGGTGTAACAGTACATTTAAAGGGTAATTAAGAGCTTATATATTCTAGTCTTTGAGTGGTCTCCAATATCTGAATTGTTTTCAATGTTATATTTATCTTAATACAAGCTCCAAATGTAATTGTCTATACATTGGTACATTGGTGTCAAACACCGGGACTTTGTACAGAGGTTGTTTTGTATTTTGTTGATTGCATATTTAACATATTTCAGTATAAATATGAAAATTCAATCATTGTGTCTGTCTCTTCCTTTTTAAAGGGTTAGTGATATGTGCATATACTCTTTAAACAAGGTAGAGTACAACATGTTAGTAATCAAACACACATTCATATACAAACTATATTCTGTGTTAGGATTACATGTGTAAAATACAGATCAGACATCAGATTAATGCTAATAATCCTTTTTTTTTTATAATAAAATACACCAGTGAATATGCATAGCATAATTATACAGGATCATTATAGAGGAAGTAAAGTGTTTATAGCACAAATAGGTAGGTATTATCCCCTGGTGGTGTGGTTTGTACATGAGTAGGTTAGCAATGGTTGTGTGGGAATGTTTAAGGGTATGAATAGGTGTGTAAGTTTACCTTTTGAGGTAATTGATTGATCCATACTATATTATTATATATTTATTGTTGGAGAGGATATTTTTAGTGGCCATTTAGGGCATGTGAAGGGCTCATGTTTCCTACCACATTATTTTTGGCCCTTAGTAAGCATTCACTAAGAAACGCAGACACTCGGTAAAGATAAGTGAGTGTCATGAAACTGAAGTGCCTAATATTCTTCTTGTAAACCAATAATGGATTACACTTATCTGGCACTCAAAAAACACTGACACATTAGTTTTTTTTTTAACATGCAGAATGGGATTGCTTAGTTATGTTTAATGTGTGATTTGGATGCATAAAACGTTTGTGTCGCCAAAAAGAATGAAATATACTAAAACATAGCAGTCATAAAGAGTGGTTTCCCTCATTACACCTTATCTAAAGAACAGTATGAAACAGTGACGGGCAACCTATTTCGCTTGAAGGACCTCATATATGGCCCCTTTGTCCTTTGTATTTTTCCCAAAGGAATATAGTTAAATTGCTGTTGGAAAGGAATGATTATATATAATTTTCTAGTTTTAGAGAGATATAGTGGACTGTACATTGTTAAAGAGGGGCATGGTCTCTCAAGCTGGTGGAGGGGGGGGGGGGGCGCATGGAAAGTACTTGAGGGCTGCATGCAGCCCATGGGCTGCCTATTGGCCACCACTGGTATAAAAACTGATGGCGGCTTGGGCACTGAGTATGTTTTTACAGATAAGAAATGTAGTTTAGGTACATACATATTAAGTAAAAATATTAGGTTAGATTTAAAATGTAGTTTTTCTAGTGTGTGTTAAATGTGCTAAATCCTGCAAATAAGAGGCAAGAGTAAGAAGTGTCATTAAATAACACATTTCCAGTTTACTCAGTTTATTATACTTCATATGAGTTGTGGGATTTAGCAGTTTTTCTAATTTCATATACAACCTTGATCTATCAAGTGACTCTCTGGAGTGTGACTTCTACTCTAGATATAAAAGCAGAAAATATTTCCTTGACAGTTAAAAATTAGTGACTAAAGAACATTTATCTATACCATCAGCCACATTAAATTAGAAGCTTGTATCTGCAATGTGAGACCCGCAACGAAGAGTTGCAGATTTACGGTGGTATTAAATTAGAACAGGCTGCGAGTTCCGGGCTTGAGGCAAACCTGTAAACCATTTGTCGCTCGTCGGATGTGCGGCCGTGAACTTGATCAATTAGTCTGACTCGTAGTTACGAGTTGGGATGGAGCCAATGGCAAAAGAGATTGTCAGAATTACGTCACTGAAAAATGGAGGTGGGATTTCCAAAGTCTTACGGGGTTCAATTACGGGTTACGATTAGACCCACATTCCAGATATAATGCAATATTGGTAAAGCCGTAAATATGATATTCTATCACATGCGAGTTACAATATATGTATTAACACATTCTACAGCACTCGTTGGGGTTTGGGCTGTATTTGCGTGTTACAGGCTTGCTCTTGAGTGATTTTGTTACAACTTAATAGCATGATTGGAATTGTAGTGGTTGCAAGCTTGACAGATCAAAGGATTTACGGCTGCGAAGTTCAACGTTGATCATCACATAGGCCTTTTTCGGCCTTGCTTTACTCGTCTGTGGTTTGCTTTAAGAGGTTAATTTCAAAGTATTTTTTCATAAGCTGCACATGCTGACACTTTGCTGAATAGCTATACCCTGCCCTCTCCCTCCTTCCCCCACCAGTGTTGCGCATGCTGTGTAGTAAAACCGTGGAAATTAGAACTGCAGAAGAGCTCTACATCCTAACAGTGGTAATAAAGGACAGTGAGAGACTGAGGCAGGCATAGAGAGAATGTGCACAGCTGGACAGGCCTAGAGCAGTATAAATACATTCATTACCCTGCTATTTGGCACTAGTCTTGGGTACATGCTGTTCCTCTGCCCTGTAATTGTGCTTTAATATTGCAAAAATGAAGGGTATGGAAATGTCTTACATATGCATTTTATAGACTGCACAATAGTGCAGAAAATGTTATGGGCACTTTTAAATGGGCATGTGGGAAGCATTTTGGGCTTTCGCCCTGAAAGACAGATTTTCTAGAAACAGCCTATCAAGTTCCATTAGTTTTCTGTCATAGGTTTACTGTTTTACTCTCTTGATCAGCTAACACACTCATTCATAAAGGCTACATGTGCCTTTTCGTTTTACTTCCCTTTTATATTGACAAAACAGACTTGGTTTAAAAAAGCATTGACACCTAATAAGAGGATTGGCAATAATCTAACAGTGAAAGAAGCAGCTTGTGCAGTCTTGGCCATATATCTTGTCCTCTATTTTTCTTACATGACATACAATAAATTCTCCACTGCCCATGTATACGGAGAGGTATCTGTCAATGTTATAGCTGCTCTTCCTTGCATTCTCCAATGCCCATGTATACGTAGAGGTATCTGTCAATCTTATAGCTGCTCTTCCTAGCATTCTCCACTGCCCATGTATACAGAGAGGTATCTGTCAATGTTACAGCTGCTCTTCCTAGCATTCTCCACTGCCCATGTATACGTAGAGGTATCTGCCAATCTTATAGCTGTTCGCTCAAGCATTCCCCACTGCCCATGTATACGTAGAGTATCTGCCAATCTTACAGCTGCTCTTCCTAGAATTCTCCACTGCCCATGTATAGGTAGAGGTATCTGCCAATCTTATAGCTGCTCTTCCTAGCATTCTCCACTCCCCATGTATACGTAGAGGTATCTGTCAATCTTATAGCTGCTCTTCCTAGCATTCTCCAATGCCCATGTATACGTAGAGGTATCTGTCAATCTTATAGCTGCTCTTCCTAGCATTCTCCACTGCCCATGTATACTGTAACGGAGCGGCACTCTGCCCTGATGCCAGCTCTTCTGCTGGTATATCCTGCAGGACATCCTGCTCTGTACAAGGGACAAAGGGAGGGCAGAGGCCGACTGCACTCTGCCCCACTGTCAGCTCTTCTGCTGGGGTACTTGGGACGTATTCCGGCTCAGTAGCCAGGGAAAGGTGGGGGTCAGTGGGGGTTAACATTTCCTCTGTTAACCCTGGAGCCACATTAGGAGTTAGCTGGGGAGGGGAATTTGTACTTACCCCCTCCTCCGGTTGTCCCAGTGAGAGTAGTTGGGGATCTGGACAGGCTGTCCAGCATCCCGGTAGGTCAGGCACAGAGACCCTGGTCCCATCTGCGCCGTCTGGGGGATTGGTGTCTCCCCTTGTTAGGTTAAGCTGTCGCTGGGGGGAGAGGGCGACATCTTCAGCTCCCTGGGGTTCACACTGCCGCTGGGTGGGAAGGACGACACCTTCTGCCCCCTGGGGTTCACACGGCCGCTGGGGGGGAAGGACGACACCTTCTGCCCCCTGTGGTTCACACTGCCGCTGGGGGGGAAGGACGACCCCTTTTGCCCCCTGGGGATCACCATGCCGCTGGGGGGGAAGGACGACACCTTCTGCCCCCTGTGGTTCACACTGCCGCTGGGGAGGAAGGACGGACCCTTCTGCTCCCTGGGGTAAACACTGCCGCTGGGGGGGAAGGACGACACCTTCGGCCCCCTGGTGTACACACTGCCGCTGGGGAGGAAGGACGGCACCTTCTGCTCCCTGGGGTACACACTGTCGCTGGGGAGGAAGGACGACACCTTCAGCTCCCTGGGGCACACACTGCCGCTGGGGAGGAAGGACGACACCTTCAGCTCCCTGGGGTACACACTGTCGCTGGGGAGGGGAATTAGTTAGAGTATTCCACGTGGAGCGGTTTCTGTTTCGGGACAGTCTCTCTGCATGTGGCCTTGCTGGTTACACGTGTGGCACCTGATGTACCGTGGAGGGGTTTGGTAGTTCCCACCACCCGGACGCAGTGCTGGGGGGAAGTTAATGGTGGGAGGTGGGTTAGCAGCTCCCAAGATGGACCGCTCCCGTGCCCGCTGCTTTTCCATTATGAATTTGTGGACATCTGTCATTAACCATTCCAAGGTTTTTATGGGAAGCGTACCTGGGAAAAATGCCAGTCTGCTTTGGAGTTCTCTTTCAAACTCAGTCTGTGGGGTAATAAGAGGTACTGTAACCATGAGTTCCTTTCTGTCTGCATCCCTGTAGTCCGCGGCCGCCTCCTCCTCCTCATGATGGAACGCTGTCTGAAAACTAGCCGGTTCCATCCTGCTGTAGCCAGGGGCGCTGTACAAATACTAGCGTTGCCCTCAATTTGTACTCCACGGAATGGTGTCTCCTGTAGCTGTCCTTCTGACCGTGGGAACAATTCCGCCACTTGCCACCAAATGTAACGGAGCTGGAACACGAATCCAATATCCCAAGAGGCACTACAGTCTCACCATTCCCGACCTCCCATATTGGACGACACACCATTTGGGAGTCAAATGAATACTGACTTTTTTTTGTTATGTGCAGAAATATTTATACCCATCTCTTCCCACAGGCAATACACATGCCCATATTTGGCCGCACAATACACATAAAGAGAACAATAGGTGGGTCACACCTCCCCGAGGCAACTTTGATACAATCAGACATTGATTCAATTACACTTCTTTGTTCTTATCTGAGAATGAAAACACTGTATACAATAGACTTCCTTTATCTTATGCGGAGTCTCTGTAACAGGATTATCTCCCATGCCAAGTAGCTGCAAATGTCTGGGACATTATTCTGCAGAGCATAAACTAACATACATGCAGTATAATAATAGGATCATATTTTAACCATAATAATCATAAAACAGGGTAAAACAGTGATGGGTTCCGTTACATATACGGAGAGGTATCTCTCAATCTTATAGCTGCTCTCTCAAGCATTCTCCACTGCCCATGTATACGTAGAGGTATCTGCCAATCTTATAGCTGTTCTCTCAAGCATTCCCCACTGCCCATGTATACGTAGAGTATCTGCCAATCTTACAGCTGCTCTTCCTAGAATTCTCCACTGCCCATGTATATGTAGAGGTATCTGCCAATCTTATAGCTGCTCTTCCTAGCATTCTCCACTGCCCATGTATACGGAGAGGTATCTGCCAATCTTATAGCTGCTCTCTCAAGCATTCTCCACTGCCTATGTATACGGAGAGGTATCTTTCAATCTGATAGTTACTCTTCCTAGCATTCTCCACTGCCCATGTATATGGAGAGGTATCTGTCAATGTTATAGCTACTCTTCCTAGCATTCTCCACTGCCCATGTATATGGAAAGGTATCTGTCAATGTTATAGCTGCTCTTCCTAGCATTCTCCACTGCCCATGTATACGGAGAGGTATCTGCCAATCTTATAGCTGCTCTTCCTAGCATTCTCGACTGCCCATGTATACGGAGAGGTATCTGTCAATGTTACAGCTATTCTCTCAAGCATTCCCCACTGCCCATGTATACGTAGAGGTATCTGCCAATCTTATAGCTGTTCTTCCTAGCATTCTCCACTGCCCATGTATACAGAGAGGTATCTGTCAATGTTACAGCTGCTCTTCCTAGCATTCTCCACTGCCCATGTATACGTAGAAGTATCTGCCAATCTTATAGCTGTTCTCTCAAGCATTCCCCACTGCCCATGTATACGTAGAGTATCTGCCAATCTTACAGCTGCTCTTCCTAGCATTCTCCACTGCCCATGTATACGTAGAGGTATCTGCCAATCTTATAGCTGCTCTTCCTAGCATTCTCCACTGCCCATGTATACGTAGAGGTATCTGTCAATCTTATAGCTGCTCTTCCTAGCATTCTCCACTGCCCATGTATACGGAGAGGTATCTGCCAATCTTATAGCTGCTCTCTCAATCTCCACTGCCTATGTATACAGAGAGGTATCTTTCAATCTGATAGTTACTCTTCCTAGCATTCTCCACTGCCCATGTATACGGAGAGGTACCTGTCAATGTTATAGCTGCTCTTCCTAGCATTCTCCACTGCCCATGTATACGGAGAGGTATCTGTCAATGTTATAGCTGCTCTTCCTAGCATTCTCCACTGCCTATGTATACAGAGAGGTATCTTTCAATCTGATAGTTACTCTTCCTAGCATTCCCCACTGTCCATGTATACGTTGAGGTATCTGTCAATCTTATAGCTGCTCTCCCAAGCATTCCCCACTGCCCATGTATACGTAGAGGTATCTGCCAATCTTATAGCTGCTCTTCCTAGCATTCTCCACTGCCCATGTATACGGACAGGTATCTGTCAACCATATAGCTGCTCTTCCTAGCATTCTCCACTGCCCATGTATACGTAGAGGTATCTGTCAATCTTATAGCTGCTCTTCCTAGCATTCTCCAATGCCCATGTATACTTAGAGGTATATGTCAATCTTATAGCTGCTCTTCCTAGCATTCTCCACGGTCCATGTATACGTAGAGGTATCTGTCAATCTTATAGCTGCTCTCCCAAGCATTCCCCACTGCCCATGTATACAGAGAGGTATCTGTCAATCTTATAGCTGCTCTTCCTAGCATTCTCCACTGCCCATGTATAAAGAGGTATCTGCCAATCTTATAGCTGCTCTCTCAAGCAATCCCCACTGCCCATGTATACGGATAGGTATCTGTCAATCTTATAGCTGCTCTCTCAAGCAATCCACACTGCCCATGTATACGTAGAGGTATTTGCCAAACTTATAGCTGTTCTCTCAAGCATTTCCCACTGCCCATGTATACGTAGAGTATCTGCCAATCTTAAAGCTGCTCTTCCTAGCATTCTCCACTGCCCATGTATACGTAGAGGTATCTGTCAATCTTATAGCTGCTCTTCCTAGCATTCTCCAATGCCCATGTATACGTAGAGGTATCTGTCAATCTTATAGCTGCTCTTCCTAGCATTCTCCACTGCCCATGTATACAGAGAGGTATCTCTCAATCTTATAGCTGTTCTCTCAAGCATTCTCCACTGCCCATGTAAACGTAGAGGTATCTGCCAATCTTATAGCTGCTCTTCCTAGCATTCTCCACTGTCCATGTATACGGAGAGGTATCTGCCAATCTTATAGCTGCTCTTCCTAGCATTCTCCACTGCCCATGTATACGGAGAGGTATCTGCCAATCTTATAGCTGCTCTTCCTAGCATTCTCCACTGCCCATGTATACGTAGAGGTATCTGCCAATCTTATAGCTGCTCTTCCTAGCATTCTCCACTGCCCATGTATATGGAGATGTATCTGTCAATGTTACAGCTGCTCTTCCTAGCATTCTCCACTGCCCATGTATACGTAGAGGTATCTGCCAATCTTATAGCTGTTCTCTCAAGCATTCCCCACTGCCCATGTATATGTAGAGGTATCTGCCAATCTTATAGCTGTTCTTCCTAGCATTCTCCACTGCCCATGTATATGTAGAGGTATCTGCCAATCTTATAGCTGCTCTTCCTAGCATTCTCCACTGCCCATGTATACGTAGAGGTATCTGTCAATCTTATAGCTGCTCTTCCTAGCATTCTCCAATGCCCATGTATACGTAGAGGTATCTGTCAATCTTATAGCTGCTCTTCCTAGCATTCTCCACTGCCCATGTATACGGAGAGGTATCTCTCAATCTTATAGCTTGTGAGGAATTGACTCTGCTGGGTTTTGAACCCTGGTCCCCAGGCTGCTATACCTCTTCCCTACCACTGCGCCAGCCTGCCTGTTGTGAATTCCATTGAGACCTTATAAGCTTGACTCTGCTAGCAATTGTATTAGTACCTAAGTCTCTTCAGCTGTGTCTGGTCAGGTGTCTGGTCCTTGGCCTATATAAGGCACTTCCTGTCTATTGATCCTTGCTAGATTATTGTGTGGTTTCTGATCACTTCAATAAACCTTGTTCCTGTTTTCACCTACAAGTTTGCAGAACTGGATTATTGCTGACCTTGGCTACTGGTCTCCACAACTTTGTGATTTCTATATCATTACAGAATAATCTGGCCCTTTCATGGAGACCGCCGGGACAGATTCTGCATTGGCCCAGCAGGTTGCTGTATTTTCAAGAACTGTGCAGACCCAGGCACAGACCATCCAAGTGCTGCAGGACCAGGTAGCTGAACTGCAGGCCCAACAGGTTGCTTTTACTGCAAGAACTGTGCAGACCCAGGCACAGACCATTCAAGTGCTGCAGGACCAGGTAGCTGAACTGCAAAATAAATTTCAGTCAATGCACAGTGAATACACCAGCTACAGGGCACGTGATGCTGCGGCTGCTACTGTTACACCTGCTCTAGAGGCCCGATTGCCCCTGCCAGAAAAGTTTGGAGGAGATCGCAAAAAATGTAGGGGTTTCCTAAATCAAAGCCGTTTACACTTCATGATGTTACCTCACCGATTTCCATCTGAAAGAGAGAAGGTGGGATTTATTTTTTCCTTATTCAAAGATGAAGCCCTGGCTTGGGGCTCCCCTCTTCTGGAACAAGACAGTCCAGTCTTGGGTAATCTAAATGACTTTCTTGAGGCCATGTGCCTAGTTTTTGATGACCCCAATCGATGTGCTACAGCAGAAGCCACTCTCTTTCATTTGCATCAAGGGAGGCGCTCGGTGGCTGAATATGCTGCTGAATTCAGACAGTGGGTTGCTGATACTACCTGGAACCAATCAGCCCAGAGGTTCCACTTCAGAAAAGGTCTCTCAGAAGCTATAAAAGATGAGCTAGCTCGTGTTGATCTTCCTGCTGACTTTGATGCATTTGTGCGTTTGGCTATCCATATTGATCGGAGACTTTCTGAAAGAAGATTGGAAAGACAGGGCTCTTTTAGACCAAGTACTACTCCAATTTCCTATTCAAGAACTTCTACTCCGATCCCACAAACACCTACAGACTCTGAGTCAGAGGCTATGCAGGTAAATCTAATAAGAGGGCCATTATCCAACGAAGAAAAACAGTGGCGACGCACTCACAATTTATGCCTGTATTGTGGTAGTGCAGGGCACTATGCCATCAATTGCCCTAGCAAATCCAAAAGAACAATAGCTATGGCTGCTGAGGGTGCACAGATTCGATACCAATCCCAGATTTCGGATCAGCTGGATTCTGTCACACAACCCTTGTTTTCTCTGGCTCATGGTGAAGAGGGTATGTTGACTCAACATCCTCATTTTGTGGTGCCTATCACGTTGCAATGTGGTGATCGTAAAATTTCAACTACCGCTATGATAGATTCTGGAGCAGGTGGAAACTTTATGGACATTAAATTTGCAGCAGGAAATAGAATTCAGTCTATCCCTAATTCTTTACCTGTGTTAATGGAGACAGTTGATGGTTCTCCACTTACGTCAGGCCCGGTTACACATGAGACTGTGCCCTTAAAGTTGACTGTGGAAGTGAATCGCCATGAGGCTATCTCTTTCCACCTAATTTCCTCAACACAGTTTCCAGTGATTTTGGGGGTACCTTGGCTTGCTCTGCATAACCCACAGATTGATTGGAAGATCAGAACTTTGTCCTTTCCTTCAGAACACTGCTTAATGAATTGTCAACCCTCTAAGGTAACACCTGTTGCCACAACAATTAATGAAATGGTTGCTACAAACTTGACTAAGCTTCCTCTACAATATCGGGATTTTGCAGATGTCTGTGATAAGAAGAATGCTGATCAGCTTCCACCACACAGGCCTTATGATTGCCCAATAGAGCTGTTGCCTGGGGCTGCTATCCCATTTGGCCGTATATATTCCCTTTCTGAGCCTGAATTGAAAGCTCTTCGTGAATACCTACAAGAAAATCTTGCCAAAGGCTTTATTCGACCATCTACTTCTCCAGCAGGAGCTCCTATTTTCTTTGTAGAAAAGAAAGATGGCAGCCTACGGCCATGCGTTGATTACAGGGACATTAATAACATCACTGTTAAAAACCGCTACCCCTTGCCTCTGATTCCTGAACTTTTGGAGAGACTCCGCTCAGCTAAAATATTTACGAAGCTTGATCTTCGGGGGGCATATAATCTGGTTCGCATAAGACCCAATGATGAATGGAAAACAGCTTTCAGAACCAGGTACGGGCATTACGAATATCTAGTAATGCCTTTTGTGGTGTGTAATGCCCCTGCAACTTTCCAGCATCTTATCAATGATGTACTACGAGATCTCCTGGATCAGTTTGTTGTGGCATATTTGGATGATATCCTAATATTCTCTGATAATCTTGAAAACCACAGAAAACAGGTCTGTATAGTTCTAGAGCGCCTTCGTACCCACCGCCTATACATTAAACTAGAAAAATGTGAGTTTGAACAAACAGAAATTCAATTCCTGGGGTATGTAATAACTCCCAAAGGTTTAAGTATGGACGCAAGTAAAATTAAAGCTGTGCTGGACTGGCCCATCCCCAAGAATGAAAAAGATGTTCAGAGATTTGTGGGGTTTGCCAATTTTTACAGGCGTTTCATTAAGAATTTCTCTGCCGTTATTACACCGATCACTGAACTCACACGTAAAGGGACTCCTTTTCAGTGGTCCGATAAGGCGGATACCGCATTTTCCCGATTGAAGACTCTGTTTACCTCTGCCCCTGTCCTGGTACATCCTCAGCCGGAATTACCATTTATTGTGGAAGTTGATGCTTCTGATTCAGCTGTTGGTGCTATACTGTCTCAAAGGACTGGACCTAAGATGCTGTTACATCCGTGTGCCTTCTATTCCCGCCAGATGGTGCCAGCAGAAATAAACTATGACATAGGGAATAAAGAACTATTGGCTATAAAAGCTGCCTTCACCGAATGGAGACATCTCTTGGAGGGAGCTACCCATCCAATTACTGTCCTCACAGATCAAAAAAATCTGGAATGTATTCGATCAGCAAAGAGACTGTCAGCCAGACAAGCACGCTGGTCCCTATTCTTCTCAAGGTTTAATTTTTTGGTTACATACCGTCCTGGCTCCAAGAATGGTAAGGCGGATGCCTTGTCTAGAATAGCTGACCCCCTCCATACTACCGTAACCAAGACCACCATCTTGCCAGAGGATATATTTATAGGAGTTACATTTCCTTCTGATCTGATGTCTCGCATTAAAAAGGGCTACGCTGAAGACCCAGTTCTTCGTGATCCTCCTCGTGACCTCCATATGACGATGCGTAATGGGTTTTGGATTTTTCAACAACGTCTGTTTGCTCCAGAGTCAGTGCGACTGGACCTTTTACGTCTCTACCATGACTCAAAACCAGCAGGTCATCCAGGAATCCGAAAGACACAAGAGCTACTTGCCCGATCCTTTTGGTGGCCGAAGTATCATGAGGATGTTAAGAAGTATGTGTCCTCTTGTGATGTGTGTGCCAGACATAAAACTCCTCGCTCATCCCCTGTTGGCTTGCTTCAGCCTCTTCCGATTCCTCATCGTCCCTGGGGATCTATATCCATGGACTTTATTGTGAAACTACCTCCCTCTAAGGAACACACTACCATTCTTGTTGTTGTGGACAGGTTAACTAAGATGGGTAATTTCATACCAGCTCGTGGTCTCCCTTCAGCTAAACAGACGGCTGACCTGGTTATTCGGGAAATATTTCGCTTGCATGGAGTGCCTGATGAAGTAGTTTCTGACAGGGGAGTACAGTTTACGTCTCGTTTTTGGAAACATTTTTGTTCTAATCTAGGTATTAATGTAAATCTGTCGTCAGCTTTTCATCCGCAAATTAATGGACAGACTGAGCGAACCAACCAGACTTTGGAGCAATATTTGCGGTGCTATATTAGTTACCTGCAGGATGACTGGCTGGATTTTCTACCCACGGCGGAGTTTGCCTATAACAATGCCCAACACTGCTCCACTTCTTTGAGCCCATTTTTTGCCAACTATGGTTACCATCCGACCTTTCTAGTCAGTCTCCCAATTATTACTTCCATTCCTGCTGTTGCCGACCGGCTAACGGCCTTACGTGATTCCCAAGCCCTGTTGAAAGAGACTCTTTTGGAGGCTCAGGAATGTTACAAAAGAGCTGCTGATAGGCATAGAAAGGAGGCCCCAGTCTATCACGTTGGTGACAAGGTGTGGCTGTCAACAAGGAATCTCAAGCTTCGGATTCCTTCTCATAAATTGGGTCAAAGGTTCATGGGACCTTTTGAGATCATTGCTCAGATCAATGCTGTCACTTTCCGTTTACAACTCCTGAATTCCATGAAAATACATCCAGTGTTTCACGTTGCACTGCTTAAACCTTTTCATGAAAACACTTTCCCTGGCCGAGCCCTGCCTGCCCCACCTCCAGTCCTCGTGGATGGTGAGAATGAGTACGAAGTGGACAAAATTCTTGACTCCAGGATCTTCCGTGGCAATCTTCAGTATCTGGTTCGCTGGAAAGGCTATGGTGAGGAGGAGAGTTCGTGGGAACCAGTGGACAATATTCACGCTCCTGATCTCCTTCGGTCTTTTCATGTGCAGTACCCTGCTAAACCAGGTAAAAGGGCATCCAGAGGCTGCACCTATAGAGGCGGGGGTAATGTGAGGAATTGACTCTGCTGGGTTTTGAACCCTGGTCCCCAGGCTGCTATACCTCTTCCCTACCACTGCGCCAGCCTGCCTGTTGTGAATTCCATTGAGACCTTATAAGCTTGACTCTGCTAGCAATTGTATTAGTACCTAAGTCTCTTCAGCTGTGTCTGGTCAGGTGTCTGGTCCTTGGCCTATATAAGGCACTTCCTGTCTATTGATCCTTGCCAGATTATTGTGTGGTTTCTGATCACTTCAATAAACCTTGTTCCTGTTTTCACCTACAAGTTTGCAGAACTGGATTATTGCTGACCTTGGCTACTGGTCTCCACAACTTTGTGATTTCTATATCATTACATAGCTGCTCTCTCAAGCATTCTCCACTGCCCATGTATACGTAGAGGTATCTGCCAATCTTATAGCTGCTCTTCCTAGCATTCTCCACTGTCCATGTATACGGAGAGGTATCTGCCAATCTTATAGCTGCTCTCTCAAGCATTCTCCACTGCCTATGTATACAGAGAAGTATCTTTCAATCTGATAGTTACTCTTCCTAGCATTCTCCACTGCCCATGTATACGGAGAGGTATCTGTCAATGTTATAGCTGCTCTTCCTAGCTTTCTCCACTGCCCATGTATACCGAGAGGTATTTGTCAATGTTATAGCTGCTCTTCCTAGCATTCTCCACTGCCTATGTATACGGAGAGGTATCTTTCAATCTGATAATTACTCTTCCTAGCATTCCCCACTGTCCATGTATAAGTAGAGGTATCTGTCAATCTTATAGTTACTCTTCCTTGCATTCTCCAATGCCCATGTATACGTAGAGGTATCTGTCAATCTTATAGCTACTCTCCCAAGCATTCCCCACTGCCCATGTATACTTAGAGGTATCTGTCAATCTTATAGCTGCTCTCCCAAGCATTCCCCATTGCCCATGTATACATAGAGGTATCTGCCAATCTTATAGCTGCTCTCCCAAGCATTCCCCACTGCCCATGTATACGTAGAGCTATCTGTCAATCTTATAGCCACACTCCCAAGCTTTACCACAATAGGTACAAATGAATGTAGCATTCCCTTTTCCCTCAATTGTTACTTGATTAAATATGACATTATCCACCAAAACTGCATCTACCCGTTGTTTTGATTTTGCCTGTTTAGACATTGTTATTGCTCTAATACTTACATAATACTGGTAGGGCCGAACCACAACTTTTTATGCCTTAGAATCGGTTTGTTGTTTAGTTGTTCAGTCAGGTCATATTGTCCTTGACCCTATGGAGCGCAGAAAGCCAGGCACATCTGCTACTGCCCCACTAAGCACCCTCAAGCTCATGTTCATTGTTTCAATGACCTCATCTATCCATATCCACCTCTGCCGTCCCCTTTGTGTGCTTTCAATCTTTCCCAGCATCAGAGTCTTTTCTAGAGAATCCTGTCTTCTTAAGATATGGCCAAAATATTTTTGCTTCAGCCTCATGATTAAACCTTCCAGTGGACAGCTTGGTTTGATTTGAAGTTGTATTGATTTATTTGACTCTAAGGGACTCTAAGCTGTTTTCTCTAATCTCACTGTGTCATTGCTTAAGTGCAGGTGTTTCCTGATCTTACTATGTGTCATTAATCAAGTGCAGCTGCTTACTAATCGTTCTGTGTAGTTACTGCAGTGAAGAGCTCTCCTATCTGATTGTTTTATTGCTGGATGTAGGTGCTTTCTAATCTTACTGTGCGTTATTGCTGTAGTGTACGATTTCTCCAATCTTTTGTCTGTCATTGCCAGTGTGAATGACCTCTTTAATCTTACTATGTGTCATTTTGGGAGTGCAGAAGCTCTCCTATATTATATATGCCATTAATGGAGTGCTTTACAACCCCACTGTGCATCATTGCTTAAATATGGTGTCATTGCTGGAGTGTAGAAGCTCTCCAACCTTACCATGTGTCATTGCTTATATACAAGAACTCTCATACCTTAATTTGTGTCACTGCTGGAGTTCAGGAGTGATCCAACCTTACTGTGGGCCATTAATAAAGTGCAGGAGCACTTCAATCTTACTATGTGTCATGACTTAAATACAGTGCTGGAGTGCAGACACTATCCAACACTACCGGGTGTCATTCCTAAAGTGCAGGAGCTGTCCCTTACTTTAAGTCATCGTTCCAGTCTTGCTGTATGTCATCTCTGGGACACAGGAGCTCCCTGACATTTCTATGTGTCAGTTCTGGAGTGTAGGTCATGTCTAACCTTATCATCACTGGAATACTTAAGCTTTCTGACCTTACTGTGTGTCACTGTTGGAGTGTAGGAGCTCTCTAACCTTGATGTGTATCAATACTTTAGTGCAGGAGCTCTCCTATGTTAATGTATGTGACCACTGGAGTGCAGAAACTTCCCAGCCTTAATATATGTCACTACTGGCGTGCAAAAAAATAATTAATCCTACTGTGTAATTTTTCAGTTCCATGAGCTTTTCATACACACTGTATGTATCATTATTAGAGTGCAGGAATGCTCGCTCCCTACTGTGTACATAATTGCTGGTTTGCAGTGCTTATGTACTAAAAATATCTGGTATTTTATTTTGAATAAATCCAATATACCAAGTATACACCACACATTGCTCCCTGGAGCTAGTGCTTTTTATACTGGTCTGTAGACCCAGGTGGTCTTTTGCACTGGCAGTTTTTGTACAGCCTATTTGAAATTGCTACTAATGAAGACACATAGGGAGATTAACTAAGTTAAAATATAACTTTTTTGAGACATTAAGCATTGCATAATGGCTGCATTATTTATGGTTTACTTATTCAGCAGAAATTTTACATTTGTCTTGGATACACCTGATATTTATTGTTTTTTGCCTGTATTCAAATAGCTCACACTTTACATGCAATACATATTTAATAGAAGGTGGATTGCCAAGGAATAGATTGTGTATGTCAGAAACATTTAGGGAAACAGGGGGAATACATTTGTAGTGTAGGAGTGACGAGGAGATATAATCCGGATATATTGTACAACTGTGCATGAATATTTATGCATTATTTATCTGTATTTTATTTATTAACCTCCAGTGATTAAATTGTGTATTTTATTTAACAAAATGTAATATTAATTGCTAACTAACGTAATTCAAATCATAATTCAATCCAGTAAATCGCCAAAATTCTGCGCATCCTCAGACACTTACAAATCCCATGGGAAAGACGTTTACATTTTTAAAACTGATCAAGAACTGACTAAGATAATGTAGTGGCCCTCCTTAAAGAAAGTGCATAGATAATGAAGATTGAGGCTGTCACACTGATTATATGTTTACTTTATGGATTTATGCACTGACACAAAAGCATGTAGGTAAATGGCTCATAGGTAAAGGCAGTTTAAAGCTTTACTCAAGGAGTTAATACATAATCATTCAGTAAGGTCACTTAACACTAATATGACAATCGATTAATGAGAATCCACAGGGGGGATTAAATGTCCCTTAGATGTAGAAGTCCTGTCTTGCAAAGACTCTTTAAGAACAAGGATGTCTACCATCAGTGCTGCAGTTCTCTAATGGTGGTGTTGCCTCTAAATCAGAGCCAGAGATCACAAGTGGATTAGATGAGGTGCACAGATCCTGACTGGCAGAGATCCAAAATGTTTGAGGAAATGACTGTGCCTTATCAGTACTATTACTTTACAATGGAGTTCATTTGCTTCCACAACAGATCAGTGCAGAAAAAAATAAAAGGAGAATACCCCCTCTTATTGCTCTCCAACTGAATAAAAATAATAATGTAGATCACACTCATGGGCCCTCATTCAATTGCAATTTGGCCAATTGAATAGGGGTCTAAATAAGCACATAACATATTTTTTTAAAGAAGTTTTTAGTTAGTAAACATCTATCCAAAAGCAAGGTTTTCACTAACTAAAAACTTATTTAAAAAAAATATGTTATGTGCTTATTTAGAGCACTATTGAATTGGCCAAATCGCAATTGAATAAGGGCCCATGGAGTCTGTAATCAGACAGATGAAGAGCCCGATTAAATTGAGCAATAGTACGTTATTGGAGCCTGTAAGTGAGGCCGTAAGTTAATTTGATATTCAATTGGCGTCTTTTTGTCGGTTACGGGTTACAGGCTTGAAATACTTGCAATTGTTAAACCCGGACTTAAAGCCTCCTGATGCCTTTGATCTTTCCCGTCCGCAAGAGTTACGATCGCTAAAATTGCAAATCGCTATTCAATTGCTACAATTCCCTAAATCCGCAAATGTTTTCACACTTGTAAACGGCAAATGTAGGAGAAAACCCTATGAGTACTAGAGAGGACCTGCAAATAAATGCAAATAAAAAATCAATACTGCACTGTAAATGATGGGGAAAGCGATGAAAGACATTAAAATTAATTGCACAACAGTCTTACACTCGTAAATCTCCAATAAAAAATCCTGTTTATTTATGTGTGCTTTTGGGGTTATATCGATCTCGGGAATCAATGAGTTAATTCATATCAGGCCACCCATATGGACTAGAACAGTTTTGGCATTCATTTTTATTATGTTGTGTTTTGAAGGTTTGCAAGTCCCATCACATATCGGACACGCGAACCTAATTGATTGACGTGTAACCTCCATGTTTTACTGCCGTAATGATGGCAGTCTCATTTTGTATTGGCTGTTTCGAAATGGGTGCTTACGAACTTGCTTAATAGATCATGTTCCCGCCATGAACTGCTACGCACGAGTGCATGGTTTACGCCTTCGGCATTCGGCCCATAACTTACGGGCTTGTTCAATTGAATAGCACCTGAATTGTAGCAGAGTTTAAACCCGCAGCACACCCGCAGACATACGGCCTGAATACTGTGCTTGCAATTGAATCGGGCTCCAAGTACTTAATCCAACATATCTGGTTTATTGTCTGGCTGGAAAGAGTTTTTAGATCAGCCACACCAGGGTACAGGATAACTACAAGTTGCAAGTGAGACAGTCCTCCATGTTTCAAGAAATCAGTCAATTTCTCATTTACCCATCCCTTTACAGTTTATATATTTTTTATCCTATAAGTTAAAAAATATAAAAAATAGTAAAAATGAAACTGGCGGAGTTTCAACTCACAACCGTGAGATGCAGATACTTTTACTTCTGAACTGTTTCTCTGTATGACTACACATGAGTGAAGACATTTGATATTACTTGCTGTTAATGAACAGAAAATGCAAAACATCCTCTCAGTCTGCACAGTGGGTTCTAATTACTGTTTTTTTTTGGCACAGCCTCATTATGCATACAGAGGATTCATGAATGAGTAGTCACACTCTTACCTACAATTGCTTCTAACAACTTATAAAAAATAATAATAATTTCCACATGCTTTTAAACTAAAGATATCACTGGCCTTATCCAGGGATGTCACATAACAATATAGCAATTACTTATCCAATACTAATGTAGTCAAAATACAATGAAAATATCTATCAGAATTACAATTAACCATGGGCATATTTAGGTTTTATGCTGACCTAGGTCATTCTGATGTATGTGTACCCCACTTGCAGGTTCTACTTTTTTCTGTCTCAAATCATAAATGTGTATGTGTTTATATGTATATATATATATATATATATATATATATATATATAAAGGTCAGAAAGTGTCAGGTACACTTACATACAGAAATATCAAAATATATTGACATTTCTGTGCACTTACAAACATATATCAATGTACTGCACTGCATACTCAGGAAGCTTGCTGGCCCCTGAAAATGTGCTGCCCTAGGCATGGGCCTTGTGTATATATATGTATATATATATATATATATATATATATATATATATATATATATATACTGTATGCACGTATCTTTGCTCTAATTAGTAGTTTTATCTTGCTAATGACTGCATTCACCTTTCTACACTTATCCCTGACAAAATAGATTATCATGCAGTGTGATTAACTTGAACCTTGTGCTATAACAGTATATGAAATGATACATCCCTCGCTAGCCTACTTAGACACAGCTACTTAATTACAATCAACGTCATATAAACTGTGAATCAGGCAAAATATTAAAAAACATACTTAATCATGATTTCAGAAAAACATAGTTAGAAATTGATCTTATTTATTAGGCAATTGAGGAATATATACGTTTTAAGTTAATTTTATGCTACTCCATGATGTTTTTTCTTTGCCAGAGAATTGAAATATACTAATAGTCAAGCATTCCCTAAAGTCTCATCTTTTCAAATAAACTGGGATTGTTACAATGTATTAAAATGTATTAGCTGCCTGGGATTGGCCAAAACTAATTATGCATTTTATGCAGAGATATCCAGGAGTGTTAACTCTCAAAAGCACCTGCTTGCAAACTCAAGAGATCTAGCAAACACCAAGGTGAGTTTGTTAAGGTTTATTTTGGTTTGGTATTTTTTCTTGCACAACATTTTTTTCATACACTACTATTTCTCCACTATCAGATTCATAATCCAGAAAATGTATATATGCCTTTAATTTCTGGACTTTTCCTACTGTGGCGTGTAGCAGTCAGTAGGTGGCGCAACAGTGGGGGGCCGAGATTTTTGTTATTAATTTTTGGGTTAGATTTAGGGATTGGGGTTAGGGTAGTGGCAAATGATAAGCTTTACAGACAGCGCGCCACTATTTTACTATGTAAAGCTTATTGTCTGCCACTACCCTAACCCCCAAATTTGCTTTCCTTCTTTCCTGGACAACTTTCAAAGCCTCATCAGACAGCCAATTTCCCTTCTTACTTTTCTTTCTTTTATGAATATTCTTTGTTGCTGTTTCCTGGATAATATCTCGTTCTTCTGTCCAACGTTCTTCAGGCATTCTATCTTCCATGTCTTGCCCATTAAATATATTCTTCACTTCCACGGCATATTTGCTGGGGATATTATTCATTTTGTATCTGCTTAGTCTGATGATTTTCCCTCTTTTCTTCATTTTAATTCTGAACTTTGCAATAAGAAGCTCATGGTCTGAGCCGCAGTCAGCTCCAGGTCTTGTTTTTGATGACTTTATAGAGCTCACCATCTTTGGCTGCAAAGTATATAGTCAATCTGATTTCTATGTTGTCCATCTGGTGATGCCCATGAGTAGAGTCTTCTCGGAGGATTTTGGAAGAGGGTGTTTGCGATGACCAGATAATTATCTTGATTCTACTAATCTCTGACCTGCTTCATTTTGTACTTCAAGACCAAACTTGACAGTTATTCCAGGTATATTTTGGTTCCCTACTTTAGCATTCCAGTCTCCTATGAGAGTTAAATAATACAAAATATCACTGCCATGTAATAGGGCATAAACCCATAGATTCCCAGTACTATTCATGCAAATTCACAGTTGGATTTTTTAATTGATGGGACACTTTCAAAAATTTCTAAATGGCTCTATATTTATTGATAGAATCTGGTTGGTACTCTCTTGGGGTCTTTAAATTGTGGGGAGCATCTCTAAAAAATGATTTAAAATTAACAATCTATCCCTAAGCATTTGTGGATGGTGGCATAATTCTATGAACTGTTTATACCTCCTTATCTTGGATATATACCTTAGAAGATTATTGGTGGTATAGATTATAGTGGTATATCCAACTACATGTATGTTTAGATATTGGTATATATCTGTGTATCCCACACTGTAAGACTTTATAGTTTAATTTGCCCGTTTTTTAGTTTTATTGGTATCAGTATTTCAATAAAAGTTATATTTTACTTTATCATTCCATCCCTGTAATGTAGTATTATTTGGCTATAACAAGCTTTAAGGGTGCTCTTTTTCTTTTTAATTTGTTGAGTGTGATTAACACTTAGCTAGTATTTAGCTTATCATCTATACTAGTAATAGCTTGTACACTACTTTTGAAATTATAAGCAGTGAAACAACTAGTTAAATGAAATAGCATCATGGTCAAAAATGTGTAGAGCAAAAATATAGAAAATTGCTTTGACCTGGGATACGGTTGATAGCTTTGCTATCAGATGGGTAAATGCTTATTTGTGTTTTCTGCTGCAAGAAATATAATTGTAATATTATTAAGATATATGTAAATTAGAAAATTGCCACTGATTTTTATTCACTTGGGATATGCTAAACACATCTAGAGGGTGATAAAACAATTTAAGCCTGCAATAACATCTATTCTTATCACCTGCAGCAGGGTGGCAATTTGTGCTTGTTAAAGCCCTACACCACTTAGCAAATAAGATATATTATATGTATGTAAAGTTGATGTTATTTATAGCTGTCTGACTTATAAACATTGCAAATCTCCCACCGAGGCCTGCAGGTGTCTGGCAACAGTCTCTAGAATCCCCATGTCTGCTTTTAAGGCCAGAGCTTTTATCTGTACAGACACAACTATATGGAGTTCTCTGCCATATCAAATAATCACCCTCATACTTTAAAAGGGACTGGACATTCTTCCCAAAGCTTTTCACTAGTATATAATATAACCCTTAAAATCTGTTCTGTTATTGGCATGTAAAATGGACCAAGAAATAGTTTTAGAAAGGATGTAGTATGATGTGTGACAAACTGGGATGTGCATAAAACTTAACATGTATTGGTACCTACAATGGACACATAGGGCCTCATTCAATTGTGATTTGGCCAATTGAATAGGGCTCTATATAAGCACATAGCATAATTTTTTTACAGAAGTTTTTAGTTTGTGATCTTCTATCTAAAAGTAAGGTCTTCACTAACTAAAAACTTCTGTAAAAAAATATGCTCTGTGCTTATATAGAGCCCTATTCAATTGGCCAAATTGCAATTAAAAGAGGCCCATAGATTGGCATGTTGTTCCTTGTTTGCTAATTATGATTACACCACTTCATCAAGTGTGACCCAATGATAAATCATCAAAAATGTCTACATTTAAAAAAAAAAAAAAAAAATGTCAATGTAATTTATAAAGTATTTCCGATAGAACTGCAATTTAGAAATATACACCTAAACAATTACTTTATGCAGATCTACATTTTAAAACTACATATGTTGTCTTTTAAGGAAGTCTTAGAGAGCCCACAGGGTGATAAATGTATCATTTCTATTTAATGGACACTGGGCAGGGCTTCCCTATAAATTGTGTAAGACATATGCGGCATAAGCAGTATGGCCTGTCCGCCACAGAGCAGTCATTTTGGCAAACCTAGGTTATGTTGGAATTTCTCAAATTTAAAAAATTGTTTATAATTAGTATAGTTTATAATGTTGCTTAATTACTAATCCCTACCCAGGAGCTGTCAGGACTCATGAGACCTGTTAAGCTGAGAAAGCATGGCTGATGGGTGTTATTCTATCAATTTCTTCCTGCTAAGAGTGGCATTAAGAAATTAGGTGCACACTGCAAGTGTATATCTTTAATATTAACAGCATCGCCCCCATGGTGTTATTCCCAGCAGGGGCTGTATGTGGAATCTGCCATCTGCTGGGTAGAAGGTGATGGTCACATGACCCAGCTCCTAAAATGATGGCAGCATAAAGCTGCGCCTTGTCAGGTAGCAGGACTGGTCAGACAGCTGAGGATGGCATCTGAGGATTGGTCAGACAGCTGAGGATTATTACACAAAGAAGCACTCCCACCCTTATATTAATTATATAAGTACAGAAAACATTTAGTGTAGGGTGACAAGATACTCGCCTTTTTGAGTGGTCTGTCCCCAGGTTGAGAACTTTGCCATCTGGTATCAATTAGTACAAAATAATGTCTCCGGCTATCAAATCAGGCAGGAAATTACTAGATAAAACTAGATAACAGCTGCTGGCAGGGCCAGATTTACATCTGCAGCTTCCCTAGGCACCATTTTTTAACTACAAACCAGCAGGGCAGCTATTTGCCTCTGGCTTTAATATTTACCTTACCTTAATATTACTATATGAAAAAAAAACAGAATCATTCTGTCCAACTCCAACAAAATGTAGTTAGTTGCTAAGTATTATATATTTCCACACTTGTGTGGGTATTTGGGTATTTCACACTTTTGTGTTTGCAGCTTCTGTGCAGCATAACCTTAACAGGGTAACCCGTTAAAATAAAGAGGCAGACAACAATACGGGGAAAAACACGGGCCACAGCTTTATTGACTAACACCTTTTTACATTACACAATGGAAGAGGGAGGAGCCCGGTCAGCGGAAGTAACCTCCTGCCCCTGGACCCGCGTCCATGGGGCCCACTTATTCGTCACTGTACCATGCCCCTGAGGTAGGGGGCACGACCCCTTTTGTTACCTACTGAGCTGGGCAACTCCCCCATCCGCCACCTAGCAGCTACAGGACCCCTCACAGGACCCCCCCCCCCCCCCCAACAAAGCTCTGGCCTGCTTGATCCCCTTCCTATATTCAAGCATCATTAACTCAAGCCCGATTTCAGTTAAGTGAACACCATCAGGCCCGAACAAATCATCCTCGGATTTTTTACTCAAACGCCGCATAGCGCAGAGCCAGGAATCCTAAACCTCCGGACAAAAGTAGTCACCAACTTATTTATCTTAACCCATGCCCTATCAAGGCAGATGGGATCCCTGGCGGAGCGCCAAACCCTTCTCCTGATGATCTCAGACCAAATAATAACCAGTCTCGGGAATCTATCCCTCCAGCTAACCATATCCCTCTTAATGTCCCTGACCAACCGCTTCATAGAAACCACACCTAAATCGTTGCCCCCTGCGTGTACTAATATAATTGCCCACCACAGGCCATATCTACCCTCCCAGTGCACTTCCATAACGTCATCAGGAAGGCCCAGTTGCAGGCCACCCGGCGAAACTGCTGCAAACCTCTGAGCCCAATAAATAGTGTGACCGACAACCTAGAGTTGTTGTTTGGCACCTGCAACAGATATAAAACACTTAGTATGCCGCTGCCGTGGGTCTCACATACCTCTGATAGCATCTGGATTCCCACCTCCCAATTCTCCTCACCACTCCCTCGGGAAGCCCCAAGCTTGCAGCTACCGTGGCCGCGTCTATTCGGAATGAGTGCGTGCCGAATTCGGCCCCATCAAACCCTAGGAGCTGTAGACAGCCTTTTAGGACCTGAGAGAATTGGAAGCGAGAGAGAGCAAGCCCATCCTCGTGCTTTAGCAGAGTGCCCAGGTTTTGTGGCCTGCGTCTAAGATATTTACTAATACAATCCACGGGCAAAATTCCGAAAACACCCTGTACAACATAATTTCCTTCTCTCTGTCTTCCTGGTCTGTTTTTGACCGCCGGAGCCAAATCACCACACTGTTCTGGTATAGGCAGACGTCTACTAGCTGTAAGCCCCCAGCACCCCGCTTGTTAGCTGATACCAGTTCCCCTACTCGGAATGCACCGAAAAAGACCAGAGAAAAGGCAGTATGGAAAAGCAGGGTTTCAAAGGGAGAGCTACACACGTCACCCAGCGTAGAACTGATCCGAAGTAACAGAGCAAACGTGATGGGGCGCTCTTGTCCCGCACTACTTCACCTTTAAACATACCACCAATCACGCACTTCACCAGGAACACCATCCCAGCCAACTTAATCATGAAGGCTAATGCTGCCACCTGCTGCCAACCGCGGCCCTTAAGCAGCCCTCGCTCTTACAGCGGAGTAAGTACCATAGCAAGATGCCTGTCTTCTTGTCCTCCGAACCCGTACCACCTGCCAGTCCACTTGGCTGGAGCTAGGGACTGCCGAACCAGCACCACTATTTCTGTGATCCAAGATCCCAAAGTTCCGGCGGAACCCTCCTGTTCCGAATGCGGCCAGGCGCCTGAAGCGCTCCCACTGAAAACGAGAAAGGGCATCATCTATCCCATTCTTACAGCCGGGGGCATGCCTAGCCCTAACCCACGTGTTTAACCGAAGACAAACCAAGACCAGGTGCCTTTTAAGCCGCACCACTGGGGTCGATTTCGCTGTATTCCTATTAATGGCATGCACCACTGACATATTGTCAGAGAAAAAGACGACTTTCTGGTCCCTTAGCCTACTGTCCCAAACGTGCAGTGCAACCACTATTGGGAATGCCAGGTTCTTTGTCAAACCGGCTTCCACCAAATCAGCTGGCCACCTGCCCACACACCAGCTGCCATTGAAATACGCCTGAAACCGCAGCCCCCTGATGCATCTGTATAGAGCTGTAAATTGTCGTTAGACAGCTCCCTACGTTGGATGAGTGTCCTTCCGTTAAACCCGCTTAGAAACGCCAGCCAAATACGAAAGTTCTCCCTCATTGCCGCCGACACCACGATGAAATGGTGTGGTTGCTTTATGCCTGCCGTCACCATAGCCATGCGCAGGCCAAATGCCCTGCCCATGGGCATAATACGGCACGCAAAGTTCAGTTTCCCCAGTATGGACTGCAGCCTCCACGGCGTAACCCTCCTGGCTTGTGCCAGAGCTACCAAATCCGCCAGGAGGTCTGCCAACTTATCATTTGGCAGGCTACATTCCATTTTCTCTGAGTCAATCTGAATTCCGAGAAATGTTAGTGTCAGGACCTGGGCCCTTTGTTTTCTCGTGAGCCAATGGAATGCCAAATCTCTGCCGCCATAGCTTGAAACGTTCTAAGAAGTAACTGGCAGGTGTCATGACCCGCCAGCCCGACAAACAAGAAATCGTCCAGGTAATGCACCATACTTTTAAACCCAGATCTCTCGCACATGCTAAACGCCTCGAAGAATGCACAAGATATGAAGCACCCCATTGGTAAGCAGAGGTCCACATAATACCCATTCTCAAAGTGAAAACCTAGCAAGTGGTGGCTATCCGGATGGACCGGAAGAAGGCAAAAAGCCGACTCATCCGCACACACAAAATCCCTCGGTGGGACCGCTGGGTTCTTTTTATCACACCTATATATATTATTTTTTTTTGTGATCCTTCCCGCCCCTATTGCGAGACTGCGGTCTGGGGGGTGTAGGAGTGTCGGAGATTAACTGGCTTAGTGGTGGTCCTAAAGGCACAGTTTGGTAGTTATGACCTGCATCTCTCACACCCTTAAGCCTAGCTCCCCTGTTGCTCCGCGGTGATGGTTGCTGTATAACCAAAACATCACCGGCGGGCGCAAGCGACAGCCTCACCCTTTCCTCTGTGGTACTTCATGCTCTAGGCCCACGCTGCCATGCAGTCCCTCCAGAGGAGCTAGCCTCCGCCAAATCCCCCAGGCCACTAGCCACTGAAGGCTGCTCCTAAGGGAACGCCGGGGAGGGGGTTGACTCGCCCGCTGGAGCGCCTAGGCGTTCCTCCAGCCATTTTACCCCGTGGCATAAGGCCTTGGAGTGCACTAAATCAAGGAGGCGTTCCAGCTCACTGGTGTCACTTGCCTCCATCTTAACTGGCCACAACTCCCTAAATACTAGCCCACTAGGGACACACAGAAGGGAAAACAACTAACAGCAACAGGCACAGGAAAGGAACGAAAAAGGGGAGGGAGTATGGGAAGGGGATGTAACTGTGGCTGCAGAAGGGACAGAATAGCCCAGGGCGTTAACCCTTTATAATGAGGCCAAAGTGGGCCACCAAAACCCAAAGCCAGTGAGAGGTAAGGCAAAAATTCCCAGTACACACAGCCCAAGCCCAGCACATACAAACACTACCCCAGCACATACAAACACCACCCCCAGAGCAGACACACAGACAAAATAAGCAACAAGCCCACAATCCTATCAATTGCAGGAGCTCAGCCAGGTCCCTTCGATCACCACGCTCGATGGCCGCTGAGTGAGGCAAAATAGCGCGAACGTGACACACCCCGCCTCCAATGTCACTACGCCGTCCCCCCAGCGCAAAGGAGGAAGCGCGTCCAGGCTCGGCCAGTTCATAGGACACTTCCGGCTACCCAAGGAGACTGGGCCGCCCTCCGTGTCCACCACAATAGAGAAATATACACTGCCTCCACATAAGGAATACAAATAGAAATATACACAGTATCCCTACATTGTATGCTCAAGGGGACATATAAATATATATATATATATTTATATATATATATATATATATATTATATACAGTACATATATATAGTAGTACTTATACTGTATGACTATCCAGTATGTTTGATTTGTGTGATGTTTTGGAAGCTCTTATGTTTCTAATACAGTGTATTTAAGTTCACCTGATATATGTATAAAATACACAGATAATGCCTATTTCACACCTACCTTTCATTACTAAAAATATCCAAGGATGTAATTAAAAAAAATCAGATTGGCGTAGTTTAATGGTGCTACATACGTTTGAGGTTCATTTAAATTTATTAAAAATGTTCTATGTAAAGGTAATTATAGTCCGTCTAACAGTTTAATTAATATCTAATTAGTTGTTAGTGCTGCTTGGTTAACACTAGGCAGGCTGCAGCAGAGTCCCAGTCTTTTATCTAAAAATAAAGTGTTTTGCATATCCTTCCTGGTGCCTTCACTATGGTTGTGCCCTAGCTCATGTACTGTATGACAAAATTCACAAATTTTTTGCAAGGACTGAGGAATTGCTTTGATGGCTATGCAAAAATGTATATTATGAATAGATTGTGACATTTGTGAAGCACAACAGCTGTAATGTTTCCTTTAAATGAGTGCTGCATCATCTGAGTACAATACTACTTTTCTTTCCTTTCAGAATAACTCCGAGACATCAGAGTAGGTGAGGACAAGGAGAGAGTGAATAAAGGGATGTAATAAAATGAAATTTTTTCCAACTTGGGAGATCAGACCATCTTTACAGTAGTTAGTGGTGGATCCAGGATTATCCTTTTGTGGGGTGGGTGTTACAAGGGCTGCCTATGAACTATTGTGGGTTTTGAAGCACCCCAGCTACATAACCATGGCATCTATACCTAAAATTAACCCCCTCATGCTACGGGGATCCCTGCAGTGGCCCAACAATTAACCCTTGCAGCATTTCTAAAGGGGGCAGAGGTTTAGGTGCCGGGGTGCTTGGACAGAAACACTGCTGTGACACATAGCAAAGGCTTTTAAAGCCTTCATGTGTGCTCTTTGGTACCCGTAATTATTTTTTCAGTCTTTGGGAGTTAGAGGAGTGCTCTAGTTTGCGAGTGAGAGGAATATTTTTATTAGCATAGGGTTTGGGTGTCAGAGTGTCCCAGAGCAACTCGTAATTTACTTTCAGGGCAAAACTCAATGGGGATTTATGCCTTGCTTTTCGGCTTTGTCTTGAAGTTCACTCGTAGCAGTGACCCAGAGCAGTTTGCTTGCAAATTTTTAGGGGAGGGGGATTAACAAAGCTTGGTAGGGTTTACTCATTAGATATGGAACTAGTAAATGCTTTTTTAGGGATTTACATGTAGCCCAATAATAGTAGCATAAAGCAATGTAAATTTCTATGTATGTGCAGTCACTTTACTCGTATGATAATGAGGCATGCTAAAATGCATTGTTTTCTTTACTATATTACTTTATTTCCTTTTTAGTTGGTATAAATCTGACAACAACTATTGAATGAAGACAACATAACACTAATTCCTCAAAAGCATGCCCATTTAATAATATCAAAAAAGACATCTTAAATGTAGTGTATAACTATTTACACTGACATCTTAAACAAACTACCGGTATATTCATTCCTTCAAAGCAAGCAAATGCAAATTAAATATATAATAACTCACATGTCAAAAAATAACTCTTCACTGTACAATATTATTTGGGAAATACATCATTCTGACAATACCTTTTTTTCTCTGGTTTATGTTCATGATAGATTGAAAACAGGGTCATTTAGACCACTCTTAGCTCCTTTCTCATAATATGTCCTCTAATCTCTTTATCGTGTAAATTCTTACCCTCATCATGATCATTGCCTTTTATGAAATGTTTCACTATTTTTAAAACGTTCAGTTTTTATTAGCAGTAAGCACATGTTACAGCAGGCATGAGAACCAATTATCCCGTGGTTGTCCTGAACTATGTACTAGATATGTTATAAAGTGTTTTGTTTGGCAGAAACGCAAATGCTCCTGTAAGGGGAGGTAATGTCTATCTCTTAAGATTTGACGGGATAATATTGATTAATTAATGCTCTAATCTAGCAGGTTTGGTATCTCTCCAAAAAAGGAGAGATAAAGGAGAGAGAGCTGACTTTAGATAGTGGCGATGAACAGCCCAAGTCCAATGACGTAAAAGTAAACTTAGTCAAGAGGCTAGTAAGAGATGGTAGAAAGGAAAAAGGCCCAGGCAGCTATATCACAGCACCCAGAAGTACAGAGACATGAAAAACTCTCGATAGAAGCCCAAATTGGTTCATGATCTATAGAATGAACTTGTTGTAAGAAAGCTAGATGGGTTTTATAGAAAAGCTTAAAATTAGGGCATGAGAGTCCCCCATTGGATTTAAGGAGGAGCATGGTAGACCTTGCAATTCTAGGTGATTTATTCCACCAGATAAATTTGAATATATGTGTCTGAAAGCTATCTAGTTCCTTAAATTTAACTGAAATAAGTAGTGTGTGAAATAAATATAATAAACAAGGAAGTATATTCATTTTACCATAATTAATATTGCCTGTCCATGAGATAAAGGAATACACACACGTTTTAAAATCTATGAGACCAGGATAAAGTAATTCTTAAAATATAATTTATTAATTTGCACTGTATTGAATAAGAAAGTGAATAACACAGTGTAACTTTATTGCACATTTAAAGAAAAAACTCCAATAGTTTGTCATTAAAAACTCTTCAATCACTGTCTGTCCTTCACCTCCTTTATTAAG
Organism: Discoglossus pictus; assembly: GCA_027410445.1. Lineage (NCBI taxonomy): Eukaryota > Metazoa > Chordata > Amphibia > Anura > Alytidae > Discoglossus > Discoglossus pictus. The sequence goes on along the minus strand of CM050167.1, from coordinate 166,996,549 downwards.
AGGTAATTCAGAAACCAGCACATCAATATTCATGAATTAGTACACCTTGTAGGATAGTGTTCAGACACCAGTTTGATACAGTAACTCAGCAGATATACCGTATATACTCGAGTATAAGCCAACCTGAGTATAAGCTGAGGCACCCATTTTACCACAAAATACTGGGTAAAATGAGCGACTCGAGTATAAGCCGAGGGTGGGAAATGTGCTGCCCCCTGTGTCCCTCTTGTGCCCTCTGTGTCCCCCTCTCTCTCTCTCCGTGTCTCTTCTCCCCTCTCCCTTCCCTGTGTCTCTTCTCCCCTCTCCCTTCCCTGTGTCTCTTCCAACCTCTCCCTTCCCTGTGTCTCTTCCCCCTCCCTTATCACCCTCCTCAACCTCCTAAACCTCCCTACTCATCCTCAACCTCCCTCCTCATCCTCAACCTCCCTCCTCATCCTCAACCTCCCTCCTCAACCTCCCTCCTCATCCTCAACCTCCCTCCTCATCCTCAACCTCCCTCCTCATCCTCCCTCCTCAACCCCCCCATCCTCAAACCCCCATCCTCATCCTCTCTCCTCAACCGCCATCCTCAACCCCCCATCCTCAACCCCCCTCCTCAACCTCAACCCCCCTCCTCAATCCCTCCTCCTCATCCTCAACCTCCCTCCTCATAGTCAACCTCCCTCCTCAACCCCCCACCCCATCCTCCTTGACCCGGCGCGCCGGGTCAAGGAGCAGAGGCCCGGAGCACAAGCAGGTGAGGGAAGAGGGGGAGGTATTTAGGGGGGTTTAGGTGGAGGAGGGGGGTTGAGGGGGGTTTAGGTTGAGGAGGGGGGAGGGAAAGAGACACGGGGGTTAGACACACATGGGGGTTAGAGACACACGGGGGGGTTAGAGACACGGGGGGGGGTAGAGAGACACGGGGGGAGAGTGACTTGAGTATAAACCGAGGGGGGCCTTTTTGCCTTAAAAAAAGGGCTGAAAAACTCGGCTTATACTCGAGTATATACAGTAATTGAAAAATGTAGGTGGAATAAGAAACTCCTCCTACCAAGCATGTTATACATTTAAAAAGTATGTATTATATTTGTAAATCTATTAGCTTTAAAGAAATATATGTATGTAATTTACTTGCTGCTTATAAATGCTTACTGTTAAGTAGAAAAAAATAAACTTTGAATAGTCCTTTACTTAAAATATATTTAATATTGTGAGGCAATGTGTTATCAGTCTTTTGTATTATTCAGCAGTATTGTGATGAAGTGATCAGTGGTGAGGTAGCCCTTGATGTAAATATTTGTTTCTTCACTGGTAAGTTTGAGTGTTATTTTAATTTCAGTGCACAAAGTAAAATATATTCTGTTTGTGGCATATGCCAAATTATTTTATGTTTTTGTTTTAAAATATACTTTTAAATATCATATAGCTTACCTCTTATAGTTTATCCTGTAGAATAAATATTTTGTTTTTGCTACCTTACTTCTTCTGGGAGGGCTGTTTTTCTATTTTTCTTTTCTAATGTCTCATTAGAATGATTCATGCTGGAGAAAATGCTAGGGAGGACTTGCAAGGCATAACTTTATTACCATTATCCCAACGGGATCTGTTAAATATTAGTGCATTAATGTATATATACATCACAAATTTAAGGTTGCATGTCATTTTAAGTACACCAACTGCATTAACTATACATACATGTTTTTGTCCTATATCTATACTCAAACCTCCACTGTCACACTCATCCCTGACCACTTGACATGGGCAAGAGATAATGGATATTTGTGTTTTTTCAACTTACTCAACTTATGCAGGTGGATCGACCACATGAACTGCCTCATCTGCATAGGATTCCCAAACCACACAAGGAGACCTTCATGGTGGAGCAAGTTTTCAGTCCTCACCCGTATCCAGCCTCCCTGAAGGCACACATGAAAAGTAACCCTATCTATACAGATATGCGCCTCACAGAAATGGCAGAGCTAAAAAGGACTCAGCCATCATGGACCATTGAGGAATACACCCAAAACTCAGGAGAGAAAGGGAGGCTTACGGCACTTGACTTGCAGGTAAGTTGTGTCATTATTGGAAATAAACTATTAGTATAATCACCACCACACAATGCATATTCAAAATAGTAGTACTTTCTTCTTCAAATGTTTATTGCATTTTTGGGCTGTTTCACATACAGTCTGTGTATGTTCTTTCAAATATTTTTAATTTTTGGGTAATTTAATTGTCCTTTGTATCTGTATTGAGTCAGATCCTTGAGTATCGTCTACCTCAAACAAATTGTTTTTACTTCAGGACCAAAACAATATGCCGAAAACCACAATGTGCACATATCAAGAAATGGTTGGCTATTTTCAATACTGCAAAGAGTGATGCATAGTATCTACCTAACCTGATTACATACTGTATCCTGGCTTACATGATATACATACGAAATACATTACACCCAAACCAGGAGTTACCTAATCCTAACTGAAAAACAAGAAGACAAAACATAACCTCAAAAAACTCCCTAGCAGAAACAACAACTCAATCAACAGTTAGATTTCCAGATGTTGTCAGGTAGATCTTAGAGTGTGAGGCAGTACCGTGTTCATACTGCGTGGAAATGGAAACGCACTGTGCAGAGAGAATGGGATCCCCAATGGCTGTGGAGCTATTACTACAATAGAAAAGGTTGATACATACATGTGCTGTGCAACATGTTTCAATGTGACCATGAGGGACTGCTGACATCATGCTTATTAGTTATACATTTTGCTAGAATAAAATGTATATTTAACCTCACTATATTCTAGACTCCCACACTATAAAACAAACGTTAAAAAATACCACATCCTAATTTAAGCTAAAATATGGTATTATAGTTTAAATGTATCCAGTATTCAGTTTTTATGTGAACAGTGATACAGAGAGAGTCAAACAGCAACTGACATCGTGGGGTGATTGAATATATTGGGGGAATCAACCTAACATATTACAGGAAACAAATATACACATACTATGTATACATATAAATGAGAAATCAGTCACAATAAGGAACTCGGCAGGTCCAGACACTATTACATCCTCTAGTGGTAAGGAAGAGACACCAAGAACATCGGGAGAGGAATAAATTATCTATTTTTGAAATGAATAAACTATATAGCAAGTCTAATATAAAAATAAAAAATGGTCTTCAAATTGTAATGTATCATTATACCCTAAAAAAATGAATGATAATGTCCCTCTAATCAAATTCTATCCCAGACTGTAAGAGAAACTGCATACCTTAAACAGAATAATAATAATTTGTACCACACAGCATACAGAATTAATGTGCAGCAGTGATAGTGTATTTTGGATACTAGCCAGGGTATGCAGTAGTAATAATTTATTTCGGGCTTTAGACATTCTGAGGAAAACTAAAATATCAATCAAGCGGAGAGATATTTACAATGGACATTTCTGGAAATATCAACATAGCTGTTTTTCACTTTTTTACACACACATTGCTTTTTTGTAGTTGTAGTTTTTTTCTTGATTTTGTACACAAAATTATTGTCACAAAATTATTATTATTATTATTATTTTCACTATGTTAGTTGTGGATCTGCGGGACTGTTCGTCACGGTTGCGATGTTGGTTTTGCGAGGCGAGCCGTTGTCCGTGAGCCCGCGGGATTTAGGCTGCAATGAGTGCCGAAGGTGCTCTTTGCAGGCCTCGCGTTGAGCACCGCAGGCGCTCATCGCCAGCGGCGCTGACATCTTTCAATCCCGCTCTGCCTTTCTCTCATCTCCCCCTCTGCTGTCATTACGGGCCGCAACCGCGAGGCCCGCGGGACTTAGGCCTCTCTCAGACCAATCTTCCTGTCTCTCATCTCCCCCTCTGCCTCTCTCTCATCTCCCCCCTGCCTCCCCAGCGCCCGGAACTTACCTGCTTACTTGGATACCCTGCCAGTAGCTTGCGGCCCGTACCTTTTTCCAAACCCTGCCAGCAGTTTGCAGGCCGTACTCACCGTCTTCTCCTCCTCTGCGGCTCCCATCCTTTGGCCAGAACTACTTTCTGGATCAAGTCGTGCATCGTGCAGGCGGGATGCACATGCACAATGCGGAAGTACTGTAGTTCCGGCTGGAGGACAGGAGACGATAAGGAGGAGAAGACAGTGAGTGCGGCGCTGCTTGCAGGGTTGCATTCAGGTAAGAGACACAGGGGAGGGAGAGGAGATGGAAACGGGACACAAGGGATGGAGAGGAGGGGGATCGGAGACAAGGGAGGGGGAGGAGGGGGATCGGAGACAAGGGAGGGGAGAAGAGGGAAAGGAGACAAGGGAGGGAGATGAGGGGGAATGGAGACACAAGGGAGGGAGAAAGGGAAACGGAGACACAGGGGAGGGAGGGGGAAGGAGACACAGGGGAGGGAGGGAGGGAGGGGGAAAAGTGACATGAGGGAGGGAAAGGGAGAGGGGAAAAGGAGACATGGGGGGCAGGAGAGGGGGAAAGGAGGAACAGGAGAGGGAGAGAGGGTGGAAAGAAGACACAGGGGAGGGAGATGGGGAGAAAGGTGACTCAGAGGAGGGAAAGGGACAGGGGGAAAGGAGGTACAGGAGAGGGAGAGGGGTGGAAAAAAACACAAAGGAGGGAGAGGAGGCGGAAAAGGAGACACAAGGGAGGGAGAGGAGGGGGGAAAAGACACACAAGGGAGGAAGATGAGGGGGAAAAGAAGACACAAGGGAGGGAGAGGAAGGGGAAAAGGAGACACAAGGGAGGGAGAGGAGGGGAAAAAGGCGACACAAGGTGGCAAACAGCATTGTCAGCCTTAACATTTTATTCCCGTCATTTTTGACGGGCAATTTCCTAGTATCATTATGTAACAATTATAATTATTCTTAGTATTATTATTATTATGCTTTATTGATCAAGCACCAACATTTAACCAGTGCTGTTTACAAGTAGAAAGTATATTACATACAAAGGATATGTCATATTTAACAGTACAATAAGAAATATTGATACAAAAGGATGAGGAGGTAATGTTCTTTCTAGAGTAGGGTTTCCATTCTTGTTGTGTATTATGAAGTATTCTGAAAATTGGCCCTCATCTTAAGTCTTGTGAACATGTACAGTGTATTTAGATAGGTGTCCATTTAGCCAAGAATCTTTCAGCTTTCTGTTCCTTCTGGGGTAGGGTTTCCACTCTGTCCACATTGTCCTGTTAAAAGGACCCGTGCACAACGAAAAAATAAGTATGTGTTTGAAAATGTTGAGTTTGACTAAGAGCATAATTAATCAAGAAAAATGCCATAAAGCTAGTTTTGAATGATAAAAAAATAAAATAAAATAAGTTGAGGGGATCCATGATATATTGGTGGAAGTTGTGTGTTTGAGAGAGCTTTCACATTTCTGGAGTGATGTGATTCTATCCTTTGATTCAAGGAGTCTGCTTCTGGGCCAGTTAGAGGGAAGGGATGTGGTGTCAATTCTCAATCTAGTTCAGTGATCAAACAAAGGCTCTGTTGTTCTACCTGTTTCCCTCTTCCCTGCCTCCACTGATAACTACAAATACAACCTTCGGTCATCCAGCTCTCAGGATGCGATGACAAAATGTATTCCTGTACTCATAAACAGAGTCTGCAAAATTATGATTTTCTCAAAGAAAATGTATGTTCAATGTGTATGCAGCAGCTAATATTGACAAACAAGTGTCTTTTTGGTATAGCAAATATGACCCTTTCTGATGTTAATGTTAAAGAGAGTTTTAAAGTATGTGTACAGAACCTGATGAAATTACTGGACATGACCCCAAGCAGTAATATATCTCTGCATTATTGCAACTGTGCCACACATGGGTGCTTCCCATTTTGAACAGTTTATAGGGTGAAGGCCGTAACTACCAATTTAGAAACAGCCAATAGAAATGAGACCGTCATCATTACGTCAGTAAAACATGGTCGTTATACATCAATCAATTAGCGTTTAGAGGTCCCATGGGGAATCAGACTCGCAATCCAGCAATGTACAAAATAATAAAAATGAATGGAGATACTGTTCTAGTTCATGTGGGTGGCCTGATATGTATTAAATCATTGATTCCTGAGACTGAAATGACACGGAAATTAAACCTAAAAAAAAAAAATAATGTTGTTTGCAGATTTTCGAGCTTGAGACTGTTGTGCAATTAATTCTAATGTCTTCATCGTTTTCCCCGTCTTTTAAAGTGCTGTATTGATTTTTTATTTGCTTTTACAGTGCTACGATCAGGTGTTTAATACCTTTGCGAGTCCTATTTGGTACCCGTAGGATTTTCTTCTACATTTGCTATTTACGGGTGTGAGAACATTCGCAGGCTTGAGGAATTGTAGCAATTGAATAGCGTTTTGCCATTTTTGTAAATTTTGCGGCTTGAAAGATCAAAGGCTTGGATGGGTTGGAGTTACTATTTTAACAATCGCAGGGATTTTCAGCCCGTAACCCGCAAATCGTTTGTGACTAGCAAAAAGACACTAATTGAATAGCAAATTAGTTCACGGGCTCCATTTTCTCAGTTGAATAGAGGCCAATGTTGGCAAAGTATGCTTTTTAAATGCATGAAAAAATTGTTCACACAAAAAATAGTTGTAATGTTTAAACACATGGGCCCCCATTAAATTGTCCATTTGCTACATTTTGCTACTCAAAATCCATTTGTGAGTTACAGGCTCAAAATCACTGTGGTTGTAAATAACGTAACTCTGTTCTATCTCCTCCTTTGATGTTTCAAGCTCGCAAATGTTACCAGTGCTAAAAATGCAAAATCGATATTCAATTACAACAATTCAACAAGCCCTCAATTTCCTTCAAACCCGTAAATAGCAAATGTTAAAAAAAAAATGTAAGTACTAGATAGGACTCGCAAGTAAATTAAACACCTGTTTGTAACACTGTAAATGCAAATATAAACACACTACTGTACTTTAAAACACTGAGAAAGTAATGAAATGCATTATAATTAATTGCACAAGAGTCTCAAGCTCAAAAATCTGCAATAAAAAAATATTTAGTTTAGGCCTTATTTCCGTGTTATATCAATCTCAGGAATCATGGAGTTATTACATATCACGCCACCCACATGGACAAGAACAGTTTCTTCATTCATTTTTATTGATTTCTAAATTGCTGGATTGTGAGTATGATCGCATATTGGACTTCTAAACACTAATTGATTGTAGATTAAACTCCTACTGACGTCATGATAACGGTCTCATTTACTATTGACCCTGTCTAAATTGTAACTTACGGGCTTGCTAAATTGATTATGATCATGCCCTGAATTGCAACGTACAGGTTCATGGTTTACGGTTCAGGCTTTAAGCTTTAGCCCTGTAATTGGGTTTGAGTCAATTGAATACAGATGGAATTGTAACAAATTTCGAACCGGCAGACATGCGGCCTGTATGAAGGTAATTACGGGATTGGAATTGAATGGGGGCTATGGCCTTTTAAATGTGTGTCAGAAACACTTGACCTTTAAAGTTCCTTTAACAATTTACTACATATACCCTAATGATGCAGGACATGCATCAACACAGAACTGTACAATGTGGAGCACATTGCCTGTAAAAACGGAGCAATGAACTTTTATCTAAATGCAAAAAACATGCATTCAGAAATTCAATAACTGCTGTGCATCTGCATTTCACTCAGTGTGTATTTGTACAATTTACCCTTCAGTGGTTATAAATAATAGAGCACAATTATTAAAGAAACTCTCAAAGTGTTCTGTATTTCAAATACATTTCATATCATTCATTAGTATTTAACACAAACCTCCATTTATCTTCTGGTTATCATGTTTGGTCTTTAAGCTCTCCCCTATGTCCAAAGCACTATTATACCACTTCTTTAACTATCTGAAGTGTCTATATATATATATATATATATATATATATATATATATATATATATAATGGTTTACTGCCATACTCTTGTCTCTTTATGGCCATATTTCTGACCATCTTACACAACAACACAGAAGGCTTTAAATTATGTTTCTAACCTTACTTTCATATATTTGCCAGTATTACAATATGGCACACCAGAAACAAAATGAAAGAAATTAACCGGCCTAGCTCCCTTTGAAGCTCCCTCACTACTCATTCCATTTGTAAAGTTATTTTTTTCATTTTTATACAAATATACACACATACGCATCGATGATAGCTGGTAAAATCCAACATTTGTACATTTACAGCCTTATTAAATTGCGATTCTGCAAATTTAAAAGGGCTCTATTTAAGCACACAGCATGTTTTATTTTTACAGAAGTTTTTAGTTAGTGAACTTCTATCCAAAAGAAAGGTCTTCACTAACTAAAAACTTCTGTAAATAAAATATGCTGTGTGCTTAAATAGAGCACTTTTAAATTTGCTGAATCGCAATTTAATAAGGCTGTTAGTGTTAAAAATCTTATCACATTTTTCATCCATTAAGACGCAAATAATATTACAATGTTTTGTGAGAAACATTTAAAATGTAATTAAAAGATACAAAATTATTCATTTTTTAAATCCATTCAACTTTCATGCACAACAAAATGCTTTTATAATTACATTTTATTTTCTTCAAACATGCATCCAGCAATCTTTATTTTGTAAATGTGCTGCCTCATCCAAGCTTCAAAGCGGTTTTGTATTTCCAGTATATTGTTTGTCACAGTCATATTCAATTACATAGATTATATTAGAATTGTTTTAGAAAAAAACAGTAATAGTATTTGAACTTGAGGGATGACACTTAGAGCTGTCATTTTTAATTGCTTGATTTTCATAGCTGTTCCATGGAAATCGCAAGTTCAGAATCACCCAGTTTGGGACACACAAGATCTGAGGCCTGCATTGGATCAGATAAAACATAACTTGTGAATCTAACTGTTCATTCAGGTTGCATACTGTAGCAATTTTGGAATATTTTCATTAAGTGGGTAAAATAAAATTTTCTGTCTGTACAAGGCCTTCTGTACAGATCATATAACAATTTTTTGGAAACTGGTGGTCAATTGGTAGATGTTATGTAGGATTATATACACAGTGCAGAACAGAAGAAAAATTTAGATCAATGCTCAAAAAAAAAAAAGGCACAAAGGCGCTCATTGCAGCCAGCGGCGCCGTCACACATGCGAATCATCGGCGCAGCACTGTTAAACCCACCAAAACAAAAAAAAAAAAACATGTACAAAAAATTCTAACACACACACAGCACAGGGGGAGACACAGGAAGCCTGGGAGTGAAGTTGCAAGCAAATTACACCCAAATTTGGGGGTTTTCGTCACTCGAAAATCGCCTAAGCAAGGAAAAAATGGCGGACAAAAAAACAGAAATTTTCAGAAACAGCATGAAAATGAGGCTCAGCAATTCCAGGAGCGCAAAACTTACAAAATACACGAAGCTTAAGACCAACACTTACACCAACAATGCCAGGCACGCAGGACTTTGAAAATAAAACCAACTTCACCGCACACACACACAGCGGAGAAAGACACAGGGAAGGGACAGGTGGGAGATGGTGGAAAGATAAACATGGTATTCCCAAGCACTAAACTTGCAGGTTAATGAACCCTTCAATGAGCAGGCCCGTACAGTAGGCAAGAGGAAAGGCTCGCAATAAGCACCAAAGGCGTTCATTGCGAGGAACGCGATAAGTGCCGAAGGCGCTCATCGCGGGGCTCACAATGAGCACCGCTAATGGGAGAGGCTTGCAATGAGTGCCGAAGTTGATCAGTGAAAAGCAGGAAACTTGAATTACACGGGGGGAGAGGCTCGCAATGAGCGCCGAAGGTGCTCAGAGGACCAAAAGTCTCTCATTGTGTGGCAAACAGCATTGCCAGCCTTACAATAACAATTTTTATCCCGTAATTTTTGACGGGCAAGTTCCTAGTGTCATAATAATTCTTGCCACAATTTAAAGCATGATTTTGTGCTTGAAATGTAAACGACTTTAAGAATGACTTGGCTGTGCGTACATTTATCTGAAGATTAATTTGAATCATATATTTTAGGTAGAGACTATGGGCTACACGTTAACCTTGTGTTTAAAGCAGCAATATTTTGTTCAGCGTGTACACCCCATACTGAACCGATCAACCTACGTTTAGGACTTTTTATTTATTTTTCTAACGTAAATGCAATAATAAAGAAGCCTGCATCTCTATGAAATCCCAGGACGACATTTGATCACCTTTAATACCTCAATTCTCCGCTACAATATTCTTTGAAACCATCCTATGGTAGTTGCTCAGTCATTTATCAAGGGAGAATGTGCTGTTTCTGTGGTAGAAACATTCATTCATCTCACAGTTGCTTCAAAGATTTATCCTACATGTTCTAAGTTTTGAAGTGCTTCATTCAGGCTGCAGTAGCAGTTTTCCCATAAACTGAACTCTAATCTTCACATCCTTCAGATCTTTCACATCCTTCGGCACATCCTTGTGGCCCATGGGAAGTTTAATGTATGAGTGTGAATGTTTGCACACAAATGAAAAAATCCTCCAGTCTTGTGCTGTACCTGTAGATGCCTTGTATATAATGTATGTTTCTGGTTGAACAATTTATTGATCAGATGTAAAGTATTTGATATTCAGCTAAAATATTGTACAAAATAACACAATCTCTTTTCTGTCTCTTTTTCTGTCAATGTTCCTCAGAACTTTGTGTCTTCATTCATATTTGCTTGATAATTATTTCCTGATAAGCACAGTTTGTATTTGTTTCCTGCTTTCAGCTAGCTTGCATTTTTTTATGTATGACCTTTGCATTGCCATAGCTTTCCTCTTACTCGTAAACTACTTTATAAAACAAAAACCCTGCACTCTCCTGTTTTCCCCTCAAGTTGCAGTGTTTGGTACCATTCATTAAGCCACTGTTTCTCTCATTGATCATATTTCTTCAGCTGCTCTATGGCATTCATATTATTAAAATTCCCACCATTCTCTCTCAGCGCACACACCTTCTGAGCCAGTGTTTTATCTTTACGCTCCAGAACTACTGATACTCTTTATTTCTTTTTCAACCTTCCCATTAATGCATTCAACTCATTCTAACAAATCAAAAATGCCTCAAATTATATATTCTGTTCATTGCAGTGCTCACCTTAGCTTACCTGGTGCAACAAAAATGGCATCATGCTAACCCTTAAATCTTAGAATAATCTTACTTATCCCTCTATTGCCTCACTAATTTCTTACTAGATGAACAGTCATCCCTCACAATTCCATTCCCACCTCGTACCAAAACTCAGGCTTCTTCTCTTCTTGATCCATTTTATTGTAATAAATTCCCACATAAGATATTATCCCATATTACATGTTCCACACCTAAATGAATATCTATCACATCTCCCTATGTCAACCTGGCATCGCTCAAATTCATATTCTCCATACCAATATTCAATTCACACAAAATTGTTTGAACAAGTTACCATTCCTCATCCCCACTGGTTCAATGCTTGATCTCCCGACTTGACCTTTCCCATCCTTTTCCGTGTTATAGGCTCTGTTTTATTACACTTTACCAGATAAACTCATACCTTTCTTTATGGTCTTCCTGTGATGTTAGTGCTGCTAAAGATCTTCTATTCTCCAGAACTATGATTACACATTGGCACTATAGAATGCTAAAAAAAAAAATAACTGGCACCAATATATAAAGGATATGTATGAAGTTTGAAGAATCAGTGACCAATTAATTTATAGAAGGACACAATATATTTATTTTAAGGTATGCATACATTATGAAGCATTTTTTAAATTAGTATTTGAGTTTTGCTTTTTTTAGAAGCTTCTGGTGTATATACAGGTAGTCCCCGGGTTACAGACGACCCGACTTACTGACAACCCCTACTTATGGAGAAGACGTTCTCAGGAACGTATATTGTCATTAAACCAGGGACCCTCTGTACCTTTTTACAAATACCTATTGGAGAGTACCAAGAGGCACATACATCTACACTGCTTTTGCTGCAGAAATCTCTGCAGATTTTCACTAGACACTCAGAGTTGAGAGAAAATAGGACAATTCAGTAATAATCTGGAAGCATTTGTAGCAAATTAAAGGGATATGAGAAGTATATATTCACCTGGCAACAAGAAGTCAATTAGCATTAAATGTTGAAATGGAGCCAAGGGCTATGTCTGATTGGTTGACAGATGAGGCAGAGTTCAGAAGTGTATAAAAATAATATATTAAACCAGCACCTGGGGGCCAAGCTCATGTTATAATGCTCTATAATATTTTACAGACTCAGGAGTCCCTGAATCCTAATAATTTGGAGTTCTGGATGGAAGACATTTACACCCCAGGTTATGACTCTCTACTGAAACGGAAGGAAGCTGAATTTCGTCGAGCTAAGGTGTGCAAGATGGCAGCTCTGATCACCGCAGCTGCTTGTACTGTTATCTTAGTGATTGTGGTTCCTATCTGCACCATGAAGTCCTAATCTCCCGCAATGGACAGAGGCTACCCAGCTTACAGCCCCTCACATTCTGCTCATGGTGACAAAACATAAGAGTGCTGCAGTGATCTTAGACATAAGCCATTACAACACCATGAACGAGAGTGACCATAACAATGCAACGCTACAGTGCAATATAAGAGACAAACCAAATAGGACATGAGTGCAAGAGAACAGAACAATAGCAATGTGAATGTTCTGTTGTAGCACTTCCACTTACTGTGTAGCTAACTGGATTTCAGACTTCAGGTATAAAGACAAAAAATGCTTTTTATTTTAAGATCATATTGGCCTGTCTTTGAACGCTAAGGCATCACTGAGACTTGAGAGTATTCCTTGTGGCTTACATATAAACGAAAAATAAACAGTATCACAAGGGAAAACGGAAAGCAGTGAACAGCCAAAGAGATGAAGCAGCATCCGCCAAACAGCAATACAATTATATCATTTCATCTTTCATCTTGTTTTGCAATACATTTGTAGCAAATCTTCAATTTGCATCTCATGCATTAATGAATGTTAATATCAGTTGAAACCAGAGAGCACAGCTTTTATCTTGCAAAGTTCTGATAAACTCTATTTGGCAATTATTTAATTCTCAGCGAACGTATGTGGAAAACAAGAAAAAACAGCTGTAAATTGAATATGCTGCATTCAAATGGATTAAAGTCAAATATGTTAACTATGTCTGGTTGTAGAGATGAACTTAAATTGTATGCTGCCCTGGACCTATTGAGATGTGCACCCCACCTCTTGCTTTTCCCACTTTCCCTATTTTTTTTTTTCTGAAATGGCTGCTATCATGGAAAAACAACAGGCAGAGGGGAGATATTTTTATGCAAGCATCAGATATATCACATTATGTGCCCCTTGAAATTTGTGTCCCTAGGCCAGAGCCTTCTAGGCCTATACATTACTAGCTATGTGTTATGATTTGTTGTACAGAGTTTATATTTTTTAATGCAGTCCATTACGTCATTCCACCTAAAGGGAAAACAACTGCTTCCTTATCTTAATACATATTAACAACATGCAAAGCTACATGTGGCAGCATTTTCTGAGAACAAAAATTGTTAAAGAGCGATCTTGGCTTTGTTTCTATATTATGAATGTGTACTGAATATGAATTGTAGTCTATACCCATATTAGCATGTACTCTATATGTTATACCGGAAATATGGCAGGACACTGAACCTGGTTTCAATGGTGCAGGCTGGGTTCGCCACCTATGGCCTTTAGCCTTGTAAGAACCGTACATGATCCTGTTGGTTTTCAATGAGTTTGGAAAACCCAATACGTGATGTTTATAATCATCAATGTAACTAGCCTGGGCTGTTCATAGAATGTCGTTAAAAAGAGATCAACCTGTGTAATATGTCTGGACAGGATGAATGTATAAGAATAATATTATCATGTTATTTAATTAAATATATTTGAAATGACCTATCGAATTTGCATTTTGTTCTGTGCTTATTATAGATAGAGAATGGAGACTGGCATAGAAATGGCACATGGCACAATGTATTCATTATTTTTCTTCTGTTTTTACTTTCTTACTTACAATATGACATGAGATACAAACATTGGACATATATATATATAATAGTCATGTCTACAACTGCTTACTTGAGGACCTCCTCACAAGTTAACTATGTACATTAGTGCCAAATAAATATACAATAATGGTGAAATATTACGTCAAAACATAAGGCACAGTGCGTAGGTGAATGTAGAAGAAAGTGGTGAGTTATGATGCTGTGGAATTAAAAGACCACTGATCTACTAACCACATCTGACATAATACTAAAAGCTTACATAAATTGATTGTTGTAGCTGATGAGGAAAGAAACACAGCAAGAAAGTGGATTGTTGTTTTGTCTGAAACTAGAACCCTGCAGCTGCCTGTCTCTCTTCATTCACTCAGCCAAGCTCCATTAATTTGACTGGCTGGCCAAATAAACAGGCAAATGGCTATGTGTCCAATAATCCATCCTCAATATGGATGTAGGTGTTTGTGGGAGAGCAATGGCAGAAAATGCCTATAACTCAGTCAATTCTTGATCTTTTAAAAATGCAAACAGTTTTTCCAAATGCTTTTCAAGCTCTTTTTGGTAGTGGATATGACTTTTGATAGCATATGCCTCTGTTGCCTCTGTTGCCTCTCTGGACAATTCTGAAAAGCTTAAGACATCTGTATTTACCTATACATTTGACGAAGGTACCATAGGCAAACTGCTATTATACGCGTCTCCAGTCAATGGAAAGCATTGTGTTGATATAACCTTGTTCATGAAAATTTAGTGTCTGATCTTTAAAAGCAAGTTTAATATTAAATGTTGTTTTCATCAATCATTTTATAATTTTTTTTATTAATGATTAATATTTTATCAAAACATCTGTTTCCTTGGGTCACTAAGTGGTATTTTAAATAACTCTAATTTTAAGACAGAACAAATATAAGAGTATTGCTCGTCATTCTGGATAGCAGGTGCTGATGGGCAACTTCTCAATTTTGTTTAATTAGGATAGAAAAATCATTAACAAAAATTAGAAAAGTCAGTTTCTATTCTCCTGGGAACCAGGGACCTGTGCCCCCATCAGCATCTCCAAGGTAAGTGCAGTGGAGGGCTAGGACATGTGTACTGACAGATAAAGGTATGTAGTAATGAACCCTCTCCTCTTACTCTCACAAACATATTGCACCTCCTTGACACAAAATTCTTCATAAATCAAGATTATTTCCTTTCTTTTGTCTGTGGGCAGAAAAGGATGTTTTTTCGGAAGGAAAGCCAGGTCATTCTCCTGTCAGCATAGAGGGAAGCAACAATGCTACTTTTATCGGGTGCCAGGCTATCAGACAGTTTTTAAATTTCTGAGATCTGGACCAATTGTGCTGTGGGTGCTGTAGCTTAATATAAAGGACTGGCAACTGACCTATGGGTAACTATGAAAGAAAATATAATTTAAGTGAAAGTGTAAAGTAACAAATCACTACATAAAATGCTTTAAACACTCATATTTATAATATTTTAGTATGTAAGGCGAGAGAAAATTCAACAGCCTTGAAGTGGCAATTTTAGAGCCGAGAATGGGTGCTTACAGCTGGACTATTGCCAAGTTCCCACATAACAGTTGAATTTGAAGAAGTCTGCAGCACATCCAGAAATAGCAATATAGAGATTTTAATGAAGTACACACATGAAAGAGAGAGAAAATGTGTCAGGCATACAAATCCTTTGTCACTTATTTCTGACAGGAATCCAAAGAATAAAAGATACCACATCACAATTTTTGCTGTGCAGCACCTCCACCAGGAACAGAAACAAAACAAAAAGAACCATTATTGTGTTTAAAATAAAATGATTGGTATTTTTTTATGTAATATATGATATTTTTGGTTCATACAGATTTTACATAACTTACTGGAAAACTAATAGGGTATAATAAAGAAAAAAGTATTAAACACTTGATCAATAAAAATCTCTTCAATGACACTAAAATTAATTATCTCTATTATCATCTCACTCAGTCTTTATAAAGCTGCAATTAGAAAAATGAAATGTTATTTTGTTTTTTTATATGACAGCAGCAGCAGTACAATTATTTTAGGCAGATTTTTCCGCCCAAGGCATTATGTATGGTGACATAATATCTTGCAGGGGTGGAATTAGGTATAGTCATCTGACATAATTGCTTCCCTTCCATAGGGGACTGAATCCATTGCATTGCAAGGCCTCCCAAAAGGTAGATTGTGCTCTACCAGTAGATCTCCAGGGGTGACAGACTGCACAAAATGTTCAACCTGCATGGAGATTTAAATCTCTCTGAACCAAGACAGCATGATGACCGTTGACTTTGGCTTTTATTGTATGTGTGGGAGTAATGGCATAAACGTGTTTTAGTGTACACCATGAGTGAATGTGACTGTGAAAGAATGGTAGAAAGGGTAACTAGGTGTCCGGTTTTGTATCGTACAGCACATCTGAACCAATTGGTTGGTGCATGACAGGAGAGAGAACCATACAACTTATTTGTTTGTCTTTCTATTGGGTTTTATATTCTTCTTTTTTTGACCCCAACAACCTGAATCTACCATCACTTTCTCCCTCATCCCGCTAATTTCTCACTGCCATATTTCCCCATCCCCTCCCTCTAACTCCCTCTTCATCCATTTTACCACCTTTATCCCCCACTTTCCTTACATCTCTCAACTTCCTCTATCTCCTATTCCTGTTTCTCCCCCGCTCTCTCTACACTCTGCCACATCCATTGCCCACCTCTGTCCCATGCCTTCTTTCAAGCTGATCTGTTTCGATTTCTCACTGTCTCCCTCTCTCATCCCTCTCCCAAACCTCCCTTTTTCCATAACCCATCCTGTTTCTCATTCCTTCTCTCCTCATTGTTCTTCCCCTTCTATTTATTCTCTTTACTCTCCTTCTTCTCCAAATGTTCTCTCCATTCTGTTTCTGTTCTTATCCTCTCTACCCTCATTTCCCTTCTCCCCCCTCTGTCATCTCTCATCTGTCCTCTTTGTTTGTACAATGTTCTCTCTCTACTTTGCTTCTATCCTCTTTTGTTCTCCATCTTGTCCCTGTTCTTTCTTTTCTCTTCTCCTCTCTCTTCACTGCCCTTCTACAATATCTTCTTTACACTGTTCTCTCTATTCTCTGCTTCTTTCCTCTTTTTATCTACATCTTGTCCCTGTTCTCCCCATCCTCTCCTCTTCTACCTTGTCCTCTTACTCTCTTCCATATTCTCTCCTCTTCACCTTCCCTCTCTCGTTTCAGCTCTTTCCACCTCTTTTACCTTTCCCGTCCTCTCCATTATTGCCCTCAACTCTTCTCTCTCCCCTCTCTTCTACTCTCCCCATGTATTCTTCCCTCACATCTCTTCTGTCGTCTCATCTTTCCTTTTTAAACATAGTGCCTCTCTTCCTTCTTCTTAATGCTCTGATATCAGGATACTTATTTCTCTATTCTATCTAATACAGAGTCTTGTTAGGATGCTGGTATCTTATCCAAAGTAGCAGCAAGCAGAGGTGTCAGCAAAGAAAGATCCTGCAAATGGAGAGGAGTCTGCAGGTCTACTCTGGAGCATTAATGCAGGCCAGAATACAGCACTGATGTAACACAGGAGAATAAGTGAGGGGTAAAAGAGAAGATGAATATGACAAGTAATGTAAGAATCAGCATGGGGTGCAAGTGGTTACATTTTTGTATCTAACATTTATATGCATATTCATTATATGTAGTGGCTTCATTAGTGCATGCATTTTGAGAGCACATACATCATATGGTGTATACTGACCTTTAAAGTGGCATGCACTCATGTGGATCAGAGACACATATATTTCTGTGAGGGCGTTAATTGGTGACACATGCTCTGTAGGACATGAGATTCTATAATATGGGGTGGGTTAAAAGCCTATTTTGAAAACACATTTTGTATAGTTAGCATTTTTTTTGAGGGAACCACCTGGAACTATTTTAAAGGATTACTGTGGTCATATTTGTCCATATTGTATTTTGAATAATAAAACAACTTGATAATAAGCAAATATTTTTAAAAAAAGCAAATAATTAAACACAACTTTTACTATTTTTTACAACTTTCCATTGTATATGCAATTATTAAAAATGTAATCATTTAATTTAATTTATTGTGTGTTTCAAATGTATTTCTTTAAACTTGACTATGTCATTTTTTTAACTACAGTGTTTCTTTGAGACAACTATCGAAACAAGTAGATCCCACATCACAAACATTGGTCACCCCCTTGTATTGCAATGAGTTACTAGGGACTGTGAAGGGGTCAGCAGAATATGCTTAAAGGTCGGTAGTTTCTTTATCAATTACTCTCAATATGTAGTGATTGCACAAAATAGAATAATATCAGCATTATCACAAAACAAATATTATACAATAAGTAGAACTATATATTGTTGTTCTATCCTATGGACCACAGCACGCCAGGCACATCTTGTGCCTGGTTGTACTCATCCATAAGGTTTTCTTGGCAAAGTTACTGGAGTAGGTTGCCAGTTGACTGTGTCATGAGACATCAGCAAAACAACTGTGGTCATTTTAAACTTTTATAAAGCAATACGTGATATTTTATTAATACAAAGTGAATTAATAAGCCTAAAATCTGTAAACATGCAGCATCACATGTTCATACTTTAATATGGTCTTGTGATTTCCATTTTATAGCGTCCCTTTAGTGACGTCTAACCCAGTTTTCCGTTTCTGATGAACAACACTTTCCAGGACTGCTAAACAGGCCATAGGAAGCCTGGATTGCTGGATGTTTTCAGTTCCTTTGAAGGACAATTGAGACAAGTCAGTTTACACCAAAATGAAACAGGCTACAAACATGGGAGACAGTGCAATATATAAAATGGTTTCAGGGTTATCTTCTGTTCATACTCTTCATTATGAAAAACGCTGGTTCACACACTACTACAGTCTCATTCAAAAGCACAAACAACTTCTGCAGTGGAAATGGAGGTTAAAATCCAATGTTTTGCTTCAGTGAAGAGAAAATGTATTCTGCCCTTCTCTATCTCCCTCCTACTGCAGTGAACACAGTAGGATTTACCAAAGCTACTATTAATAGATAGTGAAACGGTATATCGGGTGTCTGTTAAAGTATATTAAGAGCTAAAGAGGCTTCAAATTAAGAATTTACCATTTCAAATGAATGGGGAAAGGTCAATATGCATGGTCTGTATTTGTCTTTAGTGGAAGTCATCAAGGCAATGAGGGTGAGATGGCTCTAGCAGAAGGAGCTTAACTAATTCCAGTGCTAAATCTTCAGATACATCACAGGCATTTCTTGGAAAAGAAGCCATTAGATTTTTCTAGTAATGATCTTGAAGTTTTGGATTCTTTCATTTTTCATGAGCTGGTAAGATTAAAGTCTTTTCCTGTCTGTCATAATTTATGCACGAAAAGCAATTACATGCATTTTATCTATTATGCATTGCATTTTTCACATATTTATGTGTTCATAAAATAATGCCTGTTATAATTATTTTGGTCCAGTGTATGGATATTTGATAAATGTAATTCTTTTTTGTATGTTTTGGGTGTCTGTTAGCTATTCAAAGCACCACTAAATGTTCCTGTGCTTCTGCTGAATGCTTGCACTCAATGACAATATAAACCTTTTTAGTATTCAAGGTCACAATTGCTGCCCCAGCAAAGCATAATCTTTTTTAGCAGTTCATAAATTAAAAATTGTTCTTCTTTTAATAAATAAATATATTTACAGTAATTTAAACTCGCTAGCCTAATCCCTGGAGGCAACAATGGGGCACACTAATGTATTTTATGTTGTCCCAACTGTACCAAACTAGACAGTGCATTGTATGTCTGGACCACATACTTAAATTACAACATTTTTAAAGGAGTAAGAGTAATTTATTCGCCATCAGTGCAGCCCCTAATATGAAAAGTTTGGTTATGACCTAGCCTCTGAGGCCCAGTCCTAGGGTGCAACAATACTGAGGCAAAATGTGTGAGACCCTTCCCTCATCAGTAGCCATCTTTCATTACTCTTCCCACAGAGCTCTTCTCCATTCCCCCAGCCTACTTTTACCTGCCCTATCACCTTTAGTTCCCATCCTATCCTCTACACAACAATATACTTGGGAAAAGAAGCAGGCCTACAAGGTGTCAAATAAGGCTACCAGTGGGTCCTGCAGCAAAAGCCATGTGACTTCACAAAATTTTGTGAGTTCTCATGATGTCATGTGACTTCCACAGTGGGACACACTGGAAGCCTTACTTGGCACCCCTTAGGTCTCCTTCTTCTCCCAGAAATAGTATTATGTAGAGGAGATAATGGGGGCTGGTCAGGATAGGAAAAGGGGTTTGAAGGAGAAGATAACTTTGGAAATAGAAGGCCTGGGGGAATTGTAATGTAGAATAGTAATCAGCTTCACCTGCTAACAGCCTTTACAACAGAAGAGCTGACAGATGGATGTGGCCATTTTATGGACTGTATCCATCTGTGTGGCAGGCTGTTTTATAGACTGCTGCTAGCAGTAAGAAAAGCAATGCCTTTTTTGTGGACTGCTGGGCTAACCAGTCTGGGAGGCAAGCTGTGATAGATATCTGTAGGCTTTGTTTGAGGCTTGCAAGAACTAGGTGAGACTGCTGCTAGCAGTTCTGTTCAGCCTTGAAAAGAACATATTTGTGTTAACTGGAGCTGCAAGGGACACCAGAGAGGAAGTGTCCATTGGTGTCTGAAGCTGACAGGAACAGACAGAGTTGGCAGTGTAGAGCTGTTAAGCAAGTCTGGACTTGCAAATAATACATGCCAGTGACTTTATGTAAACATATTGAACTGTTTATTATTGTGTTTTTGCTCCATCCAAGTTTTGCTGGATGGAAGTTCTGGTTTGTGAAGGAACCGATTCTAAAAGTAAAGTTAGTACTTCAAAGGAAGCTATGCCATGTATTATCTGGTTTTATTTTGATTTAATTTTTTCTAACACTAGCTACCATTTTAGTAAAGTTTGGAAAAGCATGTAAAGCCTCCAGTGTTCAAAAACTTATTTCAGGAAATATTCAAATTAGCAAAATTCATGCACAGCATGAAACGTTTTGTGGATCAAAGTCACATTGAGTGGTACAGTATTTAATATTTACAAGGTCAAAAATTTGATTTTTAACGACTTTTGATGTGTAGATAAATAGTTGTGATGTCTTTGAAACCACAGTTTGACAGAAATTACTAGTTTAGAGGTCAATGGTTCTTTGCATTGGGTGGTGCATATAAGCTGCGCAAAAATATATAATATAAAAGGATGTTAAAAAAGGAAAAAATAAATAAGGTTGAGTCACTGCTAGCATGTATCAAGATAGTAAAACTCAAAAGGTAAGTTTGTGGTCACTAATTTTTTAAGGATTCTTCTGAATTTGCAAGCTCCTATTTGGTTGCAAATAGTTTTTGGATATAGTGTAGGCTTATGGTAGAGAATGCAATAATTTACCCAAAGGTATCTGCAGTATGAAAAATGTAGGGCAAGAGTATCCTCCCTTAAGATTTTTTTTTAAAATATGCCATTTTTAAGACCTGTATACCTAGGGACTTTCCTAAAGCATTTGAGTGATGAGGTACGATCCCTATAAAGGGGTGTGATGTGGCTAAGGGCTTATTGCTCTGGTATTTTTTCACAATAGTGCAAATGACAGCCCATTAGTGGTGTGATTATCTACCTTGTCTTTATATACTTGTCAGAATAGATCATCTGCCAAATAATATGGACTGTAGCTTGGTTGTCAGCAGGACAATTTAGACTACAGCTGACAATAGTAGAGAAGCAATCTATACAAAATGTAGTCACACAATTGGGTTTGGCTAGCCAGGCAAAATATGTAATGCATGTGGAAAATGTAAGCTTTTGTTGTGGTCATGCTACATTCTGATTAGTGCACAGCAGAGAAACACAGAAATTCAGGACTGTATGAACTGGGCTATCAGATGTGTAGTAAACTAAAAGAATCTTAGACACCCAAATGCCAGCTTTACATTTGTATGTCTGTCTAACCTACTGTATTATGGGCATGTTCAAAATTAGTTTAAAGCTCATTTAGGAATTGTATAACAAAATGTTCATAGCAATTTATAATGCACCCATTCACTTATTTATTTTTCTTATCTTCTAACAGTATCAACAATTATGTTCAACTAAGTACACTAGTACACTGAAGAAGATATAGTCTATATTGTAATATAAATCTAATATATTCTAAATATTCTAGCTTATATTCTCATCCATAAACATGTAGCAGCAATATATATTCTATTTAATAAATATTCTTTAGACATACATTTTATGATCGAAATCCTAAAGGGAGCGTAAAAAGTAAAACTGGTGTATATATATATATAAATATATATATATAGTATGACATTGCCCGCCTTTGGCACTCATTGTGTGGCTTGCAATGAGCGGCAAAGGTGATCATTGCAAGCCTATCCTCCTGTGTACTTTATAGGCCTCGCGCTTGAGCGCTTTTGGCACTCATTGCGAGCCTCTCCCCCCCCCCCGTGTAGTTTAGGGCCTAGAGATTAGTGTTACTGCCTTGGGTTAAGTGTTACTGCCTTGGGTTAAATGTTACTGGCTTGCGTTAAGTGTTACTGCATTCAGGCTGTTTTTTACTGCCTTCGGCCTCGTTTTCCTCCTGTTACGTTTTTTCGGCCGTTATTTTTTTCTCGCTTAGGCGATTTTCGATCGTGAAAAAACGGCAAATATGCCTCAAATTCACTTGCAACTTCACTCACAGGCTCCCTGGCACTCCCCCTGTGCTGTGTGTGAGTGTGTAAGTGAATTTGAGGCATAATTCTGTTTTTTTGGGTGGTCTTTGCAGTTGCTTGGTTCAGGCGTTTTACGTGGTCCGGTCTTGAGTCCTACAGGGCTTGCGATTCCAGTTGCATGGATCGGCCGTTTTACGTGCTTCGGTCCTAAGTCCTACGTGGCTTGTTGTAGCCTAAGTCCCGTGGGCCCCTGCAGTGAGGGCCGCAATTATTTAACATTGCGTGACCAACATCTCAACGTGACAAACACTGACAACTATATATATATATTGAAGAGTGAAGCAGCTGTGAATGTCCAGTAATCTATTAATTTAGTAATTATTAATCCATATATATATATACATAGATTAATAATGAGTATTGCAATACAATTTGATACCTTTTGTATTGGACAAACGTCTTATTTATAATGACAAGCTTTTGAGAGGCTTAACCTCCCTTTATCAAGTCTCAAGCAATACTACATGAGATGGGTCCGTCAGTTTGAATAATAACAGCAGATGCAGAGAGAGAGTTGGGACAGCATCTGACATCATCAGGTAAATACATATATGGGGAATAAACACAACATAGCAAAGGAAACATATATACACATATTAAATACAGATATACATCAATATATACATGAAAAAGCAGAGCACTGTAGTCCACAGTGATAACTTTCCTGTTGGACAAACACCTCACTAGGGGCCTCATTCTATTATCGGCCGTAAATCGGCCGTAAGGCTGCGATTCCTTGCGGGGGTTCAGTTAACTCGCGATTCTATTATACGGCCCCGCAGGGATCTCCTCTTACGGCCGGCCGCATATCTTGGAACCGGCCGTAAGCTCTGAAATATAAAAACTCAAAAATAAATTCAAGCCTGCACTGTACAGCTCTGTAAATGCTAGGGATCATATTGGGGGACATGAGGATTAAAAGGAACCCACTCTCAAGCTTGCACATCTGCCCAAACCCGAGTTCAAATTAACTGTTTATTTTCCGGCTGCGGCGTGGGTGTGTCTGAGGTGCTCCAAGCACTCTGGACTTTTACCTGGATATTTTACGGATATTAAAAATAAAATATTTTACGGATTTGAGTACAGGATAATTATGTGCTATTTTTTCTAACACCTAAAATCCCTTTATAGTCTTCTAAAAGTGCAGGATGGCTTTATTTGAGCTATTTTATGTGCTTAATTGGTGCTAGCGAGACCTTTTTCTTGCAAGTAAGCAGCGGCTCGCTTTTAGCCTTGCAGAGAGGTTTCCCGGAGGAATTGAATTGCAAAACTCTTGCGGCCGTTTAAGATCAAAGGATTTCCTCCGGCGCGAGCGGCCGCAAGAGATAGCAAGGCACCGGCCGCAAGCCTGCCGGAATCCCCGGCCGTAAGGGAATAGAATAGCCGAATAGCTTGCGGCCGGTCCTTGCGGCCACGCAACGGCTGCGGCCGCTAATAGAATGAGGCCCATGGAGTGCTAAAATTCCAAAAACATCACAGACAGCATAGGGACATCTGTGAGTGAGGTGGAATGCGAATTTAACTCAATTTAGATGATTTTCGCCACACGAAAATCGCCTAAGCGAGGGAAAAAATGTCCGCTAAAAAAAATCTAAACGAGGCTACACGACTCCAAACCGGGTAGCACTTTACACATCACACTACGACCTACAAGATACACTATTACAAAAGACGGAAAATGCTCACGACACACGTACTACATTAATAACATTACGAGTATACAATGCCGCAAGACACAATAAACCAACGGCTTTACCTCGCGCACGCAGCCTATTTAGAATGCACACTTGGAACATTCATTACACTTTATAAGCAGGGCACCAACACTCAACATGTATATTCTATGCAGACGGAAAATACAAACAGATTGTTAGCTCTTCAGGCTATTACTCGCTGCATATATCAATTATAAATAAATCATTCATTATTAATTAATTAATTGAATAAATCATTAATTATTACTTAACTACATATAGATAGAAATATATATCTCTCTCAGAGGACCAAAAGTACACGACAGGAGAGGTTCGCAATGAGCGCCAAAGGTCCTGAGGCTTGCAATGAGCGCCGAAAGTCCTCACAGTACAAAACGGTTTCGATTATGTCTCAAACAGCATTCCCATGGCTACAAATTTTATTGCCCCGTCATTTTTGATGGGCAAGTCACTAGTATATATATATATATATATATATATATATATATATATATACAGTATATATATATATATATATATATATATATATATATGTATATATATAATTGTGCTCGGGTCCCTCTCTCGCCCTGCCTCTTCCATGGGTGGGGCCCTCTGCTGCTTCATACTCAGTCAGTCCCTCTCTTGCCCTGCCTCTTCTTTGGGGGGGACTCTCTGTAGCTTTATTGGCTCTGTGTCCTGCAGGGTACTGCTGCCTGTCTGCTGCTCCGTTCATTTTTTGGCCTTTTCAGATCTCTCACTTGTGTTGTTTGCACCTCTGCTCATTCTGACTCTAAGTTCTGCAGTTTGCTTCTCAGCTCTGTCATCTACCTATGCCTGTTCAT
Organism: Discoglossus pictus; assembly: GCA_027410445.1. Taxonomy (NCBI): domain Eukaryota; kingdom Metazoa; phylum Chordata; class Amphibia; order Anura; family Alytidae; genus Discoglossus; species Discoglossus pictus. The sequence goes on along the minus strand of CM050167.1, from coordinate 166,971,233 downwards.
TTTTTATTTGCTTCTCTCCACCATTTTCAGCTCTCACATTTCAGCATCTGTGCATATCTCCTCGTAACTGCCTTGCCTTGCAGCTTCTATATTTCCTACCTTCAGTATCTGTGCATATCTCCTCGTAACTACTTTGCTTTCCCGAAAGGGCGCTCTCATTGCTGGAGAGCGATGGTTCCTCTCTTGGTAAGTTATCCTGACTTCCTTACGATTTCCTACTATAGATCTGGGTCTGAACCTACTTGTCTATGCCCTTGTCCACATCCAAGGTAGCACTTTGGCTTTTCTATGCCTCTTTCACATGGTTTCTGGCCCAAATCTACTAAACTTCTGCCCTCCTTACGCTCTCGTATTGGCCTCCTCCGGTCATCACTTCTGTCACCTAAATAATATGCAGAGCCTCCAGAAATGCTTTTTCTGGTTTCTTTTCTTGCCAGAGAGCTGGAGAGCGATGGTTTCTCTTGAAATAAGTTATCCTGATTCTTTACGCTTTCCTACTATAGATCTGGGCCTGAACCTACTTGTCTATGCCCTTGTCCATGTCCAAGGTAGCACTTCGGCTTCCCAACGCCTTATTCATGTGATTTCTGGCCCAGATCTACTATACGTCTACCCTCCTTACACTCTCTACTCAGCCCTCTCTGAACACCACTTCCGATCCCTCCATAAATCCTATACTCTCCTTCACTAGGCACCGCCTCAATCACGCTTTCATAGTCCCATTGGCTTGGCTCAAGCACATTCGCAAGCCACATCAGCCTTCGCTGGGCTCCACCTCAATCACTCTTTCATAGTCAAACTTGCCTTCGCTAGGCTTCATCATACTCGCAAGCCCCACATCAGCCTTCGCTAGGCACCACCGCATCACTCCTTCTCCTACGTCCTACACTAGCCCTCTCGTCTATTGCCGCTAATGTCTTTTCATGTATCGCCTAATACGCTTTCCCTCCAGTAGCCACCTCCACAGTCGCTGCTGATCCCCGGGTTACCAGCAGTTTGTCACTCCTCTCCTCCCACCTTCAGCTCACTACCAACCTCATCTGCTATAGCTGCTGTTCCACTTTTTCCTTGGAAATACATAAATCAAAACTGGCTACTTGAATTTATGATGACCTTTTATAAAAATATAAGTTTATGCTCAGTTTTAAATAGGAAACATAATTTTAAATGCTCCTTTAATAAAATTGATCACTGTCTTCTGGTACGTTTCTCAGCAATGGCTAGTAGATATCAGAATAACAACACCCCACTTTGTTCAGACTGCACACATTAAAACTTCACTGTGCAGGGAGAATCATTTTCCTGTTGGCTGTGGGTTTATTACAATTATGGTAGAGAAGCACAAGGTGTACAAGATAAAGGTGAGCTGAATATATAATGCAATTTGATTAAATGTATGCAGTTACATTATATATATTTTATCCTTGGAGCAATATTATCAGGTAGGTTATAGTGAAAGAAATGTGTCTCTTTATCAGTTGGAATTGGTTATTCCTGACACAATGTTAGGAACATGTTGATCTCTAGAATGTGATTGTAAGAAGACATTTAATCTAGCAGGTCCAATGAGATCTTCACATGAGCAATATAATATTGTTGGTTGCTGTTTTATTTGCCCTTGACTAATGCTGAGTGAAAATTGCATGTAAAGAGCTATTGGTTATGGACCTGAATCCTTCTACCATTGCTAATATAGCTATTATTATGCTTGAAATATAGGGCACTAATATATTCTGTATGTATTTTAATGGCAATATATTTTATGCATTAATACAAATAAACCTAGAGGTTATAATAATTAATAGAAGATATTAAATGGAGAACATTAATAAAGGTATTGAATTTAGTGTTGATGACATTAAAGGTTTTCTTACAGCACTCTAAAATGTTTACAAGCTTATTAAATTGTGATTTGGCCAATTGAATAGGTCTCTATGTAAGCACATAGCATATTTATTTTACAGAAGTTTTTAGTTAGTAAACTTCTATCCAAAAGCAAGGTCTTCACTAACTAAAAACTTCTGTAAAATAAATATGCTATGTGCTTATATAGAGCCCTAATCAATTCCAAATCGCAATTTAATAAGCCTGTATAATGCAAAAATGTATAATATTACATTAACAGCAGTACCTGATTAGATTAAAATTTGAAAGATTTGAAAGATCTGAAAAAAATAGGTTTAAAATAATTCTAATTTCTTCAATATTCTCGGTCACAGTATCCTGGGAACTGCAGTACACAGTGCCTTGCAAAAGTATTCACCCCCTTGGCATTGTTCGTGTTTTGTTGCCTCACAACCTGGAATTAACACGGATTGTTTGAGGATTTGCATTAATTAATTTACAGAACATGCCCACAACTTTGAAGATGTTTTTCTTTTTTATTGTGAAGCAAACAACAAATAGGACAAAATAACAGAAAAAGTCAATGTACATAACTATTCACCCCCCTAAAGTCAATACTTTGTAGAGCCACCTTTTGTGGCAATCACAGCTCCAAGTCGCTTTGGATAAGTCTCTATGAGCTTGCCACATCTTACCACTGGGATTTTTGCCCATTCCTCCTTGCAAAACTGCTCCCGCTCCTTCAAGTTGGATGGTTTTCGCTTGTGAACAGCAATTTTTAAGTCTGACCACAGATTTTCGATTGGATTGAGGTCTGGGCTTTGACTAGGCCATTCCAACACATTTACATGTTTCCCCTTAAACCACTCAAGTGTTGCTTTAGCAGTGTGTTTGGGGTCATTGTCCTGCTGGAAGGTGAACCTCCTAGCCTCAAATCACGCACAGAGTGGTACAGGTTTTTCTCAAGAATATCCCTGTATTTAGCACCATCCATCTTTCCCTCAACTCAGTCCCGGCTGCTGAAAAATGTCCCCACTGCATGATGCAGCCACCACCATGTTTCACTGCGGGGATGGTGTTCTTTGGGTGATGTGATGTGTTGGGTTTGCGCCAGACATAGCGTTTTCTTTGATAGCCAAAAAGTTAAATTTTAGTCTCATGAGACCAAGGCACCGTCCTCCATACATTTTGGTAGTCTCCCACGTGCCTTTTCGCAAACTCAAAACGTGCCATTTTGTTTTTTGCTGAAAGTAATGGCTTTCTTCTGGCCACTCTGCCGAGCCGAAGGTGCTCAGAGGAACAAAAGCCTCACATTGTGTGGCAAACAGCATTGCCAGCCTTACAATTTTAATACCATCATTTTTGACGGGCAAGTTCCTAGCTATAATAATAAGAGCTAAACTGCATCAAAGTTAAGCATAATCAGTCAAACGCTTTATATAAGGAAGAGTATTTGCATAACTAAAAATGTAAAGTTATCGTTTTTGGTAGATAATATGTTTATTCTTAATATAAATTTTCAGAATGTTTAAGTAATGCTACAGCATAGGTTTATTCTATGTTAAAAAGCACACTAAAGGTTCAAAACATATTTGAAATGGTATAACAAATTTATAATATTAGCAGTCAAGAAAAGTTTAAGTACAAAATCGGTTATAAAAAATCTAATCCAATCAGGGATCACTATTTGTCGGCGCTAATGTGATTGGTTGGATGGATTGGACTTGGGCCAATCAGGCTGTGAAAGACTATGCTCTGATTGGTAGGATTTTCAAGTATAGAAGAAGGGAAGGGGCTATGAACTTTCACCCAGGAGTATGGTGCAAGCCTGTCTATCTCCCCAATAAAGATGCAGATGAAACTATAGCTCCAAATATCATGTTCCTCCAGTCATTATTTGGGCACACCAGGGGTATTCACTCTTGGTGGCCGACCAAGACTTCCATAATATTTCTAGCAATATGGGCTCTCTATTAGATTGTATGGGGGTCAGCAACAATAGCTAGGGTCAAGTATATAGTTTCCAGAATAAAATTTAAAATCTTGACCTTAACGTATAAAACCCTAACAATATTGTACCCTCTTATATCTCTGCTCTCGTCTCGAAATACTCCCATAACCACACTCTTCACTCTGCTAACAACCTTCTTCTATCCTCCTCTCTTATAGCCTCCTCTCATATGCTGCCCCTACTCTATGGAACTCCTTGCCTCGTTGCACTAGTCTATCCTCCGGCCTCAAATCCTTCAAAACCTCACTAAAAACACATATTTTTTAATGAAGCTTACCACCTTCAGTCTTAATGTGCACAATGTATCGATCATCCTTCTATGTCCTTCCCTTACCCTTTAATGATTGTAAGTATGTGTCTTAAATCTTGATTGATGCTTTAGAGAAATAACTATTTACTTTTGATTGTAAGCTCCATGACAGGGCCCTCCATTCTATTGCAATGCTTTAAACTGTTGTTGACTTGTACTTAACCCCTATAAAGCAATACAGAATATCTTGGCGTGTTACAAATAAATAATATTAATAATAATATTAAAGTATATACCAATTAGTGGTTAGCTGCAAGACAGTGGATCAAAGAGATATCAATTGCAAAACACTTGACATTACTTGATCTAATGAGACAAAGTTTCTCAATTGCTGTCTGACAACGTAGTTAACCAAACTTGATGGCTCAATCAGGTATGTCGATCTCCCCATAGAAGTCTATGGAGCCCTTTTCACCACTAGCACAAATTCAAACCTACCTGGGGACCCAGCCCAATCCTGGGACTTGGAGCAAACTAGGTATCGCGGTTGGCTACTGGTGGCTACTTGTTGCCCTTAAAGTGATTCTATCCTTAAAATATTTTTATTAGCCCTATGTATTGTACACACTCTAAAACACATGATACACATTTGGCAACTGTTAAAAAATAGTAAAAATGACATAGGGCATTCTAGGATTGGGTTATCCCATGATTCCTAGGGTCCAGGGGCTTGGGAAAACATTTGGCCATGCCTTTATATTTGTGATTACTTTTGAAGCTATACCAGTAATAAAGTGATACAGTATTTTATAAAAAATGTCTTTTTTGGCTCTTACAACAGCCTTAGTCCATAAAATGAACAGATTATGTAAAGGTCCAGTCACCAGGTCCAGAGGCCAGATTTTCTGAGGGTTTGTGATACCTCAATTGGCCAATGTATCTTGGGCCCAGCTTGTTGGACAGTTGCTTAGTGGACAACCACAAATTGTAGCAATATGAAATAAGCTTGCTGAGATAAGAGTATTCACCCGGAAAGGAGGTAAGTCCAAGATAAGATCAATGGCAAGCTATGGTCTGGGTGGATAAGCAGAGTTGCTAAAAAGCTTGCAAACCTGCAGATCTCCAAGACTTTGGATTAGCTCCTTTTTTATTAATGCAATAAAAGAAGTAATAACAGTGGAAAATATTTTTAAGAAATTCCTGTAGAAATGGGTAAAACCAACAAAGCATTGGTGCTGTCCAGATCTTTAGGAACTGGCCAATTTAAAGCAGTGGAGATCTTTATTGAGATTTATAAAAAGTCTAAGAGAACATACTTTAGTTTGTCAATCTCACCAGTCAACAGAGGGGAAACTCCAAGAGCAGTTACACTTCTATTTTTGTGCTCTGAAACATTTGTTTGAAAAAAGAAAACATACTGTGACACATTATCAAATGCCCTCTGTCTAATGCAACAAAGAAAAAAAATATTTCCATGTTCCTTATAAGGTCTCAGTAGTTACATTTTACAAGGTACTTAACTGATCTCAATTTCACAACACTGTGACATTTAGCCTTTGGCAACATGAAGCTACCCATCCATTTACCTTCAAGCCCTGGTACAATGTTCACTTGCCCTCTAGCAAACCCCAGCAGTTACTCAGAAAACAGAGAAGAACCAAGGGACTTTTTACAGTATATTAAATTAAGCAACAATATACAAATACGACTAGTTTGTACAATAAAAAATGTTGGTGGATTTTTTGTTTTATATAGTATTTGGGTTACAATCTACAGTAGTAGGAATCTTTATTTCAGAGCTCTACATTAACAATTATGTAGTTTGTTTCAAAGGAGTGTGATTTCACAGTGCTTGTATCAGCACAAGCATTACTTTGACGTAACTGATTGCTTTGCATTTATCCTTGAGGAATGTATATATAGTTCACCATGTTAATAGACAGCTTGCTAAATATAATAATCCTAATATATATATATTTGTTGAGTAAGAAGTTTGCAGTCAAAGCATCACTTTAGTCTTTTTTATTTTTTCTATAAAGCCTTTTCAATAAATTACTTTGATAATTCTTTTAAAAACTGTTATTGGAAAATCTAGAAAAAAATCCTACGAGTACCAGATAGGACTCGCAAGGGGTTTAAACACCTGATTGTAGCACTGTAAATGCAAATAAAAAATAAATACTGCACTTTAAAAGACTGGGAAAGCAATGAAAGACAATAGAATTAATTGCACAACAGTCTCGAGCTCGGCAATCTGCAATCAAAAATTATTTTATGTTTAATTTCCATGTTATCTCAATTTCGGCAATCAAGGAGTTAATACATATCAGGCCACCCACATGGACTAGAAAAGTATCGCCATTCATTTTTATTATTTTGTACATGGCAGAATTGCGAGTCTGATCGCATATCAAACTTCTAAATGCTAATAGCTGCAGGCTTGGTCAATGGAATCGCCCTGTAACTGTTTCAATTTGAATGGAGGCCACAGTCTTGACATTTTTAATTGAGATATACAAATGTTATTGAACATGTGATTCCATTTTCTATACAGGGCTGCTTCTTTATGCTGCTGTTTAAGACATTTCCAGTAAATTGCACTACAGCAAAATTGCAAAAAAAGTAATAAATGAAAAACTACCGTCTCTTTTTACTTTCTAAAATCTGTTTGATCATTGTAATGTGCAATGCTATAGGATAAAACTGGTTCATTCCGCTTACTTATTCTAATTTTGTTTTTAATTATAATACAAAAAGAACAGCTCATTACACCATCATGTTTTGCTTCTCATGCATAGAATGTTAGACGTCTCGCATGACTTCATTAAAGGCTCTGATTCTCCACCACTCACAGCTTCGTTGCCTCAGATGCCTCAGGTTGACATATTTGGCTCAGGAAAGCAATGACAATGTTTTAAGTAAAGTTTTGATAATAGTATCAGACATTATGGAAAGACTAATGGAGCCATTTAAGAATTATAGATATGCAGCAATACCCTTATTAGACTAAAGACTTTAATTCCTTCTCAAGAGAAAAAACTCAAATCTTGCTATGTCCTAGTTTTCCATGCAGTTGTCTGATTGGCTTGTGCTGTTGCTAGGTGGCCTTAAATGTACATTTAGCTATCTAAAAACAAAATAAAGACCAGGAACAAAAATAATAAAAATGTTGGACAACATTTATAATATAATATTTAATCAAAGAACATTTTAACAAAATACTTGTGTCTTAAAGGTATGTGAAATTTCCCTGCTTTTAATATTATAGTAAACTAACAGGCCTATTAAATTCCCTCAACGTGTAAAACCGTAGCCCGTAACGTAGTCCGCAAGACTTACCGCTATAAAATTGGCCCCATAAAGCAACCCGCTAATGACTTGTGGATTAAGGGCGAAAAAAATCTACGGGATGTTGAAGTCTGTACTCCGCGGCAGCAAATCATTTGACCTGTCAAGCCCGTAACTGTTACGTTCAAAAATCGCTACTAAAATTGCTACAAATCCACTGGCATTGAACCCCCTAACCTGCAAATGGAGCTTTAGAATGTAATAGGGCTGTAAGTGTTTTATTAACAAATGCATAAAAACTCTGTTTTCACTTACTCAAAACTATCAGACAGTACCTGCAAAGGTCCATCAAGCTCAACCTTTTAAGATCTCCTCTGGTCTGCAATATGCGGATTAGTTGTTAATTGATCCAGAGGGGGAAAAAATGAATTCCTTCTTGACCCCAGATACTGGCTCAGATTCCTCCTTGGTTCAATACTCCATCTCTATTTCACCAGGATAACCTGAATGTCCTTTTTAATTAAAAATATATCCAGTCCCTTTTTAATGTTATCTATCTAATCTTCAGTCACCACCTCTTTTGATAAAGAATTCTGCAGATTAACCATCCTTACTGTGAAGAACCCTTTTCTTTCTCTAGGGTGGAATCGTTTTTACTTCTAACCTCAAAGGATGTCATCTTGTCAGTTGAAAAGCTCTTGGCACAAAAAGTTCACTTGCCAAAGCCTTGTATTGACCCTGGATATATTTATATAAGGTAATCATATCCCCTCTAAGATGCCTTTTTTCTAGCAAAAATACATTTCATTTGGTTAGTCTTTCTTCATAACTTAGTCCCTCCATTCCCCTTATTAGTTTTCTTGCCCTTCTATGTACTTTTCTCAGGTCTAAAATTTCCTTTTTATTAAGTGGTGCACAAAATTGCACTCCATATTCCTAATGAGGGCGTACTAGGGATTTGTATAGTGGCAGAATTATATTTGCTTCACTTGCTTCTATACCCTTCTGTGAAGATCTGCTTTCTTCAGTCAGGCTTGATAGGGCTGTTATGGACAAACCTACCCAGCAGACCTTTCAGGTTCTTTTGATCCCTTCACCAAAACAGCCTATGTCTCCAAAATACCCCTTACTCAGATGCAGTATTTAAAAATATGAACTCAGGATCAGCATTATAAAAATCAGGAACTGCATTAATTGTTGTTGTAATTCATAACAGGTTCAATAGATGTAAATTTATATTTGAACTGAGAATATTTTGTAACAGTTTGAGTGTCTTCTGGATTGTGTATAAATTGCTATTACAGTCATAGACAATGTTTCATCTGCAAGGTATCATAACATCCACTTCATTATTATCTTCTCTAGGAATGCTGACCAGGGGCAGCTGGTGCATAGGGGCAAATGGGCAACCGCCCTCCCAAAATTAATGCACTGACTTAATTCCCCCATCACTTTCTTAATTGTATAATTTATATAATAAAAAAAAATATTTTATCATGTTCAATATTCTGCTTTTTAATAGCTGCTGCAGTCACTTTATGTATCAAAACCTTCTGTGCTGCAATTAAACAAACTAAATTATCACATCTAGCCCCCTGCTGGTAACCTGTCTAGTAATACAGATCAGGGTACATGTGAGAATTTAAAAAAAACAGTCAAAATGCTGCCTTTGCCCCAATTGTGTTTTAAACTATAGAACTGAGCCTGTGTGTCACACGCAGCGTCCCCCAATCAGAATGGCCGGGAGGAAAGTCCCGGATCCTACAGGGACAGCACCTCTCACAGTCCCCCCGGAAGTGAATACATTGGTGTAATCCTAAAAAAGTTTATTGAAATAAACAACTCCCTGCACACAGTGCATGCAGGACAGAGGGAGCTGCATGTAGAGCTTCAGTTTTCTCAATACTCTACTGGTCTTATTGTTTCACACACCAAGCTTCTGACCTGTCTGTCACCACCCTGGCCTACATCAGACAGAAGCAGCTGCAGAGCTCAGGTGAGTCCATATCTCTCTCTGTGTATTGTTCTGTCCTTCAGTCGTGTCTGACTCTCAGTGACCAGATGGATGCAGCACACCAGGGACATCATGCTGTGTTTCTGGTTGTGCTTATCCATATGGTTATCCTGGCAAAGATACTGGAGTGGGTTGCCAGTTCCTACTCCAGTGGACTGCATTTTATCTGACCTTTATAACCTGCCCATCTTGGGTGACCCTTCATGATACAGCTCGCAGCTTCATTGAGGTAATAAGCCCCTCCACCATGACAAGGTAGCGATCCAGAAGGGTCCCTGTGTCTTAGTCTCCCTCTATGTCCATATGTATTTATAAGGAGAGGGTATACTTACTTTTGGGGGAGATATCTTATTGAGTGTTTAAGATATATATAATGTATATATATATATATATTAATATATATATATATACCGTATATATATATATATATATTTATATATATATATATATATATATATATATATATATATATATATATATACATAATGGGTGTGTGCATATAAATCTCCAGTGCCTTGCAAAAGTATTCACCCCCCTTGACTTTTTACCTATTTTGTTACATTACAGCCTTAAGTTCAATGTTTTGTTTATCTGAATTGTATGTGATGGATCAGAACACAATTATCTAAGTTGGTGAAGTGAAATGAGAAAAATATATACATAAAAATATTTTTTTAGAAATAGAAAACAGAAAATTGGCATGTGCGTATGATTTCACCCCCTTTGTTATAAAGCCCATAAAAAGCTCTGGTGCAACCAATTACCTTCAGAAGTCACATAATTAGTGAAATGATGTCCACCTGTGTGCAATCTAAGTGTCACATGATCTGTCATTACATATACACACCTTTTTTGAAAGGCCCCAGAGGCTGCAACACCTAAGCACTGCCATGAAGAACAAGGAACTCTCCAAACAAGTAAGGGACAATGTTGTTGAGAAATACAAGTCAGGGTTAGGTTATAAAAAAATATCCAAATCTTTGATGATCCCCAGGAGCACCATCAAATGTATAGTAACCAAATGGAAAGAACATGGCACAACAACAAACCTGCCAAGAGACGGCCGCCCACCAAAACTCACGAACCGGGCACGGAGGGCATTAATCAGAGAGGCAGCACAGAGACCTAAGGTAACCCTGGAGGAGCTGCAGAGTTCCACAGCAGAGACTGGAGTATCTGTACATAGGACGACAATAATCCATACGCTCCATAGAGTTGGGCTTTATGGCAAAGTGGGCAGAAGAAAGCCATTACTTTCAGCAAAAAACAAAATGGCACGCTTTGAGTTTGCGAAAAGGCATGTGGGAGACTCCCAAAATGTATGGAGGAAGGTGCTCTGGTCTATCTAACTTTACGCTATGTCTGGCGCAAATCCAACACATCACATCACCCACAGTGAAACATGGTGGTGGCAGCATCATGCTGTGGGGATGTTTATCAGCAGCTAGGACTGGGAAACTGGTCAGAGTTGAGGGAAAGATGGATGGTGCTAAATACAGGGATATTCTTGAGAAAAACCTGTACCACTCTGTGCGTGATTTGAGGCTAGGATGAAGGTTCACCTTTTAGGAGGACCATGACCCCAAACACACTGCTAAAGTAACACATGAGTGGTTTAAGAGGAAACATGTAAATGTGGTCAGAATAAAGATTGCTGTTCACAAGCGCAATCATCCAACTTGAAGGAGCTGGAGCAGTTTTGCAAGGAGGAAGAAGCAAAATTCCCACTGGTAAGATGTGGCAAGCTCATAGAGACTTATCCAAAGCGACTTGGAGCTGTGATTGCCACAAAAGGGGACTCTACAAAGTATTGACTTTAGGGGGGTGAATAGTGATGCACATTTACTTTTTCTGTTATTTTGTCCTATTTGTTGTTTGCTTCACAATAAAAAAAAAAAAAAAATAACATCTTCAAGTTGTGGGCATATTCTGTACATTAAATGATGCAAATCCTCAAACAATCCATGTTAATTCCAGGTTGTGAGGCAACAAAACACGAAAAATGCCAAGGGGGGTGAATATTTTGCAAGGCACTGTATGTGTATATATATATATATATATATATATATATATATATATATTCATTCTGCTCCCTCACACGGACATATATATATATATACTAGCGACTTGCCCGTCAAAAAATGACGGCAATAAAATTGTAAGGCAGGTAATGCTGTTTGCCAAACAATGAAAGGCTTTTAGTCCTCTGAGTACCTTCGGCGCTCATTGAGAGCCTCGTGCTGAGCTCCTACGCGTCTTGCACTGGGAATTGGATAATGAGGGTTTCTGTTGAACTGTAGTCCCGCTGCTCGTAGATTTATGTTGAACTGCAGTCCCGCGGGTCGTAGGGATGGGCGCCTACAGTGCTCATCTCCCCCAGCGCAGTGAGTGCCTTTGGCGATCCCTGCCTAAGTTGTACGGGGTTGTAGTGATGAGCGCCTTCGGCACTCCTTGCCCGCAACTGCGAGCCAGCAAGCTTTAGCAACAACCTGTATTGCTGAAAACTATATATGTGATATATATATATATATATATATATATATATAGTTGTGAGCATGCGGGTTGTTGCTAACGCTCTTGGCTCAGTTGCTAACGCTGCAAAGCGAGGGCCGCAGTTGCTGGCAAGGAGCGCCAGCAACTGGGAACTTTAGGCCTGCAAATGCGGGCCCTCGCAAAGCGAGGGGCTGCATTTGCGGAGGTGGAGGCTCCCACGTCGACAGCAAAATTTACGGACTTACCATCCGGAAATACGAGCCGCGGGACTTAGAAAAAAAACATTACGACCTCGCAAAAATACAACCTTAGCGCTCGAAACCCGTGCACATGAAAACATTAAAAACACAATAAATACACACAAAAAACACATAAAAAGCTTACCCACAGCAAGGGGGGGGGGGGCACCCAGGACCTCTGAAAATTAAGTTACACCTCAATTTAAGTTGAAATAAAAGAGTTTAGGCACACGAAAATCCCCTAAGCGAGAGAAAAAATGGCCACCGAAAAAAACAAAAACGAGGCTACAGGACCCTAAACACGCAAAACACTACCAAACACCTACAGATTTACCGGAAATGCTGGACGAGGTCCAAGAACAAGGACGCAAAATCAGCTACAGCCGCTTAACACAGATTAGGCACAATTTTACAACACTAACTTAGACAATGCGGAAGTACACAGCTACCCTAACGTATTTGCCTCGCGCACGCACACTATTTACACTACACACTGCACACATTGCTGACACTTACACAGCAGCTCCACAGCAATGAAAACACACATTGTATGCTGCAGCAACATCAAAACAGATTACCAGCTCTTCTGCACAATGCTTCCTGCATATATTACTTAAAAATAGGGAAAGTATATTCATTTATTATTTTATTAATTATTTCATTAGCATACAAAAAAAAAACAATGCTCATAGCACACAAACAACCAACAGCCTCGCAATGAGCGCAGGAGCATCTCGGGACACCAACAAAATTAATATCTGAACCAAACACCATTACCTGCCTTACAATCTTATTGCTGTAATTTTTTTTTTTTTTTTTATAATTAACTTTTTTATTGAAAGAATAAACAAATAGAACATCGTAAGTTCAGCAAATCATATAACAAATCTCTCAAGTATCAACAAGATATATCAAAAAGTTTCTTTCAAAGTTTTTCTTTTTTGGTTAGAATAACACATGAACATGTAAAACATATATATAAAGTCACACAAGGTCTTGAACATATATACATTCCTCAAAGCAGACATGTGTCTAGGAGGTACAGTAAGGTGAAACCATAGATCAAACATCAGGTCAACCCATAAAAGTAGTTCACACGAACCTTATTGTGGACCTCGTAGAGTCCATAAGTCCCAGCAGGAGGCCCATCGACGGTATCTTTCATCAATTTCAGCTGAAAGTGAGCTCATAGCCCGAATGAACCTGATTTTGTGAAGTACTTCAATGTGAGTAGGGGAGGTAAGTTTCCAGTGTTTAGCTATGATGCATCTCGTGGCCAAAAATATCTGTGTTGTTAAACATTGTTCTGATTTGAATAGCCCCGTAATTGGAAGGCCTAGCAAAGCTTCCTCAGGCTTTTGTGTTACTGTTGTCCCCAAAAGTGTTTCTAATAGGTCGTATGTTGCTGTCCATATGGGTCTTATTTTCGGACACTCCCACAGCATGTGAATCAGTGTACCAGTGTCTGTGCAGCCCCTAAAACATGTGTCAGGGTGTGTTTTGTTCAGAAGATGGAGTCTTGCTGGTGTAAGGTACCACCTCATTATTGTCTTAAAAGAGTTTTCTTTTAGTGTCACGTTTAGTGAAGAGGTATTGGCTTGTTTTAGGATCTTATTCCATTGGCTGTCGTCTAGAGTTACCTGCAAGTCAGCCTCCCATGCAGTTTGGTAATGTGGTTTAACCCTGTTGGTGAGAGACACCATCTGATTGTAAATGATGGCTATATTGGCCTTACCTCCGGGATTGTTGATACAGCATTTCTCAAAGGGAGATTTGGTGTGATATTTGTTGATTTTCGTAGAGTGTGTTAGTGTCTCATTAATTGCCATCAGATTAAGCCACTCTCTATGTGGCACCTGAATTATGTCAGTGATAATTGACGATGTGTTGCTTTGTGAGGTCACCCAGGTATCTGCCACAATTGTTATTTTGTTCTTTATCCACCATTTCATTTGGGTAAATTTATTGAGGTGCTGACCTTTGTGTGATTGCCATAGTGGAATCAAGCCAGAACCCACGCTCAGGAGGTCCACCCTTCTGTTCAGGTCTTTCCATAATTTCAAAGAGTGGCTAATACAAATTGGTAACTCTCCTGTTCGTAGGTCCCGACCTAAGCTAAGCCATAAAACCTGCGATAGTACCCAATGCTTGTCTTCTAGAAGTTGCCTCTCTATGTCTGCCCACACCGGAATGGCCTCTTTTTTAAACCAGGTCGTGGTTTGAGCTAATCTAGTGGCCTTATAATACTTGATTAGATCAGGGAAGGCTAGCCCCCCTTTCTGTTTAGGCGCACACATTGTGGTTCTATTAATTCTTGGTTTCTTGTTATTCCATGCGAACTTAAAAAGTGTTTTTTGCAACACTCTAAGGTCGGGTAACCTGATCGGGGTTGGGATTGTCCTAAATAGGTATAATAATTTGGGAATCACATTCATCTTGATGGAATTTATTCTGCCCAACCATGAGATGTTAAGGAAGGACCACTTGGAGATATCTGCCTTGATTCTGTTAAAGACAGGAGGAAAATTTGCCTCGTATACCAACGCTATAGACCATTGCTGTAATTTTTTGATAGGCAAGTCACTAGTATATATATATATACAGTAATTATTTCACATATGGTGGGCTAAGAGTGATAGAAGCCCTCCACCGTAAAAAGTACAGTAGTACAAATAAGGAATAGTACATTAGTGATTCCACTTGAATGTCTAAAAATAAGTTGATAAAAACTTATTTCCTGCTCAAATTTCTCAGAAACACAGTATATGCACTGCAATCTGGGAAAACTGGGCGGGACATGCAAATGAGGCCACATAATGCACCATCACTTTGTCAATCTAAACCATTTTAAACATGGCTCCTTTAAAGCATATGCTTACTGTATTTCACAGTTTTAGACATAGCAACGGATGGATTTTTCGCAAACCAGGTCACTTAACCACATACAGTACTGTTTCACGGTTACTGACGATCCTCAGTATGGTGTGAGTGCCTGGTTTGTGTGTTGATTGTTGTAAAGAGTAATTCTATACAGCAATTATTTCACATATGGTGGGCTAAGAGTGATAGAAGCCCTCCACCGTAAAAAGTACAGTAGTACAAATAAGGAATAGTACATTAGTGATTCCACTTGAATGTCTAAAAATAAGTTGATAAAAACTTATTTCCTGCTCAAATTTCTCAGAAAC
This sequence comes from Discoglossus pictus, assembly GCA_027410445.1. Lineage (NCBI taxonomy): Eukaryota > Metazoa > Chordata > Amphibia > Anura > Alytidae > Discoglossus > Discoglossus pictus. The sequence continues at coordinate 166,955,905 of CM050167.1, read as the reverse complement.
ACAGTATATGCACTGCAATCTGGGAAAACTGGGCGGGACATGCAAATGAGGCCATATAATGTCCGTGTAAAGGGGGGGAGGAGAAAGAAATATATGCTTAATTAACCACTCAAATATGTTTTTTGCAACTTAATATCTATTATGTATAGGCAGCCTATAAATTGAATAAAACATTTTTTTAAACACATAGATTTATTAAAATGTATTTTTTAAAGATATTAATGTTTAAAATGGAGGGAGAAACAAAACAGTACTGATTCATGCAGAACCAACTTGAGGTGCAACTTTCTTGTTCTGGTCTGTTGTTGATGAATTATTATCCTGTCCTTCTGTAGGTGCACGATGTTCCTCCTGTTTAGTTTCTGTTTGTTTCATTAATCTATTTGCTCATTTAACAAATTATTTATTTATGCAATTTTACTCTTTCTCAGTATATTTGCCGCTTTCATAGTATCTGCTTCTATCATTATTGTCTCACTTGTAAAATACCTGACCTAGGCTCAGAGTGATAGATAGAGGGGGAGGGGTTATTGAGGGAGGGAAGAGAGGGATAGAAGGAGAGATGGATAGAGAGGGAGAGAGAGGGATAGAAAAAGAGGCATAGAATCTATCCCTCTAACTTTCTATCTCCCTCTCTCTCTAACCCTTCCTCTCTCACTATCCATTCCTTGCCCTCACTATCCCCCCTCTCTCTCTCTATCCCTCTCTTTAACTCTGTATCATTCTCTCTCTATTCTCCTCTCGCACTACCCCCCCCCCCCCCCTCTATATCTCTATCTTTATCCCTGTCTCTCTCTATGGGATCACTTTTGTGTGTGGGGTATGTGTCACTAGGCAGGGTATACATAGGTAACATGTTGTTAAGGGGAGGGGTTTATACTGTTGGGTGGAGTCAATGTAAGGGGAGGGGCCAGGTCTCTGTCTTCCACCCCACCAACTTGGAAAGTCACCAGCAGTCACTGATGCTGTCATATACATTTATCTTCTAGATAGGATTCCTCCCCCTTTATTAGGAGCATACACTCACTTTGGTTTCCTCCCCTTCTATTAGGAACATAAATACACTTCATATGTTTTCAAGCTATGTTACCTCCCTTTTCTTTAGGAGCATACACAAACTTTATATATCTTCAATATATGTTACCTCCCTTTTCTTTAAAAGCATACACATACTTTATATATCTTCATTCAGAGCAGACTCTTCCACACAGCAGTATACCAACTGACTGATTACATAACTGAATCTTACTGGCAGTTACTGACTGACATCACAACATTCTAAATTATTTAACTGTTCATGAACCAAACATGCAACATAACATACATTAATCAATATACATTGGGCAATCAAAATAACATAACATATTACATGACTATAAAACATACTATAAAATTACTAAGTCCAAATTGTGGTCAAGAAGTGTGCACAGAAAGCATATTTGAAGCAATCAGGGAGAATAAGAGAATATTTTCTGCATTGAATATTCAGTACTTTTTGGATATTACAATACTAGTAACTTTCCTGAATTACGTAGTCATATTTTATGTTCAATTGTCTGTGCTGTTTCTTTCTGGGCTGTCTCTGTGTGCACTCTCTCTCTGTGCGCCCTCTCTCTCTCTCTGTGAGCTGTTTCTTTCTCTGCATGCTGTCTCTCTCTATGCTCCCTCTCTCTCTTAGTGCGCCCTCTCTCTCAGTACGCCCTCTCTCTCAGTACGCCCTCTCTCTCTGTGCACCCTCCACATTAATTAACATATATTGGGTAATCAAAATAACATCACATATTACATAACTATAGAACATACTATTAAGTTACTGAGCCCAAAGGGTGGTCAGGGGGATTTTAACACTTTCTTAATACATGCTAATATTTTATTTGTCTTTGCAGCTGCTGTTGGTATTGAGCACTGTTATCTAGGTGGTTTTAGTACTCCCAAATCCATTTTAATATCAGATACCCCTAGATTTGCTTCATTAAGATTATAAATTACATGGGTATTTTTTCTTCCCATGCATAACTTGACATTTATTTGTATTAAATATCATCTGCCATTTAGATGCCCATTTCCCTAGTTTAGTTAAATCACTTTGGTCGGAAAATACCTCATTATCTGATTTAATTATCTTGCACAACTTCATACCATCAGTAAAAATGGAGACACTTATTTCTAGTCCCACTTCTAAGTCATTAATAAATATGTTAAAAAGGAGAGGACCTAAAACTGAACCCTGAGGAACTCCACTTACCATTATTAGTCCAATGTTCCATTTACCCCAACCCTTTGCTTCCTGTCTTTTAGCCAGCTCTCGATCCATGTGCAGATATTTACTGCAATTCCTGTATCCCTTAGTTTGCACAATAGTCATCCATGTGGCACTGTATCAAGAGCCTTTGCAAAATCCAAAAAGACTACATCTACTGAGTTACCTTGATCCAGGTTCCTACTAACCTCCTCATAGAAATAAATTAGTTTTGTTTGACATGACCTATCCCTCATAAATCCATGTTGACTCCTACTTATAATCCTGTTCAAATAGACATAGGCCCCTATTAGATTCAAAGCCCGCAGCGGCTGTGGTACAAAGTCTGCAGTCTTGAAATTTGGTGGAGTTACAGAGAGATTAAATTAGACAAGCCCGCAACATACGTGGCCAACATCCAAATCCGTAAACCATGCTTCCATACTTTCCATTTGTGGCCGTGAACATGATCAATTAGTCAAACCCGTGATTACGGGTTTAGACAGAGCCAATAGTAAAAGAGATCATAATCATTACGTCACTAAAAACATGGAGGTTAGATTTCAATCACTTACGGGATTAAAAGAAAGAGTTAAAATCGGGCCTGCATTCCAGAAATAATGCAATATGAAATAATCAATAAATATGATATTTTAGTCCACGCAAGTTCTTTTATATGTATTAACACACTGATAGCCAGGATTGATATAACACAGAAATTAAACATAAAATAAATAGTTTTTTATTGACGATTTGTGGGCTTGAAAATATTGTGCTATTAATATTAATACCTTACATCAATTTCCCTTTAATTTAAAATACAGGGTCCTCTCTAGTACCCATAGGATTTTTGGCTCCATTTGCCATTTAACAGTTTGAATGCCAGTGCGATTCACGATAGTAACATTTACGGGCTTGACATATAAAATGCATAGCTGGGACAAAGTTCAGATTTTGACGGCCTGTAGGGTTTTTCTGCCTGTAAAACGCATATCATTTGCGGGTAGCTAAAAGAGGCCAATTTAATAGCCGTAACTTTTGCTGGCTACGGGAACTCAAAATCGCTGCATTTAATAGGGCCATATTCTTGTATATTATCCCTTATTAACCCTTCTAAAAGCTTTCCCACTACAGAAGTGAGGCTTACTGGTCTATAATTCCCCGTATTTACTCTTGCTCCCTTCTTAAATATAGGTATTACATCTGCTTTTTTCCAATCATCTGGTAGAGACCCTGTGTTGAGTGAATCTTGAAAAAAAAGAGGCAGAGGATGGTCATCTGTATGCGTAGGATTGGGGAGGAAAAAAGGGCTTACACATAGGAAGTAACTTGCGTAAACACTTGTAGATCCGATTGGGATGACTTAAATGTGACAGTCAACCATCACATTTAGCCTATTCAGCACTGCACTCATGCAGTGTTGACTTTTTTTTTATCAATTTGGATAGATTGGTTGGTAAGTTACTTATTGACTTGCACCATAAATGCCTGAAGGAAAGACTGCATGGGCCAAAGCAGGTGGAAAGCTCCTGAATTCTGGATCTGTTTTTATTATTAGACTCCGGCACATACAGACTGATGTTTCCAGACTGATATCTGTTGCTTAGGACATCTACTCTCTGTAAACATACATGTGCAGTTAATGGTTGATTTTTCTCTGCAATTTATTGGAGATTACATTTTATTTGAATGAATTCAGATTGCTGACACTTCATTTTTGGAGGGTAATTGCTATGGTTGCAATTATGGCATCCAATCAGCTAACAGATGAATGACATGTATGTGCCCCACACAATCATTTTTCAATATATTAACTTTGTGAGATTGAAAATCTCCATTTATTATGATCCCATTTATATGGAATTTTTACATATGGTAATATATATACGGTAGATAAATAAGTCCTCTTCACTAACCTCTGTAGGAAACATATTTCAATTAATTGCATATTGCATTATTAATCACATCATTCCTTTCATCTCAGAAAAAATGGCCACAAATCTTACAGTCCAAGAAATTAATCAGTGCTTTTGCAAGTGCAATTATCAGAAAGAATTAACATATAGCACATTAAACTCAAAAATTCACTTCCGCTAGGCTTACAGAAGACAGTTTTAAATATTTTTTATGAGAAATTATTACACAAGATGATTTCCCTGAGCTGACATACATATAGCAGCCATAAATAAGGTAGGTAAAATTGTGTGAGATTACAATGTTTTTAATTTTTCATATGGCAAAACAGACAGGAACCTTGGAAAGTCAGCCAGCAAATAGCACATTTTGCGTTCTTGCACTACTAGAATCTTCTGCTGCTTACATCCACTATAATAGTTTCTAGATGTGAGTAATGCCTTTGCAAAACGTACTGCGCAGGTGTTACTCACAGGATGGAGAAAGAGAGAGGGGGACAGAGTGAGGGAGGGAGAGATAGATGGAGGGAGAGAGAGAGAGAGGAAGGCGGGGACAGAGAGAGAGCAGAGGCAAAGAGTGAGGAAGAGAGAGAGGGAGGGAGAGAAAGAGAGATAGGCAGAGAGAGGGAGGGAAGGAGGCAGAGAGAAAGGGAGAGAGTGGGAGAGAGAGAGAGAGAGAAAGGAAGAGAGAGAGAGGAGAGGGAGAGAGAACGGTAGAGACAGAAAGCACACAGAGTGCAGAGAGAGAGAGAGAGAGAGATAGTGCACACTCAGATAGGGCACAGTGAGAGAGAGGGAGCACTGAGAGAGAGGCCGCACAGAGAAAGAGGTTGCACTGAGAGAGATAGGGTGCATAGAGAGACACAGCATGCAGAGAAAGAAACAGCACACAGAGAGAAAGAGGGCTCACAGAGAGAGAGGGCACACAGAGAGAGAGGGCACACAGAGACAGCCCAGAAAGAAACAGCACAGACAATGTAACATAATATATGACTACGTAATTTATGACCGGCAAGTTACTAGTATTGTAATATCCAGGAAGTACTGAATATTCGATGCAGAAAATATTCTCCCTGATTGCTTCAAATATGCTTTCTGTGCACACTTCTTGACCACAATTTTATAGTATGTTTTATAGTCATGTAATATGTTATGTTATTTTGATTACCCAATGTATGTTAATTAATGTATGTTATGTTGCATGTTTGGTTCATGAACAGTTAAATAATTTAGAATGTTGTGATGTAAGTCAGTAACTACTAGATAGATTGAGTTATGTAATCAGTCAGCTGATATCCTGCTGTGTGGAAGAGTCTGCTTTGAATGAAGATATAAAAAGTATGTGTATGCTCCTAAAGAAAATGAAGTTAACATATCTTGAAGAAATATGAAGTGTGTGTATGCTCCTAAAGAAAAGGGAGGTAACATATCTTGAATCCTCCTAATAGAAGGGGAGGAAACTGAAGTGTGTGTATGCTCCTAATAAAGGGGGAGGAAACTTATCTAGAAGATATATGTATATGTCAGCATTCCTAGAGAAGATAATAATGAAGTGGATGTTATGATACCTTGCAGATGAAACATTGTCAATGACTGTAATAGCAATTTATACAAAATCCAGAAGACACACAAACTGTGAGGAATTGACTCTGCTGGGTTTTGAACCCTGGTCCCCAGGCTGCTGAACCATTTCCCTACCACTGCACCAGCCTGCCTTTGTGAATTTCCTTGAGATCTGATAAACCTTGACTCTGCTAGCAATAGTATCAGTGACTATTCTTTTCAGCTGTTTCTGACCAGTTGTCTGGTCGTAGGCCTATATAAGGCACTTCCTGTCTATGTACCTTGCCAGATTATTGTGGTTCCTGTTCCCTTCAATAAAGCTTGTTCCTGTTTCACCTACAAGTTGCTGAATTGGATCATTGCTAACCTAGGCTGTCGGTCTCCAAAACCTTGTGATTCCTATATCATTACAGAATAATCTGGCTGTTTCATGGAGACCGCTGGGTCAGATTCTGCATTGGCCCAGCAGGTTGCTTTTACTGCAAGAACTGTGCAGACCCAGGCACAGACCATTCAAGTGCTGCAGGACCAGGTAGCTGAACTGCAAAATAAAGTTCAGTCAATGCACAGTGAGTATACCAGCTACAGGGCACGTGATGTTGCGGCTGCTACTGTTACACCTGCACAAGATGCCCGTTTGCCCCTACCAGAAAAGTTTGGAGGAGATCGCAAAAGATTTAGGGGTTTCCTGAATCAATGCCGTTTGCACTTCATGATGTTACCTCACCGTTTTCCATCTGAAAGAGAGAAGGTGGGATTTATTTTCTCCCTATTCAAAGATGAAGCCCTGGCTTGGGGCTCCCCTCTTCTGGAACAGGACAGTCCTGTCTTGGGTAATTTAAATTACTTTCTTGAGGCCATGTGCCTAGTTTTTGATGACCCCAATCGATGTGCTACAGCAGAAGCCACTCTCCTTCATTTGCATCAAGGGAGGTGCTCTGTGGCTGAATATGCTGCTGAATTCAGACAGTGGGTTGCTGATACTACCTGAAACCAATCAGCCCAGAGGTTCCACTTCAGAAAAGGTCTCTCAGAAGCTATAAAAGATGAGCTAGCTTGTGTTGATCTTCCTACTGACGTTGATGCATTTGTGCGTTTGGCTATCTGTATTGATCGGAGACTTTCTGAAAGAAGATTGGAAAGACAGGGCTCTTTTAGACCAAGTGCTACTCCTATTTCCTATTCAAGAATTTCTACTCCGACCCCACAAACACCTACAGACTCTGAGCCTGTGGCTATGCAGGTAAATCTAATAAGAGGGACATTATCCAATGAAGAAAAACAGTGGCGACGCACTCACAATTTATGCCGGTATTGTGGTAGTGCAGGGCACTATGCCATCAATTGCCCTAGCAAATCCAAAAGAACAATAGCTATGGTGGCTGAGGGTGCACAGATTCGACACCAATCCCAGATTTCATATCAACTGGATTCTGTCACACAACCCTTGTTTTCTCTGGCTCATGGTGAAGAGGGTATGTTGACTCAACATCCTCATTTTGTGGTGCCTATCACGTTGCAATGTGGTGATCGTAAAATTTCAACTACAGCTATTATAGATTCTGGAGCAGGCGGAAACTTTATGGACATCAAATTTGCAGCAGGAAATAGAATTCAGTCTATCCCTAATTCTTCACCTGTGTTAATGGAGACAGTAGACGGTTCTCCACTTACGTCAGGCCCGGTTACACATGAGACTGTGCCCTTAAAGTTGACTCTGGAAGTGAATCACCATGAGGCTATATCTTTCCACCTAATTTCCTCAACACAGTTTCCAGTGATTTTGGGGGGTACCTTGGCTTGCTCTGCATAACCCACAGATTGATTGGAAGACCAGAACTTTGTCCTTTCCTTCAGAACACTGTTTAATGAATTGTCAACCCTCTAAGGTAACACCTGTTGTCACAACAATTAATGAAATGGTTGCTACAAACTTGACTAAGCTTCCTCTACAATATCAGGATTTTGCAGATGTCTGTGATAAGAAGAATGCTGATCAGCTTCCACCCCACAGGCCTTATGATTGCCCAATAGAGCTGTTACCTGGGGCTGCTATCCCATTTGGCCATATATATTCCCTTTCTGTGCCTGAATTAAAAGCTCTTCGTTAATAAATACAAGAAAATCTTGCCAAAGGCTTTATTCGACCATCTACTTCTCCAGCAGCAGCTCCTATATTCTTTGTAGAAAAGAAAGATGGCAGCCTACAGCCATGCGTTGACTACAGGGACATTAATAACATCACTGTTAAAAACCGCTACCCCTTGCCTCTCATTCCTGAACTTTTGGAGAGACTTCGCTCAGCTAAAATATTTACGAAGCTTGATCTTCGTGGGGCATATAATCTGGTTCGCATAAGACCAAATGATGAATGGAAAACAGCTTTCAGAATCAGGTACAGGCATTACGGATATCTAGTAATGCCATTTGGGCTTTGTAATGCCCCTGCAACTTTCCAGCATCTTATCAATTATGTACTACGAGATCTCCTGGATCAGTTTGTTGTGGCATATTTGGATGATATCCTAATATTTTCTGATAATCTTGAAAACCACAGAAAACAGGTCCGTATAGTTCTGGAGCGCCTTCGTACCCACCACCTATACATTAAACTGGAAAAATGTGAGTTTGAACAAACAGAAATTCAATTCCTGGGGTATGTAATAACTCCTAAAGGTTTAAGTATGGACGCAAGTAAAATTAAAGCTGTGCTGGACTGGCCCATCCCCAAGAATGAAAAAGATATTCAGAGATTTGTGGGGTTTGCCAATTTTTACAGGCGTTTCATTAAGAATTTCTCTGCCGTTATTACACCGATCACTGAACTTACTCGTAAAGGGACTCCTTTTCAGTGGTCCGATAAGGCTGATACCGCATTCTCCCGATTAAAGACTCTGTTTACATCTGCCCCCGTCCTGGTACATCCTCAGCTGGAATTACCATTTATTGTGGAAGTTGATGCTTCTGATTCAGCTGTTGGTGCTATACTGTCTCAAAGGACTGGACCTAAGATGCTGTTACATCCGTGTGCCTTCTATTCCCGTCAGATGGTGCCAGCAGAAATAAACTATGACATAGGGAATAAAGAACTATTAGCTATAAAAGCTGCCTTCACCGAATGGAGACATCTCTTGGAGGGAGCTACCCATCCAATTACTGTCCTCACAGATCACAAAGATCTGGAATGTATTCGATCAGCTAAGAGACTGTCAGCCAGACAAGCACGCTGGTCCCTATTCTTCCCGAGGTTTAATTTTTTGGTTACATACCGTCCTGGCTCCAAGAATGGTAAGGCGGGTGCCTTTTCTAGAATAGCTGACCCCCTCCTTACTATTGTAACCAAGACCACCATTGCCAGAGGATATATTTATTGGAGTTACATTTCCTTCTGATCTGATGTCTCGCATTAAAAAGGGCTACGCTGAAGATCCAGTTCTTCGTGATCCTCCTCGTAATCTCCATATGACGATGCTTAATGGGTTTTGGATTTTTCAACAACGTCTGTTTGCTCCAGAGTCAGTGCGACTGGACCTTTTACGTCTCTACCATGACTCAAAACCAGCAGGTCATCCAGGAATCTAGAAAGACACAAGAGTTACTCGCCCGATCCTTTTGGTGGCCAAAGTATTATGAGGATGTTAAGAAGTATGTGTCCCCTTGTGATGTATGTGCCAGACAAAAGACTCCTCGCTCATTCCCTGTTGGCTTGCTTCAGCCTCTTCCGATTCCTCATCATCCCTGGGGATCTGTATCAATGGACTTTATTGTGGAACTACCTCCCTCTAAGGAACACACTACCAATCTTGTTGTTGTGGACAGGTTAACTAAGATGGGTCATTTCATACCAGCTCGTGGTCTCCCTTCAGCTAAACAGACGGCTGACCTGGTTATTCGGGAAATATTTTGCTTGCATGGAGTGCCTGATGAAGTAGTTTCTGACAGGGGAGTGCAGTTTACATCTCGTTTTTGGAAACATTTTTGCTCTAATCTAGGTATTAATGTAAATCTGTCATCAGCTTTTCATCCACAAAGTAATGGACAGACTGAGCGAACCAACCAGACTTTAGAGCAATATTTGCGGTGCTATATTAGTTACCTGCAGGATGACTGGCTTGATTTTCTACCCACGGCAGAGTTTGCCTATAACAATGCCCAACACTGCTCCACTTCTCTGAGCCCATTTTTTGCCAACTATGGTAACCATCCAACCTTTCTAGTGAGTCTCCCAATTACTACTTCCATTCCTGCAGTCACTGATCGGCTAACCACCTTACGAGATTCCCAAGACCTGTTGAAGGAGACTCTTTCGGAGGCTCAGGAATGTTACAAGAGAGCTGCTGATAGGCATAGAACGGAGGCCCCAGTTTATCATGTTGGTTACAAGGTTTGGCTGTCAACAAGGAATCTTAAGCTTAGGGTTCCTTCTCATAAATTGGGTCAGAGGTTCATGGGACCTTTTGAGATCATCGCTCAGATCAATGCTGTCACTTTTCGTTTGCAACTTCCAGATTCCATGAGAATACATCCGGTGTTTCACGTTGCACTGCTGAAACCTTTCCATGACAACACTTTCCCTGGCCGAGCCCTGCCTGCCCCACCTCCAGTCCTCGGGGATGGTGAGGATGAATACGAGGTGGAGAAAATTCTGGACTCCAGGATCTTCCGCAACAAGCTTCAGTATCTGGTTCGTTGGAAAGGCTATGGTGAGGAGGATAGTTCGTGGGAACCAGTGGACAATATTCACGCTCCTGATCTTCTTCGGTCTTTTCATGTGCAGTACCCTGTTAAACCGGGTAATAGGGCATCCAGAGGCTGCACCTATAGAGGCGGGGCTAATGTGAGGAATTGACTCTGCTGGGTTTTGAACCCTGGTCCCCAGTCTGCTGAACCTCTTCCATACCAATGCGCCTGCCTGCCTCTGTGAATTTCCTTGAGATCTGATAAACCTTGACTCTGCTAGCAATACTATCAGTGACTAGTCTCTTCAGCTGTGTCTGGTCAGGTGTCTGGTCCTTGGCCTATATAAGGCACTTCCTGTCTATAGTACCTTGCCAGATTATTGTGGTTCCTGTTCCCTTCAATAAATCTTGTTCCTGTTTCACCTACAAGTTGCTGAATTAGATCATTGCTGACCTAGGCTGCTGGTCTCCAAAACCTTGTGATTCCTATATCATTACAAAAACGGTTACAGAAAGTTATCAGTTCAAGTTTAAATATACATCTATTGAACCTGTTACGAATTACAACAGCAATTAAAGCATTTCCTGATTTTTATAATGCTGAGCCTGTGTTCATATTATTAAATACTGCATCTGAGTAAAGGCATTTTAGAGACATCAGCTGTCTTGGAGAAGGGATCAAAAGAACCTGAAAGGTCTGCTGGGTAGGTTTGGCCACAACAGCTCTATCAAGCCCGACTGAAGAAAGCAGATCTTCACACTTCCTTTACATAGGGAGTTGTAGTCTAGTTTTGAAATCAGTACTATTAGCTGCAGGTATAAGACCCACAAGGAGGGGAACTACAATGTGAGAAGCAAGGTGAGAGCCCCCCTATTAATATATTTACAGAATACTGTCTGGCCCGGTCATATGCCTAGGAGATTCAAATAATATGGGGGGACAAAGGCAAAAAACTTAGTGGTGTAATTCAACTCTATTCCAGGAGGACATGCAGCCTGCAATAGAAGATAGGGCCAGCTAAATGTCTTGGAATATCAAAGTAATGGTACTTATCCACCACCAGTTAAAGCACTGATCTGAGGCAATAAAGATTCTGCCTCGCTTCTATTGGTATCAGTCCAAGTCCAGTATGGATGAATAATGATCTGCTATACTGAAGGTATTGAGAGACCTCTCTGCAGAGTATATCAGCTTGATGTAAGTACAATTTTTCATGTGTGTATTAAAAGAACCCAAACTTTCATCACCATATATTTTTGCTGTTTTTAATAATTTTTTGCGTTTTTCTCCAAAAGGGGTGTTAGGATAAGTGTGATGGGTGTTAGGGTAAGGGATGTTAGGGTTAGGTGTTAGGGTAAGGGCTGTTAGGGATAAGTGTAAGGGGGTATTAGGGTTAGGTGTTAGGGTGAGGGGTGTTAGGGATAAGTGTGAGGGGTGTTAGGGTTAGGTGTTAGGGTGAGGGGTGTTAGGGATAAGTATGATGGGTGTTAGGGTAAGGGATGTTAGGGTTAGGTGTTAGGGTAAGGGCTGTTAGGGATAAGTGTAAGGGGGTATTAGGGTTAGGTGTTAGGGTGAGGGGTGTTAGGGATAAGTGTGGGGGGTGTTAGGGTGAGGGATGTTAGGGTTAGGTGTTAGGGATAAGTGTGAGTGGTGTTAGGGTTAGGGTAAGGGGTGTTAGGGATAAGTGTGAGGGGTGTTAGGGTTGGGTGTTAGGGTGAAGGGTGTTAGGGATAAGTGTGATGGGTGTTAGGGTAAGGGATGTTAGGGTTAGGTGTTAGGGTAAGGGCTGTTAGGGATAAGTGTAAGGGGGTATTAGGGTTAGGTGTTAGGGTGAGGGGTGTTAGGGATAAGTGTGATGGGTGTTAGGGTAAGGGATGTTAGAGTTAGGTGTTAGGGTTAGGGCTGTTAGGGATAATTGTAAGGGGTATTAGGGTTAGGTGTTAGGGTGAGGGGTGTTAGGGATAAGTGTGAGGGGTGTTAGGGTTAGGTGTTAGGGTGAGGGGTGTCAGGGATAAGTGTGATGGGGGTTAGGGTAAGGGATGTTAGGGTTAGGTGTTAGGGTAAGGGCTGTTAGGGATAAGTGTAAGGGGGTATTAGGGTTAGGTGTTAGGGTGAGGGGTGTTAGGGATAAGTGTGATGGGTGTTAGGGTAAGGGATGTTAGGGTTAGGTATTAGGGTAAGGGCTGTTAGGGATAAGTGTAAGGGGGTATTAGGGTTAGGTGTTAGGGTGAGGGGTGTTAGGGATAAGTGTGAGGGGTGTTAGGGTTAGGTGTTAGGGTGAGGGGTGTTAGGGATAAGTGTGATGGGTGTTAGGGTAAGGGATGTTAGTGTTAGGTGTTAGGGTAAGGGCTGTTAGGGATAAGTGTAAGGGGGTATTAGGGTTAGGTGTTAGGGTGAGGGGTGTTAGGGATAAGTGTGGGGGGTGTTAGGGTGAGGGATGTTAGGGTTGGGTGTTAGGGATAAGTTTGAGGGGTGTTAGGGTTAGGGTAAGGGGTGTTAGGGATAAGTATGATGGGTGTTAGGGTAAGGGATGTTAGGGTTAGGTGTTAGGGTAAGGGCTGTTAGGGATAAGTGTAAGGGGGTATTAGGGTTAGGTGTTAGGGTGAGGGGTGTTAGGGATAAGTGTGATGGGTGTTAGGGTAAGGGATGTTAGGGTTAGGTGTTAGGGTAAGGGCTGTTAGGGATAAGTATAAGGGGGTATTGTGGTTATGTGTTAGGGTGAGGGGTGTTAGTGTAAGGGGTGTTAGGGCTAAGTGTGAGGGGTGTTAGGGTTAGGTGTTAGGGTGAGGGGTGTTAGGGATAAGTGTGGGGAGTGTTAGGGTGAGGGATGTTAGGGTTAGGTGTTAGGCATAAGTGTGAGGGGTGTTAGGGTTAGGTGTTAGGGTGAGGGCTGTTAGGGATAAGTGTGGGGGGAGTTAGGGTGAGGGATGTTAGGGTTAGGTGTTAGGGATAAGTGTGAGGGGTGTTAGGGTTAGGGTGAGGGGTGTTAGGGATAAGTCTGAGGGGGTATTAGGGTTAGGTGTTAGGGTGAGGGGTGTTAAGGATAAGTGTAAGGGGTGTTAGGCTGAGGCATGTTAGGAATAAGTGTGAGCGGTGTTAGGTCTTAGGGATAAGTGTGAGGGGTGTTAGGGTTAGGTGTTAGGTTGATAGGTGTTATGGATAAGTGTGAGGGGTGTTAGAGTTGGGTGCTAAGGTAAGGGGAGGATGATGATAAGGGGGGGAAGAGACACAGGGGTGTCCTTGCAGCAGAGATCAAAAGAGTCCTTCAGGACTGTATTGCACACTGTGTACAGTAGCCTAGCTATGGTTTTCCCTATTGATGCAGTATCACCTACACTCAGCCTCCTCTCAGTAAGACTGCATGTTAGTTATGATTCCAAAATGGCTGCTGTCCATGAGGTAGAAGGCTCTGGAAGGGAGTGTATGCTGCTGATTGGCTGGAATGTGTCTGCTGACTGTGAGTTGCAGGGTCAAAGTTTGCTCAATGATAAAGTATAGGGGGCGGATCGAACATCGCATATGTTCGCAGTTCGCCGCGAACGCGAACATGCTATGTTCGCCGGGAACAGTCCGCCGGCGAACTATTCGCGACATCTCTACTGGTGTAGTAATTTTTACATTACCCTGGGATGTTCCAGGTACTCCATGAGAAGTGATATATTCTGGGTAGAAAATACTTTGAATGATGTATTGCCTCTTTTTTGTTACTAGGTTTGTTTGATCCCCATATATACTTTGACATACAGCTCTCCCTTAAAAGAATGTTATGGTCCAGATGAAATCACTTTGAAGTACTACAGATCAGTGTCAAGCATCTTTAACGTTTCTTGCTGTTAAGAAAAAAATTTGATCTTTTGGGAGAAAACTTACACTGAGAATTGCTGTTTTTCTTTTCTTGTTTAACCTGGGGCTCCTCCTGTCTATTTCAGAAAGCTGAATGAAATCCAGTCTAAAAATGTGGGAAAACTGGAGTTTCAGTGTGTGCTTTCTCACAAATAACAACTTTTAAAAAAAACAATACATTTAATACTTGAATTTACAGATATTTACTACTTAAAAGTTAGCAGGTACATTAAGGTGGTCTTTTAAACCCAGGAAGATTATAACCCCCGAGCAATTATTTGCATACAGAATACATATTGGTGTGTAGTTGAAGTTGAAGCAGCAACACTATGAAAGAATCAAAAGTATTGCTGCTTAAAATTACTCTGTCAAAATGATTTTGATAAAAATGCTGAATACAGCTTAATTATATGAAAATTACTGTTTTCAGCACATATTTCCACTATACATTTTCTTGGAGGAAGGGATGCGCTGAACATATTTATGTTCATGGATATTTTTGTATTCTAATCAGTAGCTTCATCATGAAAATCACACTATTTGTTTTTCTGCATTTAGCTCTGGCAGGAGATTGTTTTAGTTATAATAAGTATAAGTTTGTGTTTGATGTGAATAAGAATAGGTGAAAATACATGTCAAAATTATATTTGATGTTGAGAACTGTGTAGGGTTAATATGGCTCGTTGTCTAGTATTAGTCAATTCTTTCTAACAAAAGCTTTATGCAGATTATCCAGTTTTTATTTTCAGGATTGGCTCTTAATTAAAGAAAATCACATAGAGATGAAGAATGTGTAAAAAGCCTTTGTAGGGAATCTCTCTCTTGGGTGAGATTCTCCTAAAATGCATTACAGATTGGCAATCACTACATGTGTAGGGCATATGTACTGACTACCTCTAGGGACTGGATTGTAACAGCTGGGATTGATTTTTTTTATGTGACCTTGCAAGTTGTGACCATAAAGGAGAGTTTGAAAAGAGGTGCTTCTGCCTCAGCAAGAACATTTCTCAAAGGAGAAGTGACTGGTCAGCCAGTATAGAAATAAAATGTAATGCTGTATTGGCATGAAAATAAGCTGCACTTTTTATCTAGATTTCAACTTTGAAAAGTTAAGGTGCGGCTTAAATTTGCAATCTTACAAAAATTGGCTTTGACGACATGCTGATTTTTCATTTTTAACCCTCGCTACCAGTGGTGTAGCTAGGGATGGTCCACCCCAGGCAGCACTTCTTTGGGGCCGGCACTCCTGAGCCTTCCCCCAGACTCCTTCCTACCCCTTGTCTCTAGTGAATAGGCCAATTAATATGTGTTATCTAACAACACTGTGTGTATTTTAAGAAAAAAGTTTACTTCTTACCTTACTCTTGATGCTAATAATGATAGCCTGCCTAACAAGAAAATAAATGTGTTGAAGGAAAATCAAATAGGTATATTGTTTTCTAAATATTATATACAGTATATGGTGTATTGTATAAGTCATTGCTTCTGTGAGGTTGTGGATCTCTGATGTGGCTTCCATGTCAGTTTGCTTGAAGTTTGATCACTCTGATCTTAATAATTAATAACTTTCTATAATTCGACAACAACAATTAATGTTTGCAGTAATTTATACATTCAAAAGGACATGAGCTGTTTTACCTCTGCAGTGTGAAAATGGTGCTACATATGGAGAGGTAATCATCATAGATCTTGGTAGATATGCAGCCTCATATTATGGCTGCCAGAACAGAAGTCTTTGTATATTTTTATTATTATTATAGTTTATTTATAACGCGCTGACATATTCCTTAGCACTGTACATAAATTAGGTTCAGACAATGATAAATACAGATTAACATTTAGCAAAGGAAGTAGGGCCCTGTCTTTGAGCTAGGAATCCAATGTCCATGGTGAATTCCCAAAGTACTTAGGATAGAAACTCGCAGACTTACAATCTAAGGGATAGTTAGTGGTAAAAGAGGGAGAGATAAGTGTGTTAGGGTGGAAGGTCATACGCTTCTTTAAAGAGATGCATTTTAAGTGAGGTTTTAAATGTTTTGAGGCAAGAGGATAATCTGGTGGAGCGAGGCAAGGAGTTCCAGAGACTTGGGGCAGCATGAGAAAAGTCCTGGAGGCGGGAGTGAGAGGAGGTGATAAGAGTTGTAGAAAGAAGAAGCTCATTAGCAGAACGAAGAGGGCAGGTGGGGAGAATTTGGAGATGAGAGCAAAGATGTAAGGGGGAGCATTGTTGTTGAGGGCTTTGTAAGTTAGGGTCATGATTTTAAGTTTATTGACAGAGAGGTGATGCCGACACTGATTTTTGTGTATGGAAGATGAGTCTAGCAGAGGCAGTCATAATGGATTGAAGTGGAGACAGTAGGTGGTAGGTAGGCCAACAAGAAACGAGTTGCAGTAGTCTAGTCGAGAGATGATGAGAGAGTGTATAAGGATTTTAGTTGTGTCTTGTGTAAGATAGTGACAAATTCTGGAGATGTTTTTTAGATGGAGAAGACAAGATTTAGTTAGTGATTGTATGTGAGGAATGAAAGACAGAGCAGGGTCCAGTAGAACTCCAAGACAAAGGGCTTGGGAGGAGGGGGTGATGATGTCTTTGTTGACAGTGAGAGAGATGTGAGGAATTGACGCTGTGGGAGAGGGAGGGAAGATTAGGAGTTCAGTTTTATGTTGAGTTTGAGATGGTGGGTGGACATCCAAGAGGATATACTAGAGAGGCAGTTGGAGACGTGTGTAAGAAGAGAGGGGGACAGATCTGGTGCGGAGAGGTAGATTTGGGTGTCATCTGCATAGAGATGAAAATGAAGCCCAAAAGAGTTTATGAGGGTACCAAGTGAGCAAGTGTAGATGTAGAAGAGGAGGGAACCAAGGGCAGATCCTTGGGGTACACCAACAGACAGGGGGTGAGAAGAAGAAGAGGTGTCAGAGAAGGTGATACTGAATGATCGATTTTGTAGGTATGATGAGAACCACGAGAGAGCAGTGTCTTGAATACCAAGGGAGAAGAGGATATGGAGTAGAAGTGGATGGTCGACAGTGTCAAAGGCAGCAGAGAGATCTAGAAGAAGAAGAATTGAGAAGTGACCTTTTGACTTGGCGGTAAGCAGGTCATTGGTGACTTTAGTAAGAGCTGTCTCAGTGGAGTGTTGGGGCCAAAAGCCGGATTGGAAGGTGTCAAGAAGGGAGTTAGAGGAAATAAAGCTGGTAAGGCGGTTATAGACTAGCCGCTCCAGCAGTTTGGAAGCCAGGGGAAGCAGAGAGATAGGGCGATAAATGAAATGTCAGTGTCAGATGAGGGTTTTTTGAGGGTGGGTATAACTATGGCATGTTTTAGAGAAGAAGGAAACATGCCAGTAGTAAGGGAGAGGTTAAAAATATGTGTGAGAGCTGGGATTAGTGTGGTAGAGAGGGGAGATATGAGCTGAGATGGAATAGGATCCTGAGTACAGGTAGTGAGGCGAGTGGATGATAGCAGTTTGGAGACTTCATCCTCTGTAGCCGAATCAAAGCAGTTCAAAGTGGCAGTGGGATTGGGGAAGGGAGAAGACTGGGTGTTGTTGGTTAGTTGAGAGGGTGGAGTGTGTAAACCACTATGAGATAAGAGTTAATTGCGGATGTTTTGAATTGAGTTGATATTAGTGATGTAAAGTAGTGTTGTTTGGCAAGGTTAAGGGCAGAGGAATAGGAGCATAACATAGATTTGTAGTGGAGGAAATCTGCTGAAGTGCTTGATTTCCTCCATAGTCGTTCAGCAGTGCGGGAGCACCTCTGGATGTATTGTGTTTGTGTAGTGTGCCATGGTTGTGGATGTGAGCGAGGGCATCTGTGTGTGGATATGGGGGCCAGAGTGTCAAGTGTGGAAGAGAGAGTAGAGTTGTAGAGTGAGGTGGCAGTGTCAGATAATAGTGGAGAGCTGAATAGGGTCAAGTGCTCGCAGGTTTCTATTCGTGATTGTGGTGAGGTTGAAGGTAAGGAAGTGGTGGTCAGATTGAGGGAGTGGATGGATAACTGGGTTGGAGGTTCTGCTGAGATTGGTGAAGATAAGGCCAAGAGAATGTCCAGCATGATGAGTAGAAGAATCTGTTAGTTGTGAGAGGCCAAGGGTAGAGGTGAGTGCAAGCAGTTTGGCTGCTGCTAGGGAGGAGGGAGTGTCAACAGCAATGTTAAAATCTCCAAGTACCAGTGAAGGAACATTGGTGGAGAGAAAGTGAGGGAGCCAGGCAGAAAAGTGATCAAGAAATTGAGAGGGAGTGCCTGGGGGGCGATAGATAGACAGCTACACGTAGAGAGATAGGTGAGAAGAGGTGGATTGTATGAACTTCAAAGGATGAGAATTGGAGGGATGGGACAGGGGGTATGAGGTGAAATGTACAGCGAGTGGAAAGCAAAATACCCACACCACCACCTTGTTTGTTCCCCGGTCTAGGTGTGTGGCTGAGGTTAAAACCACAGTGAGAGAGTGCTGCAGGGGAGGCAGTGTCTGAGGATGAGAGCCAGGTTTCAGTGAGAGCCAGTAGATTGAGGGAGTTTGTAGTGAATAAGTCGTGAGTGAATGTGAGTTTATTGCAGATAGATCGTGCGTTCCAGAGGGCGCAGGAGAAAGGTAGAGATGAAGGTTTATGACATGTGATGGATATCAGATTATGGGTGTTACAGGTGTTTGCTGGCCTTGAAACAGAGCGTGGCTGACAGCAAGTGGAGATGGATGAAGGGCCTGTGTTAGGGGATATATCTCCCGCAGCTAGGAGAAAGCGGAGTGAAAGAGAGAGAAGTTGGGCCTGGGACTTACAGTGCTGTTTCTGCTTGTGAGTGTTAGGAAGGGGATGATATTGTGACTGGAGGAGGGAGAGGAGCTCATGGGAGCAGAGAAGAGGAGAGGAGAGCAAGGAAGGTGAGATGGTAATATTGTTGGGAATGTGATATGGAGATGTTGCAAAGGAGAGTCTGAGAGAGAGGCAGTAGGTTATAAGAAAGAGGAAAGAATGAGAGAGCATTGTGACAATGTGAGATTAGGAAAAATAGGTTAGAAGATTGTTGGGGAAGAAATATTATCCTAAGGTATGGTAGAAGTAGTAATATAGATTCAGGAGCAGGGAAAATAGTGTGATAAGGTTTATCAGAATGGCTGAGGTAGGTGAGTAGCTAAGAGACTACTGACAATGTTTTTTGTTTTTTTTATCAGGTGTTGTTGACTGAGCAGGTGCAAGTCATAAGAGTTTCTATAAGTAAAGAGAATGCAAGGGTGGGTGGGTGTGGAGCAGGGAGGAAGGTTGGGCAGAGAGAGTAGTTGCAAGTTTCAAACTTCAGGGAAGGCAATTGTTATGAACTAAGATGGAGGCAGTTACTGGAAAGAAAGGAACAGAAGAGATCAGATCCAGAGAATATGAGCAGATCAAATTTGTTACAAACAACTGAGAGGTGTGTGGGAGGGGTATGAGAGGTGAGATGAAACACTGAATAGTACAATATGAAGATAATTAAATTAACACGGTTTCAATAAAGTTTCTATGTGCTAAAAAAGAGTATATAAAATGTTAAAAATAATAATTGAATTTACAGTATTAGAAGTAATGTAGTGATGAATCTTTAAGTGGCTGTATATACCTTTGGAAAGCAGTTGCAGGTTTCAAACTTCAGGGAAGGCAATTGCTATGAACCAAGATGGAGGCAGTTACTTTGGAAAGCAGTTGCAAGTTTCAAACTTCAGGGAAGGCAATTGCTATGAACTAAGATGGAGGCAGTTACTTTGGAAAGAAGTTGCAAGTTTCAAACTTCAGCGAAGGCAATTGCTGTGAAGTAAGATGGAGGCAGTTACTTTGGAAAGTATATTTCATTTATAAAACACATTGTGTGGAATAAACATGATGATACAGTATATTTTATTAATCCTCTTACAATGTTGATGTCTATTGCAAAAAAACTGTATGCCAAATATATTGCAAAAAGCCTACATTTCAACACATACATTATTGCAACATACACTAAAAAAACTGCAGCTCAATACACAGGCTCCAAGTTTCAGAAATGAACATGAATGACACAAGAGATTACACAGATAAATAGGAATAACAAATAGGGAAATTAACTCACAGATCATCGCTGCAGTCACTTGAGGGAGTCATGCCATGATCAGTCCAGATGCCCCTGGTAAGCAAGTCCTGGGTCAGGCACAAAGTACTCCCCCTCTGCTCACACTGTATATAACTAATGCAAACTGCCCCAGGATATCACATGTCCTTGATTGCAAATAATTACATTTATATGAGAAATAATTTATATTTCCTCTCCCCCCAAGAAATAATATTAAGTGTATCGCCATTGTGATCTGGTCCTAGGCCACAATTACTAACAGAATTTAAACCATTCCACCACATTCCACCTGTTGGTCCAGGACCAAACTCACCAACACTACAACACAGTAATAAGTCAACCCAATAAATGTAACCAACAAAAATATCAACATAATACTAGTAACCACCATAATTAATACTTGCTGCTGCCAGATTGTAGTGGCTCAACTAAGACATTCACATTAGTCTCTTGCCTATATCACATATATAGTTGTCAGCATGCGGGTTGATGTTAACGCTTACGGGCTCACATAGCGAGCCTGCCGCAACTGCGGACCTCGCAAAGCGAGGGCCGCAGTTGCTGGCAAGGAGCGCCAAAGGTGCTCCTTGCGCTGCTGGAGATGAGCGCTGTAGGCGCTCATCCCTACGACCCTCTACGACTTTCAGACCGCAAAAAAAACGACCACACAATCGGCACTTGGAAAAAAAACATAAACACACAATGACTAACTACGGACATATACAAAAAAATACGAGCCGCGGCACTTAGGGGGAAAAAAAAGTGTGCCCTTACAACAACAACAATACAACCCGTAAAACCATTACGGACTTGCAAAAATACGGACTTAACGGACAAACCGCGCACAGCAGTAAATACTTCAAACACAAAAAATAAACACAAAAAAAAAACATCTGCAAGGCAGGTTACACCTCAATTTCATTAACTTTTCCACAGTTTAGACACTGGAAAATCCCCTAAGCAACAGAAAAAATGGCTGACCAAAAAAACAAAACGAGGCTAAGGACATAAAATTACTAAACGTACTCGCAAAACTGAACCAAAACTCAAGAACAGTTAATTCGGCACGTAACACACATTATGCGGGACGTACCACAGTGAAAATCACCACCAATTCACATGAAACAAATAACTACTACCCGCAAAATGGCGGCTGGAACGTAAATTGATAGCTGGAACGTAAATAGCGCATGCTCCAAATCTATAAATGCTGCACACTTTCCAGAAATTTCTACATTTCTCCTCAGGTGATGAACAGTGTGACTGGACATTTCACTGATGGCGTTACTTCTGAAGCAAATTCCTTAACAATTTACAAGTTTACAATCTGCAAATTACAACAAAGAGGTAAGCTATAATACATTTAATTTATTAAGAAATCCAGAAAGCAAAAAAAAAAATTGCTTTCAAATATTCCCAACAACAATTGTATCCATGTGCACTAACATTTCAAACACACAGATATGTGTATGTGCCGTACAATAATCTCAATTTAAAAAAATATATATCATTAAAAAAAAAAATATATAGATACAAATATATTTATCCTGCTTTTCAATATTTCATTTTTCTTCACATGTCCAACAGACTCTGCATCAACAGTGTCACTGAATAATTTGCAGCACGGACTGTGAAATCTGCACAATTTAACACACGACAAAGAAAGAAGAACAGGTAATAGACACAAATATATTGGATTCACAAAAAGATCATGCTGTTGTTACAAAAAAATATATATATATCTTTCTCTTTTATCAACAGACACTGCCTGAAGAGTGTCGCAGGAACATTGGCAGCAGGGGACCCTCTGTCATTGATACACAACTAATACTTCAACCAAGGTATAGTATAACAAGTAAAAAAAAAACACCTATCCTGTTTGCTGTGCGTCAATGTCAAAATGAAAAACAAAAAAAAATCATAACCCCTACTACTAATAATGGTGCACACAAAACAAAATACTTCAACAAATATTGGTAACACATATAAAATATTTACAAAGGCTATGATGCAGCTACTGTAGTGGTCAAAAGTGCTGATAATAACAAAAAACGTGAGTTAGTACAAGATGAACTTGCATCTCATGTATATGCTCGCTATGTAAGTGCACCAGAAGCACTGTGGCGTCTTCTAAAATTTGAAATGAACGATCGCTCACATGCAGTATATCGATTAGCTGTACATTTGCCACAAAGACATTTAGTGTATTTCCATGTTGGCCAAAAAAGAAAAAGTTCAGCGGCTCTAGGTGTAACTTTTATAATGACCTGTTCATAGGGAACCCCTGAGGAAATCAAGAAACGTGCGTCGGGTTAGACTCAGCAACGTGAGACGCGGGTTAGTGACGTCATCGTGAGGCGTCCTAACCGCGATCTCCATTAAAAACGTGCTAGACTGGATCTCACAAACAAAACGCAATACAAAGCACCAAAAGAGATATCCAATAACTAGAATATGAGCAATTAGAATATGAGCAAGCTAGCACTAAGTATATGAGCAAGCTAAGAATATGAGCAACTAGAATATGAGCAAGCTAGCACTAAGAATATGAGTAAACTAAGAATATGAGTAAGCTAGCACTAATGAACAGGTTCTAATAATAAGAACGAACTTGAAGTGTATGGATATTAGGGCAAGAAAATATAGGAGCATATGTAAGAATGAAATTGGGAAATTTAAATCTCTAAGAAAATTGAGTTGTGCCATATTTTAGGGATATAAGACTATACCAATATATACTAAATATAGAGATTAAATTTTTTAGAAGAAGTTTATTAATTATCCAGCACTAAAGAAACCTCAACAAAAATTGATTTATATTATATAGTGATATTGGTAAAATTAAAACAGCACTTTAATAGAGTCAAATATTGGACTGACTCTACACTAAGATTTTCAGCTTTTTCATGACAACACAGACCCTTTTAGATTTATTAAAAATCTGAGATAGCACTGGCCCTTTTTGTGGATTAAATCAAGCAAGATATTGAATGCAATTGAATATTTAAGTTCTATATTAAAGCACTGGCACTTATTGTATTAAAGCACTGACACTTTTTTTACTTCTTCTATTGCCATATTGGCATTCCCTGAAGGCACTTGATATAATAATGCACCTTATAAATAATAGCTATACTAGTACTGTTCTATTTTGCTGCATCTAAAAGTTTTTAATAGCAGTTATTAAAAGTTAAGTTTTATTTATATATGTGAGTCTATACAAATTTGGGATTAGTAGGTGTGCACTATTAAAGGGTACTTTCTGTCTCTATAAGTTATGGAATATATTTCCATGTTGGAAATGAAACAAATGCTTTGGCACAAAATGAGCTTCGTCAAACTACACTAACTGCATGGTTTCAATTAAACTCTACTGATGTAGAGGCAAGGGAATTGTTATATATTGACATTCCATACTATTATGTTTTCATTAATGGATTATGGCAAAACGAAAAAGTTGTGGAAATAAAATAATCCCAAGAATTTACACTGTAAGTCCAAGAGACCTTGAACGTTTTATTCTTAGGATTACTACTTCTAAATGTTCCTGGTGCACAAAGTTTTGAACAGTAAAGAATTGTTATTGACATAGTTTATGAATCATTTCAGTTAGCTGCGCGACATAGAAACTTCCTAGCTGATGATACAGAATGGGAAAGATGTCTAGAAGAAGCAGCACTATGTCAAATGCCACTGCAGAGGAGGGAACAATTTGCATTTATTTGTATCTTCTCAAATGCTCCAAATGCATTAGCTTTGTGGGACAAATTTAAAACAAATATGGCTGAAGAATTTTTGCAACGATACAATGAGCCTATTGCACAATTAAAAGCATTCATTGAAATCCAAGAGGTCTTTTTAACTCATGGATTAAGTTGTGCAAGTTTTAATCTGCCAGATCCAGGTCTCATAGACGACATAAACTTTGAAGACTATGACACTCAAATACAAAGAGAAAGAACAGAAGAAAGACTTGCAACTTTAAATACATTACATTTGCAAGCATTTAATGCAATCAAAAAAGCTCTAGCTGATGACATTGTCAAAGAGCGTTATTTCTA
Organism: Discoglossus pictus; assembly: GCA_027410445.1. Classification (NCBI taxonomy): domain Eukaryota; kingdom Metazoa; phylum Chordata; class Amphibia; order Anura; family Alytidae; genus Discoglossus; species Discoglossus pictus. Next base: position 166,931,522 of record CM050167.1, on the reverse strand, counting down.
TCTGGATGGACCTGGTGGATCAGGAAAAACGTATCTATATAATTTATTGATGAGTTTTGTTCGAGCACAAGGTCAAATAGCGCTGGCATTTGCAACCATTGGAATTGCCGCACTTTTGTTAGAAGGTGGAAGAACTGTGCATAGTGGATTTAAACTGCCAGTTCCTATTTTGGAAACATCCGTGTCGGATATTCGCATGACATCATTACAAGCAAAAAAAATTAAAAAAGTAAATGAATTATAATAGATGAGGCTACAATGATGTCATGCCATGCCCTACAATGTATTGACCGTTTGATTCGTGAAGTCATGGATAATACTTTGCCATTTGGTGGAAAGGTAATGTTGTTAGGTGGAGATTTTAGACAAACATTACCTGTCGTTGTACATGGAAATCGAACCGACATTGTCGAAACATGTAAAAAGTCAAGTACACTATGAAAATATTTACCCATCTTCAATTACAACAAAATCTGAGATCAGAAGGAGAAAATGATTTAAATGATTGGCTCATTAAAATTGGAGAAATGAGAAACAGAGCGAATACAAAATTTACCTGAAGACACTGTGCACATCCCAGCTCATATGATTTGCAAACAGGATCTTATATCAGCTTTATTTGAAAGTACAATAAATAACGAGGACTATGCAGAGCTTGCCAACAAAGTAATACTAACATGCAAAAATAAAGATGCGTTACTCCTCAATAATGAAATATTAAAAAAAATATGCACCAGAAAAAAATTATCACAGTGCTGATTCTGTACTTGGTGATGACAAAGAAAGTCAGACAAACTTTTCAACTGAATTCATTAACTCATTAACTCCTTCTGGAATGCCACCACATATTTTGCAGCTAAAGAAAGGTGCAATTGTCATGTTACTGCGAAATATGAACCCAAAAAAAGCCCTACGCAATGGGTCCAGATTAATTGTACAAGAATTAAATGACCATTTCATACATGCTGAATATTCTAACTGGTACCCATAAAGGAGAGAGAGTTTTCATACCAAGAATAGATTTGGCACCAAGTGAAAGTAGCCTCCCTTTTGTACTTCAAAGGAGACAATTTCCCATCATCATGGTATTTGCCATGACCATTAATGAATCACAAGGACAAACTTTCAAATCTGTGGGTATCTTTTTAGAAGAACCAGTATTTGCACATGGCCAGCGGTATGTTGCCTTCTCAAGATGCAAGAATCCAGAGGCTATTAAAGTTTACATTGAAAACAATGAAAGTCAAGGTGATTTATTAGATGATGGATGCATTTTTACCAAAAACATTGTGTACTTTGAAGTACTATAACTTTCATTCCACCAAATACAAGACATGGCACAGAACCATCAACAACAACAAAAATTCACCTCAACGACAATTTCACAACAAAAAAAACAAAAAATTATAGAGAACAGTGGTTTCATTTCACTCAGACTCTTTTTAGAGCACCACTATTTCAATAAGAAACTCTATACAATGGCAAAAAACACAGAGAACAGTGGTTACACCCCGCGGCCGAACTTTAATGTCTGGCGTTCTCTTTTTAGAGAACCATTATTTCACATAGGAAACTCTATGTGCCATTTTCACCAATTACAACAATAACAACGAAATGTCACCCATCAAAAATCAACAACGACAAAATAACAGATTACAATTTTATCGAAGTAGCCTTTTAGCATGATTAGCCCCACAAAACACTTTGCTTGCATTTTACAACAATAACAGTTTAAATTTTACTTAATTATGTTACTGTTTATAATGTTACTATTTTTTTTAAAAAACGTGCAAAGTTGTTTAATTGCATATATTTCAAAGTTTATGTTAAGAGGAGGAGGAGCTTTTGTTATACAATGTAAATGTATCATTCAATGCAAAATCTTAATCCAGGGAGTAATCTGATTGCCAGTTAATGGGGTCAGGAAGGAATTCATTTTTTTCCCACTTCGATACAATTGGCTTCAAGGAGGGTTTTTACTGTTTGCCTTCCTCTGGATTCAATATATATTTAGTTTAACAGTTGCATGTTGCAAAACATTATGTCATATTTACAATTCTCATTAATACAATGTTGACCTGTTCCTACATTAAAATGTTACTACTCTTAAAAAATGATAATTTAACAGTTGGTCACCTACAAATTGCATTTAAAAAAAAATAAACATGTTTTATATAGTAACGGTACTTCTTTAGAGATAACAAAAAGGTTACAGCTCTCAACTGCGCATATTAGATGCAAAACACAATTCAAAACATACATATTTAATTGACGTCATTTTTTGACGGGCAAGTCGCTAGTTCTATCATATTGGTATACAATGTTCCTGTCCCACAAGAGCACATACTCTCCCTTACTAACTAAGACAAAATCAAAAAAAAAAATTATAGTATTATTAAGTGCCACATCCACTATATTTGCTAATTAAGTGATTTCAAAGAAATTGAATTTATAACAGTCCATTGTGTCCGAAAAAGTCTGTAGTTCAGTGATATTGTTGTGCCATGCTCCTTTCATATCATGGTGGCCAAACTGTAGGTAAAAGATAAACAAAATGAGTTTACCCTTGCAGTTTACCCAACATTACAGGCTCCAGTAAACAACAATTGCTTAATTGAATAAGGGCCACAGTGTATCTGCTGTGGTCACTACCTGTTCTTTCAAAAATCCATTAATCTGCTCCTCCAAGCCAACTGCTTGCAAGTAATACAGATTATGCAAGGTCTGCATTTGTAGCCCAGCACTGAACTTGTCCTGGTCCAGTTCCCTTTCTTAGTGTCTCTTGGGCTTAATTTTCAATATACTGTTGTTTCAGTTCCCTAAAAACTGTACAACTGTCTAATGCTGTTTAATTGTCTCTAAGAATGCCACAGTGGCTTCTGACACCTTTATCTTGGCATCTGCTTCTTTGTTTGGTCCACATGTGGGTACATGAGTGTCCACATGCATAGCACAATTGTTTTTAGTTTAAGCTTCTTCCCAGATGCCATTCCATATCTCAGATCCTCCCCAGACTAGTTTGCCATGTACATAACAGACTATCTCATAGCAGGTAGGCAACAAGTTAGTAAGCCAGCTAGTCCTTTGGACCAGAAGCAGGGGTAACTTTGTCCCTTTTAAGGTCTCCAGCTTGGCATAATAATAATAATAATGAGATCAAATCTCTCCAAACTGTGACATCCAGTTAGAAATGGGTCCAAGTCCTGATGCTGAAATATTTTGTTTCTTTTGTAGATAAAATGCACTATACTGCTTAGCTAACCCAGTGAAAAGTGTGCTTTCTTCTGGACACATTGTAAATAGGTTAGTCCTAAATAGGGAATAAACAATCTCCAGAATCACATGGCTCCAGGAAAGACCTGAGCATGCTCAAGAGATGTTGGCACTTTAATTGCTTTTATATAGACTCCATAAATGTAGCTGAAAGTCATTTGTGGGTCCCAGACAATATCCAAAGATTTTCTGTTGACATGCCAGCCTTAGCTCTCCATGTGGTGTATGAGCTTCGTTAAATCTTATTTGACTTCCTCTTCTGCTAGTATCTAAAATCAAAATGTCACCATTATTTGGAGATAGGAGGCCTGATTCAATTGCAAGCCCGCAACTGGAGTGATGTAGACCATATGTCTGGGCTGTGTTGCCGGCTCCCTTTCGTCTCCGATACCGGTGCTATTCAATTGCTCAAGCCCGCAAGTTACTGGCCCAAAGCCGACTCCATAAACCATGCACTGGTTCGTAGCAGTTCAGGGTGGGGGCATGATCAATTAAGCAAGACCGTAACCTCCAGCCAATAGAAAACGAGAGCATCATTATTACAGCAGTAAAACATGGAGGTGACGTGTCAATCAATTAGGTTTGGGGGTCCGATATGCGATCAGACTCGCAAAATGCAGAATTATGAAAATAAATGCCAATACTGTTCTAGTCCATGTGGGTGGTCTGATATGTATTAACTCATTGATACCCAAGATCGATTTAACCCAGAAATGCAACATAAAAATAAATCTTATATACTGCCGATTTGCGAGCTTGAGACTGTTGTGTGATTAATTCTAATGCCTTTCATCGCTTTCTCTGTTATTTATAGTGCAGTATTGATTTTTTATTTGCTTTTACAGTGCAACGAATAGGTGTTTTTAACCCCCTTGCGAGTCGTCTCTAGCACTCATAGGATTTTCTCCTTTATTTGCCATTAATGGGTGTAAAATCATTTGCAGGCTTGGAGAATTACGGCAATTGAATAGGGATTTGTGATTTTAGCCATTGTAACTCTTGCAAAAGCGAAATATCCAAGGCTTCAGGAGGCTGTAAGTTACGGGTTTAACCATCTCAAAGTTTTCAGGGCCGTAACTCGTAACCCGTTTGGAGCCCGCAAAAAGACACAAATTGAACAGCAAATTAACTTGCATCCTCACTTATGGGCTCCGGTAACTTGCGAAAGCTCAATTGAATTGGGTTCAGGATTTTTCAAACCAAGCTGCTTGAGATCTTGGTCTACAAATTGATGGTGAGAGTAAGTATCCTAGTGACAGCACCTGGAATGTACGCTGGCCCTTCCAGTTGAATGCAAACTGGTCCTGGTATGCAGGATCAATGGGTATTGAAAAGTTTGCGTTTGGCAAAACTGTAATAAAGTATTTCTCTTTCTTTCCCAAAGGCGTATAATCCAGTCTTCCCCAAGGGAATGCATTTCCTTGGCCAGCATCCGATCTAAATCACTACTACAGACTGCTCTAATTATCATTGTTTCCCTTGATTGGACTGTCTGAAGACCCACATCCGCATTGAATACCCCTGGTGTCTGTGTATTTTGGCCAATGTCTGTCTCTCCATTTGTTATACTGTCTATATCCCTGTTAAACATGCCTGTTATTGGTATATTTTATATATGTAGTTTTGTGTATTTTTTAATTCATATACAGTTATTGCTTGCAAGGACATGTCTAAGATATCCGTTGTGAAACTAACACCAAAGGACAGTTAGCACCTAAAACCTTCTACTGAATGATTAGGTTAGCCGGCTTTCCCATCTTAATTACAGACATTTGTGTTCCACCATGTATATAAGTTAATGTCTTTCAATTAAGTGTATTACCACTTTTTATATTAGTATACAAGAGTGTCAGCTGTATTTCTGAGGGGTAGGATAAATCTTGATAATCAGTCTAGCTACCAAGAAATCCTGTATCCAGAACTGCAAGCCTGCTCTCCACAGATCCTGAAACAGGCCTCCCTCTAGGGGAATGCCCAGCACGAATATGATATAATAAATCCACAGATGAGAGGATCTTAATGGTAGGATCCATTCATTGACCAGTCCTGAGCCATCTAGTCCCTCTTCATGACAATGCCTAAAAAATTAAAAGCAGAAGGAAAAAATCAAGCTTTATGAAAAACAAACTCAGCAATGTTACTCCCCTCCACTCTTCCCATTACATTTCTTAAAACACCCTGTAATTATCAAATATGCACGAGTGAACCCTGCTCGTAGCTCCAAATGTATTGCAAATTAACTATCCTACTGAATATGAAAAATGTGTTGCATACAGTCTCAAACACTGCAGACACAGGCTCCTAGATTCGGTCATGCATATGAATGACACAGAGAATTAGGAATAAACAATTTTACTTTGTTTAGTAGTTCCCAGTGCAGAGGAAAATGAAAGCACAGATTATCACTCCGGTCACTTGAGGAGCCCCACGATCATCAGTCCAGATGTCACGCTGGAGCAATGGGAAACGTCCGATACTTGCAAAGCACAGGGTTCAGACAATAGCAGTAATGGGAAAATACCTTCTCTCTGCTTACATGTTATATAGTCTGTTGCAAATATTTTTTTCAGAAAAAAGACATAATGCACCATCCCCTATGCCTACTAACAAATAACTTTAATTGCATGATGTTATTATTGCTTTACACACATCATTAAGATCAACCATAGATTTTGTCTTATAATTCCTTTAACCAATCTTCAGAACTTTGGCTATTACTTTATACGGGTACACCTCCATGACAAAAAGGTGGCACATTTGCCATAATCTATTCATCTATAGAAAACACATAGCACAGGGTCACTCTGGTTCTTCGGTCCCAGATAATTAAATATGTTTAAATAAAGTTCAAAACAAAACAGGAAGCATTGTATGGCTATGAAAATCCACTTATATTATATGCAAACATTAGGTAAAATTTAGCCTAACATTTCTGCAGCTCAGGCTAATAGGTGTTCATGACCATTATTGTGCTACATAATGTAAAGGCTTGATCTGGGTGCAAGTGACTATTTGTTGAAGTGGTGAGATTTTTTTACAGGTCTCTAAGAAACAAATATCATTTAGGTAAAGTAACTGATAGACAATTTATGATTTTTACACAATATAACTCTACCACCCAAGTGTAGAATTTAAATAGCTGAATGTGAACATTTATGGAGGTTAAAGTTAGTTATTGAATAGCATTTAGTTGTTTCTCTGCAGGGCAACAACAAGGCAAACAAGATAAAGCATGTAATGATTGATGCTATATGTCATAGATGTTAGGAGTGCCGATTTATTCTAAGGTAAATGCACCAATTAAGAGTAAATTCCCTAGTATTGTTCAGCCATTGGCTCACCTTTTGGAAAGGAGTTGGTTGCATTCCTCCTAGTTGCCAAGCCTCCAGAACCCCTCTGCACATTCCCAGGTTGCCCGTAGGTCAGTTCTGTCAATAGTCTGAAGTTATCCCAGACCATGCACTGTAATCATATGTGCTACACCCCCTGTAGAGTGGGTGCCAGAATGTCTGGGTTAGGAGTTTAAGGTCACACAGGCATTCATCCGGTCTATCCAGACATACTTCCCACAATATGGGCTTGTATTGGATAGTTTGAGAACAGATCTATCATGTAACTAGAAAGGAGAAAGAACACTCATCAAAACTATTGAGACTTACTCCTACATAGAAATGGTCTTGATGAGGGTTATTTCTCTTTTTTATATAGTTATTGAAATTACACCTACTATTGAGTTTTGAGGTCCTCACATGTGTTTAGTGTTAAAATTGGATAAATTACTGTCAATAATATATTTTGTTATACTCAAGGACCTCACTCCAGAAAGAAGTCCCATTACCTTTTTGGTTTTACAGATCTAGGGCCTTATTCTAATCCCTGAAAAAACAATAGTGAGTGCAATAGTGGCACAAAAAATCTGCCTAGCTATCTTAATCACCCATCCTTAAGACATTGCAAGAGAACTCTACAAGTGAACTTCACGACACCACTGAAAAGCAATGCAAAATTCCTCCATTGATTTTTGCACTGACAATAAATTACGAGTTACTCCGTTTGACTTTGACACCCCAACCCTATGCTAATAATATTTTACAGATCACTCACAAATCAGGGCACTGCCGTAACTGCAAAAAGCAGAATAAAGATTTACGTGTACCAAACGCCACTCGCAAGAGGTTTTCAAACCATTGCCGAGTCATCCAGAAGCATTTATAGTGAAAGTATAGCACAAAATAGCACTACAAATTGATAAAATTTCAACATTATTTTACAGTCCAAAATCAACATATGTGTCATTAAAAAAATATGATGTTAGTATTAAGCCAGTTTTATTATACTAAATCCAGGATAACACATAACCCAGTACTCACAGACTCAAGACAGGCCACAAAACCACGTTGTCTAGGAACAAATGCTCTAATGCATTGTCTACTCCCTACATAGATATCTGTATCTAAGGCAGGATTTACAGCTGTGGGCTGAGTGTTCTAACCTGTGGGAGTAAAAGATTTACATTAGTGTAGAACTTAGGGGGGAAAAAGCTCCCACAACCGATTGACGGCTGTGACCTGAAAGCACTAGACTTACATAGTGCTCCTAGTATGTACCTTTCTCCATGCAGTTACTATTGTTATCACCCAGGTCGACATTACATACAAGAGTCTGCCATTGTTTTTGGGTAAGGGGAATATATTGTTCTGATGATATTGTTATAATAGCTTAATGAGTCTTCCCTCCTTTAACTGTTATTGCATCTCTCTCCAGTCACTCAAAAGGACAAAGAAGCTTTTTCATTTACAATTTCAAAAACAACATGCTCATGACAAACTGAATTATTTAGAAAAAATGGATTTTGCTAGTTCAAAATGTACTTTAAATATTAGGTTTCAGCAACATTTGTTAACTGAATAGAAGCATCTGGCTAGGTCTCCCTTTCATATGTCAAATAGTGATATATTAAGCTGGATGCATAACAAGTTATATTTTAGATTAATGGGCTGAATAGATGGGCCAATTGATCAGCAGTAACACTGTAATATCCCATTAACATTTACACCTATTTTGTCTATTTACAGGTCAGGTTGGGGTTCATTCCAAACTGCATGTTATTTAAACTTTGTACTAATATATAACAATTTCTCTATCCAAATCTGTATTTTTAAAATGTCTGTTTTACTATACATTGTAATTAAGATGGCATGTGTAGTGGAGTTGCCTTACCAAAGAAAGTCTAGGAGGGGGAAAAAGACAAATCTTACTTTACAATTGGCAGGATTTGCTTCTGCAGTATATTTGATTATGAAATTAAAAAAGAAAGAAACAGGAAAAATAAAACGTAATTATAACTTTTCCTCATCAAGGTAAGTCTTACCAGGCTCAATCCTTCTCTTTTTCCTGTCTAGGTGTAACAGTATAGTTTTGTGAATATACTGTAAAACAGTGGTCCCCAAACATTCCCCCCCCCCAGGAATTTTTGAGAATCAGTGGATTAGTTGATAGTTGCTGATGGTCTTTGGTGACCATTTAATGCCTTTTTCTGTCTGTTTTTAATCAAGTCACATCACAAGTTTTTTTTTATGTGATGGCTCAAGATGTTTCTAACCTGGACACAAATTAACTGGGGTGCTCACCAAGGAAGATATCAATTATTCTATATGGAGAGACAGAAAAGATACCTTTTATTGTGGCACACTAATACACCCAATTTCCCTATGGAGAGTATTTTTTAAAACGTAACTTTTTTTACTGATTAAAAACTTTATCAACAGATGGTGTACATACATCTTTAATGTACTAAAAAACAAAAAAATAAATATATCACTTGAAATGTGTCGGCAGTGATTGCTTATTGGATCCCAGTTGGAGTGTATGAACATATAACCTTCATGGTAAAATATTAAATATTATCTTAGGTCACAAGTCACCAATCCTATTATTATTGTTATTTTCCAGGTCCCTCATACATTGCACAAAAGCAGCTGTTTTTGTAGTTAATCTATCGCTTCTACAAGCTTCCGTTTTTATATATATTTTCCCCCCGTTTATTTTACTCCCCTCTAGGGAGTCTCTTTCAATTGCATTAGAGTTTGGAGAAGCTTAGGCCTTTTCTTATTAGATAACACACTAAACTACTAAACACGAGTGTCTCATTGCTTAGACGCCGTTAGATGATGTCATCAGCGTGGGACACATAGTAAAGCGTCCAATCCGATGCACGTTTCTAGATTTCATCAGGGGTTAACGTTCTCATCAGGCAGCCTCTATTTAAGGGATTCTTGTTACCATAGAAACTCATTTCTACTTAAACCAATGTATTAAATTAATTATTTCTTAAAAACATTATCTTAACTCAACATGTTATTAATAAATTAATTTCATTTGTACTAGTTCAATCATCAGCATTATTTAATCAGATTGTTTATTTCATTTTACTTGTAAGTAGTAACCCAAATCAATTGCTTACTATTTCATTTTATTTATAAATATTTATTTAGGTTTTATGTTTATTAACTATATATATTTAATCAATTAAAGATATAGATAAATTCCCCATTGGCTGGACTATGCAAGGGGAATCCTAAGGGAATTGCATAGGAGATGTGTTATTCATTGTGGTTTAGATTAATATATCAAAATTGCATGTTCAGTCATGTTATTAGGGGCTGTTATGATTATTTGTCTCGCTAGATTTCTCAGTTAAAGGTTTAGGAGGTAGTTTTACTTTTCCTCATTCTAGGGATAAAAGAATTACCTTGGGCCTCATTCTATTATCGGCCGTAAAACGGCCGCAAGGCTGCGATTCCTTGCGGGGGTTCTGTTACCTCGCAATTCTATTAAACGGCCCCGCAAGGATCTCCTCTTACGACCGGCCGTATATCTTGCAACCGGCCTTAAGCTCAGAAATCTTTAAAGTCAAAAACAAATTCAAGACAGCACTGTAAAGCTCTGTAAATGCTAGGGATCATATTGGGGGACATGAGGATTAATAGTAACCCACTCTCAAGCTTGCACATCAGCCCAAATCCGAGTTTACATTAACTGTGTATTTTCCGGCCGCAGCGTGGCCGGGTCTGAGGTGCTCCAAGCACTCTGGACTTTTTACATGGATATTTGACATATATAAAAAAATATGTTTTTTACGGATTTGAGTATAGGGGAATGTTGTGCTATTTTTGCTAACACCTACAATCACTTTATAGTCTCCTCAGAGTGCAGGATGCCTTTATTTCTGCTTTATAATGTGCTTAATTGGTGCTAGCGGGACCTTTTTCCTGCAAGTAAGCTGCGGCTCGCTTTTAGCCTTGCTGAGAGGGTTCCCGGAGCAATAGAATAGCAACCGGGCTTTTCTTGCGGCCGAAACTCTTGCGGCCGTTTTAGATCAAAGGCTTTCCTCCGGCGCGTGCGGCCGCAAGAGATAGCAAGGCGCCGGCCGCAAGCCTGCCGGAATCCCCAGCCGGAGGGAATAGAATAGCCGAATAGCTTTAATAGAATGAGGCCCCTAGTGTGTGTTTTATGGTAATATGAGGAATGGAAGGAATAGGTGTTCTAATGTTCAGAATGTTTATTGTTTAGTTTGTTGGTCATTAATGTGTATTTTTTATTCCCACTTTGTCAAAGGCAATAGCCTCAGTCGTGAGGTACTTCCTCGTCTAGTTTTCCGGGTCTCGCCCCCAGTGGTCCAGTTCTCTGTGCATTGGGAAGGTGGGTGTGTTCTCACGCTTCAGGATACATACAGTAATGAGTAGTTCAGATTACGTGTGCTTAACGCACAATGTTAAAGGATTTAACACACCTTATAAACGGCGTAATGCCTTCCTCTCCAATATGGAGAACAATCCGGTAGTCATTTTCCTTCAGGAAACTCATTTTAAAAACCAGAATGTACCTACATTTTTAAATTAAAAATACCCAACCTATTTTACAACTGGCAACTCTACTAAAAAAGAAGGGGCTGCCATCTTGCTTCACAAAAACTTTCCGTTCTTGTTAGAGTCAAAGATAGTGTACCCTCAGGGGTATTATATCATTTTAATAGGCAAGGTTCTGGACATTCCTGTTACATTGGTCTCCCTAAACGTGCCCACCACCTCACCTCATAAATACCTGATAAAACTTTGAAGCATCTAGTGAGGGTCAAACAGGGTAGGGTTATTATAAGAAGGGGATCAAAACTTGGTGTTGGACGCTAAGGTAGATCGATCAGGAGAGAATGTAGGCAATCAGTTTTTAAAAAAAATTAAGAAAATTAATTTTCTCCTGGCGGAGTTGGGTATGGTGGACATATGGAGAGAGAGACATCCAAGACTGAGAAAGTATACATTCTACTCACATGCACATCGATATTAATCAAATTGATTATCTTTTATTAGATGCTGCACTAGTAGATGAATTAGGGGCAGTAGAGATTGTTCCATGTACATATAGTCTGGCTAAGGTTTCCATTAGTCTAGGCCCTAGTACTAAGCCCCCATACTTGTGGAGGTTGAATGATACGCTTTTGAATATACCCGCTGTGAGGAAGCAAATCTCTCAAGAATTACATAGTTACATAGTTACATAGTTACATAGTAATTAAGGTTGAAAAAAGACTTTCAGTCCATCAAGTTCAACCTGTTAAGATCTCCTCTGATCTGCAATATGCGGATTAGTTATTAATTAAATTATTGATTAAATAATTATTAATAGTATAGTATTGGAGAATGAATAAAGAGTTAGTCCATCAAGTTCAACCTTTTTAGATCTCTATTGATCTTTTTAATTTGGACTATTTATTATTATTGTTAATTGTTAATTATTGTTAATTGATCCAGAGGAAGGCAAACATAAAAAAAAAACCATTGAAACTTTGCCAATTGTCTCATAAGGGGAAAAAAAAGCAAAATTCCTTCCTGACCCCAGAAACTGGCGATCAAATTTCTCCCTGGATCAATATTTCTTGCTAGTTATCTAGGATAGCCTTGAATGCCCTCTTTATTCAGAAATATATCTAACCCCTTTTTGAAGTTGTCTATCGAATTCGCTGTCACCACCTCCTTTGGTAGAGAATTCCACAGTTTAACCACCCTAACTGTGAAGAACCCTTTTCTTTGTTTAAGGTGAAATCTTTTTTCCTCTAACCTCAACGGATGTCCTCTTGTCAGTTGAAAATCTCTTGCTACAAAAAGTTCACTTGACAAGGCCTTATATTGACCCTGGATGTATTTAAATAACGTAATCATATCTCCTCTTAGACGCCTTTTTTCTAGCGAAAATAAGTTTAATTTTGCTAGTCTTTCTTCATAACTTAGCCCCTCCATTCCCCTTATTAGTTTTGTAGCCCTTCTCTGTACTTTTTCCAGCTCTAAAATGTCTTTTTTGTGAGGTGGTGCCCAAAATTGTACTCCATATTCCAAATGAGGGCGTACTAGAGATTTGTATAGTGGCAGAATTATATCTTCTTCCCTGGCTTCTATACCCTTCCTAATACATGCTAATATTTTATTTGCCTTTGCAGCCGCTGCTTGGCTTTGAGCGCTGTTACCTAGGTGGTTGTCCACTAGTACTCCCAAATCCCTTTCAATATCTGATACCCCTATATTTGCTCCATTAAGATTATAGATTGCTTGGCTATTGTTCCTTCCCAAATGCATAACCTTACATTTATTTGTATTAAATCTCATCTGCCATTTAGCCGCCCATTTCTCTAATTTATGCAAATCCTTTTGTAGGGAAAGTACATCATTATCTGATTTTATTACCTTGCACAACTTAGTGTCATCAGCAAAAATGGAGACACTACATTCGAGTCCTACTTCAATGTCATTAATAAATATGTTAAAAAGGAGAGGACCCAATACTGAGCCCTGAGGAACCCCACTTATCACATTAGACCAATCGGAGTATGTTCCATTTACAACAACCCTTTGCTTCCTGTCTTTTAGCCAGCTCTCGATCCATGAGCAGATATTTACTGCAATTCCTGTATCCCTTAGTTTGCTCACTAGTCTTCCATGTGGCACTGTATCAAATGCCTTTGAAAAATCTAAAAAGACTACATCCACTGAGTTGCCCTGATCCAAGTTCCTACTAACCTCCTCATAAAAACTAATTAGATTGGTCTGACACGACCTTTCCTTCATAAATCCATGTTGACTGCTACCTATGATCCTGTTCAAATAGACATATTCTTGTATTCTGTCCCTTATTAACCCTTCTAAAAGCTTCCCAACTACAGAAGTGAGGCTCACTGATCTATAATTCCCCGGATTTGCTCTAGATCCCTTCTTAAATATAGGTATCACCTCTGCTTTTCTCCAGTCATCTGGTAGAGACCCTGTAGTGAGCGAGTCTTTAAAGATTAGATATAATGGTTTGGCTATTACAGAACCCAGCTCCCTCAGTACCCTTGGATGTATTCCATCAGGACCTGGGGCTTTATTAACATTTATTTTCTCCAACCTCTTTTGTATTTCTTCCTGCGTTAACCAATTATTTAGTGAAGGTAGTGTAGCCCCATTATGTTGCAGTGTCCCAACCACTGGTACCTCCCTTGTGTAAACCGACGAAAACTTTTACAACTTTTTGTTGTGTAAATTTAACGCCCAAAGCGCAGATAGGAAGGGTCTGGGCCTCCCACAAGGCCTATATCAGAGGCAACTATATTAAAGTAGCAGCTAGGTATAGGAGGGAGCAAAAATAGCTGGTCAGAATTGCATGTACCGGAAAAAACAAATTAGCAAAACCCCACACGCAAAATTAGACAGAGGATAGAAAGGGTCAGACTGGAACTAGATAATATTTTGGCGGAACATACTGAAAAAGCCTGTAGAAGAATGCAGCACAAATTTGTTTTGAAGGCAAATAAGCCTGACACTATGCTAGCAAGGAAACTTAAAACAAAATCTATGCAGACTAAGATGAATTGCATAAAAACAGGTGCAGGCACAATTATGGCAAACCCAACGAATATCCAGAAAACATTTATAGACTTTACACAGCCTTAAATAGAAATAGAGGCGCTGAATACTGAGATAACGCAGGAGGAAGTTAGGAAAGGGATTTTGGCTTTAAAGGCGGGCAAGGCTCCAGGGGCCACATGTGTTTAACAATTTATATTTTCAAAAGTTTCAGGCACACTTGATTCCCCATTTGACCGTCCTGTTTAATTCTATTATAGAGGGCCAGCAGGTCCCCCCCCGGAGATGAACTTAGCTGAGATAGTTTTATTCCCTAAAGGAGGCAAAGACTGCACAGAGGTGAAAAACTATAGGCCTATCTCTCTCCTTAATGGGGATATGAAATCGATAGCTAAAATAATGGCCGATAGAATTTCTGAATTTTTACCAAGGATTATTCATAAGGATCAAGTGGGGTTCATACCTCACAGGCAGGCTAGGGATAACCTTAGAAAAGTTATCAATTTAATTCATCAGACCAAAAGTGCAAAAACACCAATATGTCTCTTAGCGCTCGATGTTGAGAAGGCTTTTGACTCGTTAGAAAGGCCTTTTCTCCAAGCAGTTTTGAAAAGATTTGGCTTTAGGGGACAGTTTATGAATCTAATGGACATTTATTACAGAAACCCTGAAGCATATCTAAGACTGCCGGGTCGTATTAAGCAGAAGATCAGGATAGGCAGGGGAATGAGACATGGTTGTCCTCTTCCACTACTGCTATTTGCAATGGCCATTGAGTTGTTGGCTCAGTTAATTAGAGCAGACCCTGAGATAAAATGATTAGTTATAGGTCATCACCACTATAAAATTAGTTTATTTGCGGATAACTTATTATGTACCCTAGCAGAGCCTGAACACTCTATCCCAAAGTTATTGGACTCCCGTCGGGATTTTTGGAAGATGTCTGGGTTGGTTATAAATGTTGAAAAAACAGAGGCAATGGCAATTGACTTACCGATTAAAGTTAAAGAATTTTTACGAGAGAAATATAATTTTCACTGGGCTAAATAATTTATTCCATACTTGGGTCTTAAAATGACCTCAAAGGTAGAGAATTTATATAAAGCAGATTAACGTCCCTGCTTACGTCTGGGGATTTACTAATATGGTCTAAGTACCTGATTTCATGGTTGGGCAGGATCAACTCTTTTAAAATGAATATGCTCCCGAAACTGCTATATTTATTTCGCACCCTACCATTGCCCATTAGCCAGATAGAGCTGAGGGGCTTTCAAATGAAAGTGTTCAGGTTTATTTGGCGGGATAACCCCTAGAAATAAAAAAAAGATATAATGTTTGAGCATAAAGATAGAGGTGGGTTGTCATGCCCGGCTTTAAGAAAATGTTACAGAGCAGAGCAGTTATCTTTTATTCCAATTATACATTCATCTATACATCAACCTGCCTGGACGTACATAGAAGATTAGATCCTGTCTCCCTACTCTTGTGATACGTTGATTTGGCTAAGTAGGATACCTGAGCAGGTGAGGCGGATTTTTGTTTTCTCACCCGTCTCACATGACTTTGATACTCAGTCATCGGCAGGCTCCAAAGGAAATAAGCAGAGACTCCATTTGGTGGTGGAAGTCAAAGGGTCTGGACAGGTTGGGGGCCTGGTATACAGGGGGAGGGGTGCATTAACTTTTGAATTTCTAAGGGACCAATACAATTTACCATTACACTACAATTTTTGTAAATTAAGGCATTTTGTGACCACATTAACTAGGACCCAGGGGCTGCCCAAGATATCCTGGCTATTGGTGACAAGCCAGAAATCCAAGGGAATCATAGGGGGCATCTATGATGTGTATAATTCTCAAATAACTATGATCAAATATAAGTATATAAAGGAATGGGAGCTGGATTTGAACAAGCCATGGGGGGTTGATAAATAGGAATTAGCTTGGAGGAATATATTTAAAGGATCACTTAGCCATAGTTTATTAGAGACTGCAATTAAGGTGCTGCTCAGCAAATATTTAACCCCGGAGAGACTAGCAGGGTGAAGAAAGTTGTATAGTGCAAATTGTACTAGAGGATGTCGGTTGCAGGGGTCGTTTATGCACATGTGGTGGGGGTGCTTCAAGGTAAAAAAGATTTGGAGGGCAATCGCAAATATCAATTCGGAGGTATTCCATACCCCAGTTAGGGGGGCAACGGAAACGTCTCTTACTTCCTCACAAAATAAGCTTTTTTTTATTTGGTTACTAAGAATCATGTGGCAAGAAATTGGAAGACAGAAACAATAGAGATTTCAGTAATTAGAAATAAAATTAACTAAATATTGCTGAATGAACAAATGACCTATACACTTAAAGATACAATTCAGAAAGATATTGATATTTGGGGCTCGTGGCTAGAGTATAGGGGGTGATCAATTCCTGAGTTTGCAGGAGAGACAGGAAGTGTAGAGACAGGAGAGGAACTTGACACGGAGGGACCCAGAGGCAGGAGGAGGAACCTATCCTTATGGTGGGGGAAACAGCTTGGACAAGGTGAGGAATCTTGATATTGAGTATCATCATAATGTACTGCGTAATGACCTTGTTGAGTTAATTTATGTTATCTGATTTTGTTTATGTAATTTTGGGGGAATAATGCTGGTTTTACTAGGCCCTGAAAACAGGATAATAAGGTTTCAATGTCTTCTATAGAATGCTATTTTACAGAGGCGGACAAAATGTAGACACTTACAGCCTTATTAAATTGCGATTCAGTAAATTTAAAAGGGCTCTATTTAAGCACACAGCATATTTTTTTACAGAAGTTTTAAGTTACAGAACTTCTATCTAAAATCAAGGTCTTCACTAACTAAAAACTTCTGTAAATAAAATATGCTGTGTGCTTAAATAGAGCCCTTTTAAATTTACTGAATCGCAATTTAATAAGGCTGTTAGGAACTAAATGGGAGTTGGGGTGGGTATTAAGCATTCCTTATTAAGATATTAAATGAAAATGGGTAGAAGCAGACTGATTATGTCATAGACATATGCAAAAGGGGGTATTATGGTCATATAAGTTAGTTAAAATAAGGTTTTATTTGGTTGAGAGGCTTATGTTTGAGTATACCAGTCATTTTAAAAAACAATGACAGATAAACAAACGCTTAGCCTTCGACCATTTGAATCTATTTTGAGGGTATTAAATGCATAATTAGGGCCTCATTCTATTATCGTCCGCAGCCGCTGCGGGGCCGCAAGGACCGGCCGCAAGCTTTCCGGCTATTCTATTCCCCTCCGGCCGGGGGTTCCGGCAGGCTTGCGGCCGGCGCCTTGTTATCTCTTGCGGCCGATCGCGCCGGAGGAAAGCCTTTGATCTAAAACGGCCGCAAGGAAATCGGCCGTAAGAAAAGCCTGGTTGCTATTCTTTGCTCCGGGAACCCTGTCTGCAAGGCTAAAAACGAGCCGCAGCTTACTTGCAGCAAACAGGTCCCGCTAGCACCAATTAAGCACATA
The DNA here is from genome assembly GCA_027410445.1 of Discoglossus pictus. Classification (NCBI taxonomy): domain Eukaryota; kingdom Metazoa; phylum Chordata; class Amphibia; order Anura; family Alytidae; genus Discoglossus; species Discoglossus pictus. Next base: position 166,913,860 of record CM050167.1, on the reverse strand, counting down.
AAATAGCTCAAATAAAGCCATTCTGCACTTTGCAGATCTATAAAGTGATATTCGGTTTTAGCAAAAATAGCACATAATTACCCTATACTCAAATCCGTAAAATAATTTTTTTTTAATATACGTAAAATATCCATGTAAAAAGTCCATAGGGCTTGGAGCACCTCAGACACACCCACGCCGCAGCCGGAAAATAAACAGTTAATTTGAACTCGGGTTTGGGCTGATGTGCAAGCTTGAGAGTGGGTTACTTTTAATCCTCATGTCCCCCAATATGATCCCTAGCATTTACAGAGCTGTACAGTGCAGGCTTGAATTTATTTTTGAGTTTTTAGATTTCAGAGCTTACGGCCGGTTTCAAGATATGCGGCCGGCCGTAAGAGGAGATCCTTGCGGGGCCATATAATTGAATTGCGAGTTAACAGAACCCCCGCAAGGAATCGCAGCCTTACGGACGATTTACGGCCGATAATAGAATGAGGCCCTTAGAGATTATTGAATTAATCATTGTAACGGAGCTGGGACACGCAGTCCAAAATCTCCGCTGGTATACGATAAAATACCCACGAGGCACTACAGTTTCACCATCCCCGACCTCCCATATTGGACGACACACAATTTGGGAGTCAAATGAATACTGACTTTATTTTGTTATTGCAGAACTATATATACATCTCTTTGGCCACAGGCAATACACATGCCCATATTTGGCTACACACAATACACACAAAGAGAACAATAGGGGGGGTCACACCTCCCTGGCAACTTTGATACAATCAGACACTGATTCAATTACACCTCTTTGTTCTTATCAGAGAATTAAAACACTTTGGAAAATGCAAGGATCCTTTACAACTTTCTTATCTCTTGAATCTCTGTAATAGGATTATCTATTAGCCTAGGTCTGCAAAAGTCTGGCTAATATTCTGCAGAGCATCAACCAGCATACATATTGTAGGATCATATTTTAACCAAGAATAATCATAAAACAGGGTAAAACAGTGATGGGTTCCGCTACACACCTCCCCCGTGACCATAAGCCGGCATACACGGTCTGATCCCAACGGATCGGCCTGGGGATGTCCGGACAAAAGTATTTGTTGGTCAATTCTCTAGTTTGACAACCCATCAGCATTACTGCAATTCACATTTACTCACATTTCCCATATCCCCAGATAGCTGGGATCTGAGCGCACAAAACTACCGAATAGCGCTCAGATCCTCTTCACACAGTTCAATTGCCATGTAGCTAAAGTCTTTCCCATAGTCTTTCATTATATGAATGGGCTTCATGGCACAGTTATCTGGGGTATCATGGTTCACACAGGGCAAGTACAGAATGACCCCCCTGTATGTAAAGGGCCAGAATGAGTGACTTACACTCTGGTATGGCCGAACACTGGTTCCAAAGGGCAATATGTACCAGGGCCATAGTCGCAGGGCAGGAGGCTGGCAAACAGTCCTCTCCAAGCCAAAGTGGCGAAGGGCACTTCGTCACACATCTCTCCTTTGGGGGGAAGTCTAACCAGGTACCTGGATATTTTGCTGTGGTGATGGGGCAACACGCTGAGGGGACTTGAGGGGCAGAGGCCAGTGGCACTCTGCCCTGATGCCAGCTCTTCTGCTGGTATCACCTGCAGGACATCCTGCTCTGTACAAGGGACAAAGGGAGGGCAGAGGCCGACTGCACTCTGCCCCGCTGTCAGCTCTTCTGCTGGGGTACTTGGGACATATTTTGGCTCAGTAGCCAGGGAAACGTGGGGGTCAGTGGGGGTTAACATTTCCTCTGTTAACCCTGGGGCCACATTAGAAGTTAGCTGGGGAGGGGAATTTGTACTTACCCCCTCCTCCGGTTGTCCCAGTGACGGTAGTTGGGGATCTGGACAAGCTGTGGGCGCAGAGACCACGGTCCCATCTGCGCCGTCTGGGAGATTGGTGTCTCCCCTGGTTAGGGTAAACTGTTGCTGGGGGGGAAGGATGACACCTTCTGCCCCCTGTGTTTCACACTGCCGCTGGGGGGGAAGGACGACACCTTTGGCCCCCTGGGGTACCCACTGCCGCTGTGGAGGAAGGTCGACACCTTCTGCTCCCTGGGGTACACACTGCCGCTGGGGGGGAAGGACGACACCTTCTGCCCCCTGGGGTTCACACTGCCGCTGGGGGGAAAGGACGACACCTTCTGCCCCCTGGGGTTCACACTGCCGCTGGGGAGGAAGGACGGCCCCTTCTGCTCCCTGGGGTACACACTGACGCTGGGGGGGAAGGCCGACACCTTCAGCTCCCTGGGGTACACACTGCCGCTGGGAAGGAAGGACGACACCTTCAGCTCCCTGGGGTACACACTGCCGCTGAGGGGGAAGGACGACACCTTCTGCCCCCTGGGGTTCACACTGCCGCTGGGGAGGAAGGACGGCCCCTTCTGCTCCCTGGGGTACACACTGCCGCTGGGGGGGAAGGACGACACCTTCGGCCCCCTGGGGTACACACTGACGCTGGGGGGGAAGGCCGACACCTTCAGCTCCCTGGGGTACACACTGCCGCTGGGAAGGAAGGACGACACCTTCAGCTCCCTGGGGTACACACTGCCGCTGAGGGGGAAGGACGACACCTTCTGCCCCCTGGGGTTCACACTGCCGCTGGGGGGAAAGGACGACACCTTCTGCCCCCTGGGGTTCACACTGCCGCTGAGGGGGAAGGACGACACCTTCTGCTCCCTGGGGTACACACTGCTGCTGGGCGGAAAGGATGACACCTTCGGCCCCCTGGGGTACACACTGCCGCTGGGGAGGAAGGACGACACCTTCGGCTCCCTGGGGTACCCACTGCCGCTGTGGAGGAAGGTCGACACCTTCTGCTCCCTGAGGTACACACTGCCGCTGGGGGGGAAGGACGACACCTCCTGCCCCCTGGGGTTCACACTGCCGCTGAGGGGGAAGGACGACACCTTCTGCCCCCTGGAGGGCCGGTAGAGAGACCTCGGTCCCATCTCTACCTGCCATCTGGAGGTCATCTCAGGACCAGTCAATGAAGTCTGGTTCTGCTTGTCGAGTAGGTTGGGGCTGCAAAAGCTGAGCAGGTGTTGGTAGTCCTGCTCCAGCTCCCACTCTCTCGTTACCAGGTGGGTCATGTCTTTGCTCACCTCGCCTTCATCATCACAGACATACATGCCCATCCGGTAGTCGTAGATGTCCCAAAACCTAGACCCATCCGTGCTGCCAAGATCAATATCGTCCTCCAAGGCATCCCATAATAAACCCGGGCCATCATAATCATCCCCCTCCGGTAAGTCGTGTTCAGCCGTCCAGGGGGTAAGTCGAACGGTATACCACCAGAGGGCCTGGTATGCGTTGTCTAGCCAGATCTCTCGCCATACCAGGGTCTCTAGTCTTGTCACCCACTCATCCAGGGGCTGCTCTCCCAATAGATACATCCGCATCGCCACACGCTTCTGTAGCCGCTGCTCATCACTGGGGAGACTCTCACCTCGCCGCCATTGGGCATCTTGCAGGGCATCATACCAGAGTTCCTTTCTGTCTGTTTCCCTATAGTCTGCGGCCTCCTTCTCATCCTCATCATGGAACGCTGTCCGAAAACTAGCCGGTTCCATCCTGCTGTAGCCAGGGGCGCTGTACGGATACTAGCGTTGCCCTCAATCTGTACTCCACGGAATGGTGTCTCCTGTAGCTGTCCTTCTGACCGTGGGAACAATCCCGCCACTTGCCAACAAATGTAACGGAGCTGGGACACGCAGTCCAAAATCTCCGCTGGTATACGATAAAATACCCACGAGGCACTACAGTTTCACCATCCCCGACCTCCCATATTGGACGACACACAATTTGGGAGTCAAATAAATACTGACTTTATTTTGTTATTGCAGAACTATATATACATCTCTTTGGCCACAGGCAATACACATGCCCATATTTGGCTACACACAATACACACAAAGAGAACAATAGGGGGGGTCACACCTCCCTGGCAACTTTGATACAATCAGACACTGATTCAATTACACCTCTTTGTTCTTATCAGAGAATTAAAACACTTTGGAAAATGCAAGGATCCTTTACAACTTTCTTATCTCTTGAATCTCTGTAATAGGATTATCTATTAGCCTAGGTCTGCAAAAGTCTGGCTAATATTCTGCAGAGCATCAACCAGCATACATATTGTAGGATCATATTTTAACCAAGAATAATCATAAAACAGGGTAAAACAGTGATGGGTTCCGCTACAATCATTTCCCTAGATGCGTAGTTATTATGAAAACTGAAAATGTTTGAGGAGTTGTCACTCTAGGGAGCTATGGATAAATTTGACCTGTGAGTCAAATACTGCATTTTGTATGATGTTTTGCCAAAAAAAAGATATAGATATAGATAAATTGTGAAATGTGCAATGTTATTTTCCCAATAGGTGCTTCATGTACAACATTGTATATCTATTTGATCACCTCATCAGTTATTCATTTATTAAAAGTATATGAAAGGGAGGTGGGTTATGAATGCATCATAACCCACCTAGCAAAAAATGTTTACATGAAAAAATGCAAACATTTGTATCCAATATGCAGTACATATGCATGCTGATTGGCTAAAGGAAAGGAAAGTGTCTGAAATCACGTGACTTGCCACAGTAGGGCAGACTACAGGTGCTAACTGAGTATGCCTGCACAATTCCCAGGGCAAAAGGAAACATTGTTATGCTAATTATCCCTGGGAATTTCAGGGGGTGTCAACATTGAGAGAAAACTGTTTGCAAAAGCAAGAAATTGAAGAAAACTTCAGGCTAATGGTTTAACTGTTTACTTTGTAATTTTTTCATGCAAATACATTTTTTTCAGACACTATAAATTCTCCTCTATCAGATGCATTAATAACTTAGCTCCCTTTCATATACCTTTAACTGTTACTTCAATGTTCTTATATGTTAACTTTTGCTTGTTTGACAATTTTTTGGGTGACTTGTGACCTAAGATAATATTTAACATTATAACAAGAAGGATATGTGCTTACTGCATATGTGCTTACTCACACAATGTGATGCCGGTGCAGTAGACACTACCAGACATTACAGACTGATTGCCAAATTGTGCAGTGGATTGTACTGCTTGTTTATGGATTTTTATAACAATTTATTCATTACAGTGCCTTGCAAAAGTATTCACCTCTCTTGACTTTTTACCTATTTTGTTACATTACACCCTTAAGTTCATTGTTTTGTTAATCTGAATTTTATGTGATGGATCAGAACACAATAGTCTAAGTTGGTGAAGTGAAATAAGAAAAATATATACATAAAAATATTTTTTAGAAATAGAAAACAGAAAATTGGCATGTGCGTATGTATGTAGCGACCAATTACCTACAGAAGTCACATAATTAGTGAAATGATGTCCACCTGTATGCAATCTAAGAGTCACATCATCTGTAATTACATATACACACCTTTTTTTAAAGGCCCCAGAGGCTGCAACACCTAAGCATGAGGTACCACTAACCAAACACTGCCATAAAGACCAAGGAACTCTCCAAACAAGTAAGGGACAATGTTGTTGAGAAGTACAAGTCAGGGTTAGGTTATAAAAAAAATCCAAATCTTTGATGATTCCCAGGAGCACCATCAAATCTATCATAACCAAATGGAAAGAACATGGCACAACAGCAAACCTGTCAAGAGACGGATGCCCACCAAAACTCACAGACCGAGCAAGGAGGGCATTAATCAGAGAGGCAGCACAGAGACCTAAGGTAACCCTGGAGGAGCTGCAGAGTTCCATAGCAGAGACTGGATTATCTGTACATAGGACGACAATAAGTCGTACGCTCCATAGAGTTGGGCTTTATGGCAGAGTGGCCAGAAGAAAGCCATTACTTTCAGCAAAAAACAAAATGGCATGTTTTGAGTTTGCAAAAAGGCCTGTGGGAGACTCCCAAAATATATGGAGGAAGGTGCTCTGGTCTGATGAGACTAAAATTGAACTTTTCAGCCATCAAAGAAACTGCTATGTCTGGCTCAAACGCAACACATCACATCACCCAAAGAACACCATCCCCACAGTGAAACATGGTGGTGGCAGCATCATGCTGTGGGATGTTTTTCAGAAGCCGGGACTGGGAAACTGGTCAGAGTGTGACTGGTCTGTGCGTGATTTGAGGCTAGGACGGAGGTTCACCTTCAAGCAGGACAATGACCCCAAACACACTGCTAAAGCAACACTTGAGTGGTTTAAGGGGAAACATGTAAATGTGTTGGAATGGCCTAGTCAAAGCCCAGACCTCAATCCAATAGAAAATCTGTGGTCAGACTTAAAGATTGCTGTTCACAAGCGCAAACCATCCAACTTGAAGGAGCTGGAGCAGTTTTGCAAGGAGGAATGGGCAAAAATCCCAGTGGTAAGATGTGGCAAGCTCATATTATTATTATTATTACTTTTATTTGTAACGCGCCAACATATTCCGTAGCGCTATACAGAGGAAATGAACAAGGAAAAATATACATTTTAACAAACTGCAAAAAATGGAGGGCCCTGTTTTGAGCTTAGAATCTTCGTAGAAAGTGCTTTTTCCCAAAGCACTCAACAAGATTGAAAACTCTCTACTTACAATCTAAAGGAACTTATCCAAAGTGACTTGGAGCTGTGATTGCCGCAACTGTTTACTTTGTAATTTTTTCATGCAAATAAAACATTTTCAGACACTATAAATTCTCCTCTATCAGATGCATTAATAACTTAGCTCCCTTTCATATACCTTTAACTGTTACTTCAATGTTCTTATATGTTAACTTTTGCTTGTTTGACAATTTTTTGGGTGACTTGTGACCTAAGATAATATTTAACATTATAACAAGAAGGATATGTGCTTACTGCATATGTGCTTACTCACACAATGTGATGCCGGTGCAGTAGACACTACCAGACATTACAGACTGATTGCCAAATTGTGCAGTGGATTGTACTGCTTGTTTATGGATTTTTATAACAATTTATTCATTACAGTGCCTTGCAAAAGTATTCACCTCCCTTGACTTTTTACCTATTTTGTTACATTACACCCTTAAGTTCATTGTTTTGTTAATCTGAATTTTATGTGATGGATCAGAACACAATAGTCTAAGTTGGTGAAGTGAAATAAGAAAAATATATACATAAAAATATTTTTTAGAAATAGAAAACAGAAAATTGGCATGTGCGTATGTATTCACCCCCTTTTTTATGAAGCCCATAAAAAACTTTGTAGCGACCAATTACCTACAGAAGTCACATAATTAGTGAAATGATGTCCACCTGTATGCAATCTAAGAGTCACATCATCTGTAATTACATATACACACCTTTTTTTAAAGGCCCCAGAGGCTGCAACACCTAAGCATGAGGTACCACTAACCAAACACTGCCATGAAGACCAAGGAACTCTCCAAACAAGTAAGGGACAATGTTGTTGAGAAGTACAAGTCAGGGTTAGGTTATAAAAAAAATCCAAATCTTTGATGATCCCCAGGAGCACCATCAAATCTATCATAACCAAATGGAAAGAACATGGCACAACAGCAAACCTGTCAAGAGACGGATTCCCACCAAAACTCACAGACCAAGCAAGGAGGGCATTAATCAAAGAGGCAGCACAGAGACCTAAGGTAACCCTGGAGGAGCTGCAGAGTTCCATAGCAGAGACTGGATTATCTGTACATAGGACGACAATAAGTCGTACGCTCCATAGAGTTGGGCTTTATGGCAGAGTGGCCAGAAGAAAGCCATTACTTTCAGCAAAAAACAAAATGGCATGTTTTGAGTTTGCAAAAAGGCCTGTGGGAGACTCACAAAATATATTGAGGAAGGTGCTCTGGTCTGATGAGAATAAAATTGAACTTTTCAGCCATCAAAGAAACTGCTATGTCTGGCGCAAACGCAACACATCACATCACCCAAAGAACACCATCCCCACAGTGAAACATGGTGGTGGCAGCATCATGCTGTGGGATGTTTTTCAGAAGCCGGGACTGGGAAACTGGTCAGAGTGTGACTGGTCTGTGCGTGATTTGAGGCTAGGACGGAGGTTCACCTTCAAGCAGGACAATGACCCCAAACACACTGCTAAAGCAACACTTGAGTGGTTTAAGGGGAAACATGTAAATGTGTTGGAATGGCCTAGTCAAAGCCCAGACCTCAATCCAATAGAAAATCTGTGGTCAGACTTAAAGATTGCTGTTCACAAGCGCAAACCATCCAACTTGAAGGAGCTGGAGCAGCTTTGCAAGGAGGAATGGGCAAAAATCCCAGTGGTAAGATGTGGCAAGCTCATATTATTATTATTATTACTTTTATTTGTAACGCGCCAACATATTCCGTAGCGCTATACAGAGGAAATGAACAAGGAAAAATATACATTTTAACAAACTGCAAAAAATGGAGGGCCCTGTTTTGAGCTTAGAATCTTCGTAGAAAGTGCTTTTTCCCAAAGCACTCAACAAGATTGAAAACTCTCTACTTACAATCTAAAGGAACTTATCCAAAGTGACTTGGAGCTGTGATTGCCGCAAAAGGTGGCTCTACATAGTATTGACTTTAGGGGGTGAATAGTCATGCACATTGACTTTTTCTGTTATTTTGTCCTATTTGTTGTTTGCTTCACAATAAAAATAAAAAAAATCTTCCAAGTTGGGGGCATGTTCTGTAAATTTAATTATGCAAATCAAACAATCCATGTAATTTTCAGTTTGTGAGGCAACAAAACACAAAAAATGCCAAGGGGGTGAATACTTTTGCAAGGCACTGTATATTTTATATAACACACAGAGGTTCTGTGGACCAACTGAATGAGGGTTGTGTATCACTTGTGGTCCAGAGATACCATTGCTAGGTACATATACAAGCCTTTTCTTTTATTATTTTTAATAGCAAACTCACATTGTTACTAAGATTATCCGACTCATGCTCTCAGCCTCCCTAACTCTCTCTCTCTCTCTCTTTGTTATGCACAGCTCCTCTCTATCTCTTTCAGCTGTATAAAATTACCATGAATCTTATGGCTCAAAGTATAAAGGAAATTCAAAGCTCTGCCTCCAAACCGTTGCCTCCAAGTCTGATAGCTCATCTAGCTCAGTCTGGAAATAAAATAAAACATTATATAAATGCAGAGGGTATCAGAAAGATGACAGATAGCTTTCCAGAATGCATAAAAAGCAGTTTTATATTTATACAGCACTTGTTTTCTAATATAAACTATTGTGTTTATAATATTAAAAGCATGCTCCTTTAAATGCAGTGGTCAAAGATTTGGAAATGTCATGTTATTCTTTATATCTGTTTTCATTGAATAACATATCCACTCGGAAACATCATACTCCCACAAAAGAAGTATAATTATTATATTAGACTAGGAAATTGTCTGTCACAAATTACGGGAATAAAATGTTAAGGCTGGCAATGCTTGCCACCTTGTGTCTCCTTTTCCCCATCTTCTCCCTCCCTTGTGTCTCCTTTTCTCCCTCCTCTCCCCCCTTGTGTTTTTTTCACCCCTCTCCCTTTCCTGTACCTCCTCTCCCCCCACACCCTTTCCCTCCCCTGTGTCTCCTTTCTCTCTCTTCATTCTGCCCGTGTCTTCTTTCCCTCTCTCCCTTCCTCCCCCGTGTCCCCCCCTTGTGTCTCTGTTCCCCCTCCTCCGTCTCTAGTGTCTATGTTCCCCCTCCTCTCCCTCCCTTGTGTCTCCTTTACGCTTAATCTCCCTCCCCTGTGTCTCTTACCTGGATGCAACCCTGCCAGCAGCACCGCACTCACCGTCTTCTCCTCCTCTTCGGCTCCCATTCTTCGGCCAGAACGACTTTCTGGATCAAGCCGCGCATTTCGCATGCACAACCCACCTGAGTGATGCGCGGCTTGATCTAGAAAGTAGTTGCGGCCGAGGACGGGAGCCGCAGAGGAGGAGAAGATGATGAGTATGGGCCGCAAGCTACTGATAGGGTTTGGAACCAGGTATGGGTCGCAAGCTACTGGCAGGGTTTCCAGGTAAGCTGGGGCACTGGGGGAGGTAGAGGGGGAGATGAGAGAGAGGCAGAGGTGGATGAAAGAGGCCAGCGCCACTGGCGCTCATTGCAACGTAAGTCCTGCGGGCTCCTGGTTGACAGCTCGCCCCGCTTCGCAAGGCTCGTAAAATGTTACCAAAATCGTAAGCATTCCGAACAGTCCCGCCGATCCACAACTATTATAGTGATATTATAATTATTGTATAATGCAGCACATGAAGAAATAAAAATAAATGTATCCAATGAAAAGTATGTTAAACTACAATTAACCTATTAAATATTTACTGTCATTAAAGGACCAATGTTTTCTATATGATTTTTGAATAACTAACCGTTAGAATGGGAAAAATGTATGTAGAAAGCAACCTTTAATTTTCTACCTTCTCAAGATGATTTTCCATTAGTCTTGTTGAAGGCCCTGGCAATGTCAGCTGCCACCTTCTGAATAAGCAGATATAAACTTTCTGTGCAAAAAAGTTTTCTTTCCACCTCAGAAAGCAGATCAGCAGAAACCAAAATAGTAAAGACCACTTCTGCAAAATTGTGTATAAAATGTAATATAGTAAGGGTTATATATGCCTTTGACATTATAAAGGTGCATATTTAAAGGTATATTTATTTCAAAAGAGTATGTATTAGATATAGTTTACTGTAGACCTAAATGGATGAGCCATTTAAATCTCTCAGTAAAGGCTAATTATCTTTTTCTGCCTATTATGCAGATTTTATAAGGACATCAGCTTCCCTTTAAAAGCTAATAATATCCCACTCCACACCTCGCTGATTACATGCACATTATTACAGCTCAAGATCCAGATGAAAAGATTTTAAACCCATCTCATGAAATGGTGATTCGTCCCATCTCCCTTTGAAAATCCTGTGTGCATTTGGGCTCATTTTACCTGCTTATAAATGCATTTCCACAGTTTTTATAAAGTATAATTTGTTTTTCAAGTGTTTTCCAAGCAGCTTCTAGGACAGTTTAGAGCAGAGGGAATTGAAAATTAAAAATGATCATTTGGCATAAATTCTAAACATCAAAGCCACAAGAAACATGAATGTCCCAGATCCATAAATCATAATAATGCTGAGCTATATGTAACGCTGGACTGCCGGGCCAGTAGGTGAAGAGCCAATGCACATACAAATATATATGTACAGTATATGAACTCACGTGTAGATAATAGTTACCCTGAATGTTTAACCCTATAATAACCACATACAATAAACATGTCTGAGAATCCATAACACTGATGCCATTTGTGTAATTGTACAGGGTAGTTGTTACATTTCATGTGCATCAGTAAATCATTTTTAAAAAAGATACATCAAATTTTAGATGTAATATAGGAAAAACCTGATGTGCTGAAGAGGTGGTTATAAATGGTAAATTCCTCAAATACTGGCCTGTGTTCAGTTCTCCAGCATGGATGTTGCCTTACCTTTGCTTTAACCAAACCAAAGCCACACAGAGCATGTTACCATCAAGCATCCATACCAGAGAATATTTGATTGGTATACACACCGATTTGGAGGATTTTTTTTCAGGAATGATGAATATCAGCTTTTTCTTACCCACTCCTAGCCCTACAAACTTTCCCTACCCAATCTGACTACATGCTGACATTTCCCATGCTGTTCTTTAAATTCACTACCCTAAATCTGGGCCATTATTGCTTAAAGCACCGTCATAGTGCCCTAGTCACAGGAGTTAGTCATTTTAATTATACATTGATAATACAATTCAAATGCAATCATTTATAATAGCAATATTCAATATTATATTTTTAAAGTTCACACGTCTCCAGTCAATGGATATCATTGTGTTGGTGGTAAACATTATGTCTGAAAACTTAGCAGCTTCCTAGTAGGTAAAGCCAATTTTTCCACTGATCTTATAGAGATGGTGGATACCAATATAAACTGAGAGCCTGATTCAATTGCAAGCCTGCAACTCTATCGTAAGGGTGCGAGTTACTGGCCAAAGCCTCAAGCCAGTAAATCCCTATTGTGGGCGCAAACTGTTAAGGGGCTGGCCGAAACGTGATCGGTCGTTACGATCCAATTGAGGTATAACGTGGTGCGACACAAGCCTCTCAGCCAATTGAAAGCTGTCTAGCCGCAGATGATTGACAGTTGCGTTCCACCCGCCCATAAGTTAACAGTGTTGTATTTTCTGACGAAGTAGCACGCAGGTCCCGGAGTTGGAGGTTTTTTAGTGAGAGAGAGAGAGAGTAGGAGTATTTTCAGAGCAGTCATTTTCAGTTTTGTTTATTTCTAATATACTATTTATGATTTTACACTTAATCCTTGATTACACGTATTTACAAATGACACGTAATTGCAATGCACATAATTTAAAGAACCCACAGAGACACATAGAGCTAGGTCAGTCCATACACCCCCCCTACCCATCCCCCACACCCCATCCGCCAACAGTTATTAAATACACACATTATTTTTCCATCATACATATACAGCCACATTTTTATTGATTTATTGTTATATTATTTTTGGGATTATAATGGAGGGAGGAGAGAGGAGAGGATAGGAGGGGAGGAGGAGATGAGGAGAGGCGAGGAGGAGAGAGAGGGAGCCCTGAGGAGTGGTGGAGGAGAGGAGTGGAGGTGGCGGAGGAGGAGCAGGAGGTGGCGGAGGAGGAGCAGGAGGTGGTGGAAGTGGAGGCAAAGAGTGGCAAGGGGGAGGTGGGTGGTGGCCCTAGCACCAGGCACACGTAGAAGAGGGACAGAGGGGGAGGGGCCTGACCCCAAGGGGGGTGGTAGTTCGGGGGAGGGACGGCCTCAGGGACAGGTCAGGGAGACAAGGATCCCTGTCCACAGTTGGGAGGGCAAGAGGCTAAGGGCAAGCAAAGGGCCAACATTTACACGCACCGGTAGAAAGTGGAACTCCTTGGTGCCATCCGTGGCCGCCCCGTGATCCTTGCAGGGGGAGGGAAGTTAGGCCAGGGTCTAGGGCTCAGGCATGGAAGGAGGTAGCGGCTGAGGTTACAGCAGTGGACACAGTACCAAGGGATGTGAGGTCCGTCAAGCACCGTTTTGACGACATCAGGGCCAAGGTGAGGAGGATAATGGCCGAGGAGAACGTGACTGTGCGCTATAATGAGTGGGAGAAGATCGCCAAGAACCTTCTGAGCCAGGTGCCCGCCACTGGAGTTTCAGGCCTGTTTGCCCAGCAGGACCCAGCCTCCATGTCAGGTGAATATTACATACACCAACATGCCACCACATGTACATGATATATGTGTATTATTCATTATACTTATAACATATACCTTTCTTTTTTTCCTTTCAGCATCAAGGAGGTCGGGGGCGTCGGCTGCATCGAGGCAGGAAGTCGAGGAGCAAGCCCAGCAGGAACCGACACAGGGGGAGGAGGAAAAAAGAGGAGCCGAGGGCCCTGGTTCGGAGGAGGAGAGTGTAATATGGCTAGGGGGTTACCATCAGGACCACCGGCCACACCACCAGGATTTAACCCCACTTCCCAACCTCCTCCAGAGGGCCACCACCACCACTGGACCCACCAACACAACCGCCCATAATGCAGGCTCCTGCAGAGCCACAGACCCTCCCCACTTGGACACCTCCTCACCACGCCACGCCCCAGGGGCCTCCATCCCCAACATTAGGCCAGGTTGCGCAGGCGGGGATGCTGGTCCTCATGCAACAGCTGGTGGAGTGTCTTCGGTGAGATCCAGGCCAGCATCTCCGCCAATCATGCGGAGGTCATGCATAGAATTGGGGCGGACCAGAGCGCATTCCAGGGGGTGACCGCAGAAGCCATGCAACGTGGTCTGGTCCCCTGCCTCGCCTCCTCCACCCCGGAGGCATCCCCCAGCAACTCGCACCCTCCTCTCATCACACCATGCCTCCACCCCCGCCACTGCAGGTGCTGCTGCTTCCCAGGGGGATGCCTCCCTCTGCCCGCCGGGGGATTGGGGCCCTGTGCCTAGGCGGAGGAGGACCTAGGGGCTGCGCAGATGTTTGTGCCTTCTCAACAGCACTCCTCAGTGACAATCTATTGGTCACAATGTTAACCTAAGGAGAAGAAAGCGACAGCGCTGTGAGTGGGAGAGGGTCGCCAAGGGCCTTCTGAGCCAGGTGCCCGCCGCTGGAGTTTCAGGCCTGTTTGCCCAGTATGACTCACCCTCATAAGGTCCTTGGCGACCCACTCCCACTCATTATAGCGCACAGTCACGTTCTTCTCCTTAGGTTAACATTGTGACCAATAGATTGTCACTGAGGATGGAGGCATGGTGGGGTGAGAGGAGGGTGCGGGTTGCTGGGGGATGCCTCCGGGGTGGAGGAGGCAAGGCTGGGGACCAGAGCACGTTGAATGGCCTCTGCAGTCACCCCCTGGAATGCGCTCTGGTCCGGACCAATACTGAGCAGCCCGGCCAGGTAGGATCAAGTTGAGTTTCACCCGCCCATGAGTTGACAGTGTTGTATTTTGTGACGAAGTAGCACGCAGGTCCCGGAGTTGAAGGTTTTTCAGTGAGAGAGAGAGAGTAGGAGTATTTTGAGAGCAGTAATTTGCGGTTTTGTTTATTTCTATTATACTATTTATGATTTTACACTTAATCTTTGATTACACATATTTACAGATTACACATAATTGCAATGCACATCATTTTACACTTGATTTTACACTTGTGCCTTTGTGCTTTCTCAACAGCACTCCTCAGTGACAATCTATTGGTCACAATGTTAACCTAATCTACCCTGGCTACAGAGTCTTGGCCTATGTTATGGTGATATTTTGTATACAGATGGCTGCCTCCCATCACATGGTCCATGATCCTCTTCACTGTGGACAAGTAGGGTTCTGTTTAACATTTTACCAATTGATGGTCACTGAGGAATGCTGTTGAGAAGAGATGCTGCAGTCCCTATCTTTTTTAAGGCCTTATTTTGTAGTTGTTTTCTTTTTTTTCATTGTTTTAGGTACAATTCAGGTCTATGAAAGCATCTTCTGCAACAGCATGCATTGTGACGGAAATGTAGGAGGTGTAAGGTTTTCACAGTGCCTCTCAGGGAGACATTCCTTCAATGACAGCCCTCCTTAACATGTAGCTCCCACAATCTTAAACCTATCATATATCCAGATATCGAAGACATGATTGTTGTTAGCTTAAATGTAGACTAATATCGCTTGGATGGCGGCGGACTTGCAAAGTCTTACAATGGCATGTTAATGACAGCCAGCATTACTATATGCACTAGTGAAGCATGTGACATGGTGAGTTGATATATTGTTATGGTATTTAGTACTGTATTGTACATGCATGTTGATTTATCTTTTTTAGCCTCCTCTGCCTTTTTTAAGTTGACTAATTTTTTCAGATTTTTGTTTTTTCAACACACTGTATGTGTGAAACTGGATTGGATTACACAGTCCATATGTTGAATAATCTGTTTCATTGAGCAGATATTGACAGGTTGTAAGTGCTGTGCACATTAACGTCAGCTGCAGAGAAGGAGGGGGAGGAAGGCACAGGGGAGAGAGGGGAGGAAGACACGGGGAGGGAGAGAGGGGAGGGAGAGCGGGGAGGAACAGACAGGAAAGGGGGAGGAAGACACAGGGTAGTAGAGAGGGGGAAAGACACAGGGGAGGGGAGGAAGAGACACAGTGGAGGGGAGGGGGGAAGAATACACAGGGGAGAGGGGGAGGAAGACAGTGGAGAGGGGGAGGAAGACACAGTGAGGGGAGAGGAAGAGACAGGAGAAGGGGAGGAAGACACAGGGGAGAGGGAAGGGTGGAGGAAGACACAGGGGAGGAGAGGGAGAGACACAGGGGAGGGGAGGGGGGAAGAGACATAGGGCAGAGGGGGAAGAGACACAGGGGAGGAGAGACACGGGAGGGAAGAGGGCAGAGACCAAGGGGGTGTCAGGGGAGAGTGAGAAAGAGACACAGGGGAGGGAAGGGGAGGAGAGACACATGGGGTAGGGAAGGTAGGGGAGAGACACAGGGGAGGGGGGAGGGAGAAAGAGACAAAGGGCAGGGAAGTGGGGAGGGACACAGGGGAGGTAAGGGAGAGGAGGAGAGTCACAGGGGAGGGCAGGGGAGGAGAGACACAGGGGAGGGAAGGGGGAGGGAAGAGACACAGGGGAGGGAAGGGGGGGGAAGAGACACAGGGGAGGGAAGGGGGGAGAGAGAAAAATTTAAAATTATACCGCCAGGCAGGCAATTTACTAGTATAATAATAGTGATAATAGCATTAGATATCATATAATAATACATCAGATATAATAATAATAAAGGGTTAATACACATGCAAAGTCCAATTTGTGATACTGTGGAGTATCAACATTCCCCTGAGGGCCTGATAACAATATGACAGGTGATACTGGAGTGGGTTGCCAGGTCCTCCTCTAGTGGACTGTGATTTGTCTGACATCTCTGCTATGACCTGCCCACCTAGAGTGACCCTATAGCTCACAGCTTCATTGAAGTACACAGGGAAGAAAAAACAGAGTTTTTAAGCACTTCTTAATAAACTAAAGAATAGAAAAGTAAATATATAGGAATATTATATTCCTAGTGAGATCAAGAAACTTCCCATGTCCCTTTAAGATGGTGGATTTATGTCAATGTGTTTATGCACGTGTCTGCATGTCAGTGTATTTGAATTTTTGACAACAGACGTTACACGTTTCCATGTGAATGTATAAGTGTTAGTATAAGTCTGTATGCATGTGTGATTGTATGGGAGCGGCAGATATTGATGCCCCTTTCTAGAAATAACCAAATGAAAACTGTGACTGCCTCTTTTCAGAAGATAAGCAATATATTACTGATGCTAGAAATATAATAAACTGAAGAGTTGGTAAAAAAAATAGGGTGATTTAATTTGACTGTCAGAATTATAAATCACACTCCACATTGTAGCAGCACTTTTGACAAAAGATGTCTCTTCTGGCTGCAGCAGTCAATGTGCCCAAACTTCCAGGTCTCTTGCACAAATGATTTCATCTATTACAATGTCATTCTCAGTTACTGGGACAGACTCACAAACTTGTTCTTGGAATGACAATGCAATTGTGTATGGTCGGCCAGCATGTAGATTGCTGTATTTCTCCAGATATGTATCATAATAACCTTTTCCCCTGCCGAGACGGTGACCTTCTTTGTCAAATCCCAGTCCAGGTACCAGCATGAGATCAAGTCCGCCTGCAAAAATTGGAAAAACAATTTTAAGCAACACCTATATATTGGTGATATATAAATACACTATTTACAAGCTATGGAGCACAATTAGTCCAGTATGTTCATCGTTATTTCAAAGAATGTATATATGTATTATATGTGTGCAAACAACTGTGGGGAAAGACACTTACATGCTTTAAACACACAACAAGAAAAAAGTAATGTAAAAAAATGGAACGATTGTGGTTAATTCAATAATCAAAAGTGCATCTTGAGAGGAGAGGACCGATTCGAGGATCTTAGTGTGAAGATGGTTTCCGGCTACTGCTGTGTGAAAGTTAAACTTGTGTTAGTTAAGACTCGTTACACAAATGAGAAATATTTTTTTTTTTCTCCACAAACAGTAATCAGTGTATCTAATTAATGAATACATTCCAGCTTCACAACATCACACAAAATATATATTTGTGATTAGGATTTTTTATAATCTGTGCTACAATGCTAAATAATATTGTAAACTGTGTATTTGCTTAAGCTGCAATGTTGTCCTGAAGACAGGTTTATTTTAAGGATTATTAAAAGTTGGCTACACTGTTTTCTCTGTGATGTTCAATCTACTCAAAAACTCAGTGTGACGATCCGAGGGTAGGCGCTATACAAGCCCAGAGCCACCTGCTATAGACTACAGGTTATCTAGCCACAAGGACCATTGGGTTCTTGAAAATCTTGGCACCGGCACCCTGATATCTGGCTTCTGTATCAGTCAGAGTCTCTCCATCAGGAATCAGCACTTCCAGGAGTCTCAGTAACCTTCCTGTGTGGGTGACGATAGGATCAGTATCACAGCCACCAGGGGCAAAATAAGAGAACATACCATTTATATATGTCTCAGCAGTGAATTGTTTTATTTTGAAATGACAGCAATATTTATAGCAGTTAGATACAGAGGGGGTGTACACAATGTAACCATAAGAGGGAGAGGCAGACAATTACAGGAGATTACCCCACATAGGGTCTAGCAGTAGCTTCCTGAAAGCAATAGCCCTAACCTCCAATATAAAACCTGCCGTGTCTAACACATATCAGATGTGGTTAACTTTATCTGGCAAACAATGGGGCAAAACAAATTACAAATACAATGGAGGTGTTTACGTACATAATCCAGTGGCTGGAGTCAAGCTGTCTGTCCTTTAAGGGGTCTGTGACACTCAGTATATAGTGTGACAATGTGCTTGATTAATATAGTGGGAAACTATAGATTCAACCAAAGACACCGGGCCTGATACCACCCATTCTGCGGATAACATTTCCAACGGTCACTTCGGATCTAGTCTATTTGGAAGCCGCACAGATCCAGGAGACGGGTTGAGCTCCGCGCCACAGAAAAATTATACTGCAGGCAAAGAACTATTCCATCCTCCAACGTGGTGCAACTCGAACGGCGCCGAGTCGCAGAGCTCACCCCCAGTCGCCTGGATCTGTGCGGCTTCCAAATAGAAAATAGAAAAGGACCGTCACTTCTCAGTTGTATTTACCACCAGGACTGAGCAGCCATTTCTGGGCTCGATACCATCCATTCTTTGGATTTAATTTCCAACTATCACTTCCCGTTGCAGTTATCACTAGGACTAAGCAGCCATCTCTATAGAGATGCAACCAAAGACACTGGGCCCGATACCATCCGTTCTGCAGATTCAATTTCCAACTGTCATTTTCCATTTTACACAGCTGATTTTTTTCTTCCATTTATTACTTCACCTTTTGTATTATTTATTCCTTTAGATTGTAAGTTTGCAAGTTTTTAATCTTATAAAGGCAATTTGGAAAAAAAACACCATGGGCCTCATTCAATTGAGTGCTTGGGCGATCCAGGCGTTCATAAGGGACACCGTAAGTTATTTTGCTATTCAATTGAAGTCTTTTTGCAGACTCCGACTGGGTTACGGGCTCAGGCCTCCGATTCCTTGCAATGGTTAACATCGCAAGTTAAAGCGAGCCTTTGATCTATCCCGACCGCAAGAGTTACAATCGCTAAAAATCTATTCAATTGCTCCGATTCCGCAAGCCTGCAAATGTTTTCACACCCGTAAATGGCAAATGTAGAAGATTATCATACGAGTGCAAGAGAGGACCCGCAAGGGGTTAAAGACATATCCGTAGCACTGTAAAAGCAAATAAAAAATCAATACTGCACTGTAAATAACGGGGAAAGCGATGACAGACATTAGAATTAATTGCACAAGCTTGCAAATCGTCAATCAAAAATGTTTTTGTTTTAAGTTTCAATTCAGGGTTCGATCGATCTCGGGAATCAATGAGTTAATACATATCAGGCAACCCATATGAACTAGAACTGTACTGGCATTAAATGTCATAATTCTTTATTTTGCAGGTTTGAGAGTCTGATCGCATATCGGACCCCTGAACCTAATTGATTGACATGTAACCTCCATGTTTTGACAGTCTCATTCTCTATTGGCTGTTTCGAAATCGGGAGTCACAGCCTTGCTTAATTGATCATGTGCCTGCCCTGAAATGCTACGCACGACTGCATGGTTTACAGTTTTGGATTTCGGCGATAACTTGCGGGTTTGTTCAATGAAATAGCACCGTAAGTCCAGCACGCAGCATTGCGCAAGTTGCGGCCCCCGAATTGAATGAGGCTCCATGCATGTAAGATTTTAAACTCAAAGACAGGGTCATCTACTTTCTGCAATGTGTTTAATATTATATTTTTCTTTTCTTTGTACTTAACCCCTTTACAGCACTATGGAATATGTTGGCACTGTAGTAATAATAATAAACTACTTGCATGATAAAACTAAGATAAATAAACAGGTAGATAGATAGACAGATAACTCACCACTTAACAAAGCGTCCTCCCTACCGTCCTCCTCAGCAGGCTGACGTATGTTCCATGTTGTTAGTGGTAATTGGTGGATTTCCTCCACTGAATTGAGTCTCACCATATCCATGTGGTTGCTACGGGATTGGTAACGTGGTATAAAACATTCTTTGCCTTGCTTGAAAATATCATTAATGATATCTCCAGTCTGAATCTCATCTGGCATGTTTATAAAAATGGCCACCCGTCGAGCTGTCTGATACCTGCTGTGAGATAGTACCTGCAAAAACATTTTACCATCACAATGCGAAGAAAAAAACACATCTAAGATGACATCAATTAAGCCTGTAAATAACTATTATAGAATTCAAGTTACACTAGAAAGTGGCATTTCAGATCAATAAGGTATGCATTCTAGTTTATAAAAATACTAGTGACTTGCCCATCAAAAAATGACGGTCAATAAAATGTGAAACCTTGGCAATGCAGTTTGGCACACAATGTTAATCTTTTTATACTCTAAAGACCTTTGGCGCTAATTGCAAGCCTCTACACGTGTGTCCTTTGGCTCCTCTCTATATTTTGTAAATAATAAATAATAAATTAATTGACTAATAAATGAATATAGTTTACCTTTTTCTAATTAATATTTGTAACAATAAATAGCCTGAAGAGGTAACAATTTATTTTTATTGTCCTGCAGTATATAATGTCCAGTGGGACTGTTGCTGGCCTGAGGAGATAGTGTTATGAACGTCCCAACTGTGCATTCGAAATATGCTACGTGCGCGAGGGCAAACTGTTGGTTTATTTGTGTAAATCGCTACTTTAGATGCCTACAGCCTTATTAAATTGCGATTCAGTAAATTTAAAAGAGCTTTATTTAAGCACACTGCATATTTTTTTTACAGAAGTTTTTAGTTAGTGAAGACCTTGCTTTTGGATAGAAGTTCACTAACTAAAAACTTCTGTAAAAAAAATATGCTCTGTGCTTAAATTGAGCCCTTTTAAATTTACCGAATCACAATTTAATAAGGCTGCTAATGTTGTTAGTTGGAAGTTAGGGTTGTAAAATTGCGTTGTTTGTGTATGTGCTACGCGGTTCTCGCGCATTTGCCGTCCTTTGCAGTAGTGTATTTTGTACCTCGTACGTTCCTGGGTGAAAGTGATACGCGACTGGCGTGTTTTGCGTGGTTCGGGGTCATGTAGCCTCGTTTTCCTTTTTTTTGGCACCATTTTTTTCCTCGCTTAGTTGATTTTCGAGTGCCGAAGCTCGGGAAAATCGGCTTCAATTTTGGTTCTATCTCCCTCCCAGACGTCCTGGCTGTTCCCCTGTGCTGTGTGAGATTTTGTTTTTTGTGTTTTTTTAGCTTTGCGCTTTTCGGCCGTTAACTTCGTATTTTTCCTATCTCCTATTTTTTTTTTCTAAGCCCTGCCTCTCTTTTTAAAAAAAATATTTTTATTAAGTCCCGTGTTTGTCAACTGCTTGCAGCCTTTGGCACTCCTTTCTGGCTGAGTTCTGCGTGTTTCAATGCCTCGCTTCGCAAGGCTTGCAGGCAATGAGCGCCTTTGGCGCTCATCGCCCAAGTGCTGCGATTTATAGTGCCTTAATGTCTCGCTACTCGCAGGCGATAAGCACCTTCGGCGCTCATCGCCTATGTGCTGCGAGTTAATGGCTCACCTCGCTACACGAGTGCTGCAAGTTTTAGTGCCGTAAAGTCTCGCCTCGCTATGCGAGGCTCGCAGGGAATGAGAGCCAAGTCGTATGCAGCACGCAAAGCGTGACAGCGTTTCATAGTTAGACAATTATAATATGTGATAGTAGCCTTATTTAAAAATGCAGAAAAAGATGAAGCACAAATTCTAACTCCTAATAAACAGAAATCTTAGTCATTAAATGGAACTTCAATTGTTAAGCAATTAAAACGGCATGCTTTGTTCATTAAAAATGTTGTATTTGCATAAAAATTGTACTAAAGGGCCACTTAACTTGGCACACCGTCCTTTGGGCGCACCACACGTGCATGCCCTCATCTGCACGCCATCAAAAGTGCACATCAACAGCAGCGGCCTTGACAAAAGGAAGCAGCGACAACATTGCATCCCACAGATCAGTGACAGTCACAGATCTCTGTCAGGTAAAGAGCTTGTGTAAGGATTTGTGGATGGCCAGGGGATAGATGTGTGGATGGGCAGGGGGATAGTTAGGGGATAGATGTGTGGATGGGCAGGGGGATAGTTAGGGGATGGATGTGTATGACAAGCCAAATATATCTGCAAGCCATTAGTGTCTGCGGAGGTAGGTGTAATACATAAAGTTTTTCATATTGAAAGAACATACACATCCATCCCATAACTATCCCCACATCCATCCCCCTGGCCATCCACACATCCCCACACAAGCTCTTTACCTGTCAGAGATCTGTGACTGTCACTGATCAGTGGGACGCGCTGGTGTTGATGTGCGCTTTTGACGGCGCGCATGTGTGGTGCTCCCAAAGGTCGTGCCACCGCTTTATTCAGCACAATTTGGTCCACATCACAGTAAATATCTCCTAAAAGTATATTGAAATATGATAGAATTTTTGAAAATAAGTGCATTTTTCACTGAAATTTCAATAAAATAAAGTCTACGTTTACATGAGTCACTGAATGCCCAATCCGAGACCTGTAGCTTCTGCTCAGTGTAGTGTGCAAAAGGGAAAACAGTTAGCCCTTAACAAATCCATTGTCACCCCACCATTAAGGTGATCTTATCAGATCATTAAAAACCCTCCATATGCGATGTTAGCCATTTTTCTCTAAAATAAATAATTTCTGAGATAGTAAGCATTGATTGTGCAGTTCCTTTATTCTAATGTGGTGCTAATATAATGTATAAACAGCTTTTTGTGTTCTTTATGAAATAACCTAAACATGATTTATTGTTGGTCCAGAAGATTTCCTTTTGGTTGTTTGCTGCTTCGTACCTGCCAGCAGTAGCACGCAGTGGCCACTAGGTGGTGCGCCAACACTTTCTTCAAATTTGTTCTTAGAGTGAAGGCTAGATTTAGGATTAAGGGTTCAGGGCAGTGGCAGATGACAAGCTTTACATAGTACTACCCTTAGCCTGACCTTAATCCTAAACCTAAAATCTAACCCAAGATTTAACCATAATCTTAACAACTGAATTGAAGAAAGTCTTGGCAAGCCACAATTGCGCCACCTAGTGGTCACTGCATGTGACTGCTGGCGGCGATGAAAGGTCATCCCTTTTACAGTAAACAAGTTGCATATGCTACTGAATATTTACTGTGCTCTTAATTGAAAGGTTATAGCTATCTTTCATCTTTTGTGGTAAGGAGGAGCAGTAAATTATGAGATAACTCTTGAAGACTGGTTCACAATAATCTGTAAGCAGTCATTAGTAAGTGCCAAAAATATGCTTCTCTTCAAATAACACCAAGATATCAATGGCGGTATAATATCCCATAGGATAACCTACCTCTCAAACTACATACAATCAGTCCAAGATTTAATTCCATGTTCATACAATCATCTAAATATATGGTTTTCACTAACATACGATTAAAGAGCCACTTAATTTAGCACACTTTTGGACCACAACATTTTTCACTGAGGAATCAACTAAATTAAATCTGTGTTTACATGTGTCACTGGCTGCCCCCAGGCAGACTCACAGCAACAGCTCTGTGCAGTGAGCAGAAGCAACAAAAATGTAACTCTTCACAAATTCATCTGTGCAGAGAATGGAGTGCTGGAATAACCTAAAGGGGACAGTTGTAGGTTAACTGCTCGTTGAATTCCTGAGTTCAGGTAAAACAACTAGAAATATTTGTCTTCACTGCAGGGCTTGGCATATGCTATTAATCATGGAACAGTCAGTAGGCAGTAAAAAGTGTGCTTGTAAACGGACTCAAAACTTTCAATGTTTTAGTTGTTATTAGTGTAATTTAAAAAATGTATAATTTTAACATACAATCTTGTGCTCTTTCACACGATGACAAGCACTTACAGTGAAGTAAATGGCCCTTTAAGTTCATGTCTTGCATATCAGCTAATGTTATTTTGTTACATACTTCACAAGCATGTGAGGAATTTACTAAACTGTAGTGGTTCCTTAAAGGCATAACTAGGTTTCCCTGGTTTTCTCTTTTTAATCTAACACATAATCCTTATATCAGACACACACATTACATTGACTCATTCTTTACACATACAGATTTATTTTATTTTAACATAAAACTTGTTTTCCACACCCCAGAGCTGCTTACATAGGCACAGTGTACCCACCAAGTAATACTGCATTCAAATTTTAAAACGTTAGTAACCTTCAAGCCAGCAGCAGCTCAATTCAGAGATCTACAGATCAATGGCTGACTCCTCCTGCTTCCTTCTACAGGGGGGCTGCACATACCATGATTGCTTCCTGCACATTTGCCATTACTAGTAACATTGTATTAAAATGTATAGCTGCCTGTGATTGGCCAAAAGGAATTATAGATTGTATGCTAATTTTAACAGGGATTTACAGCAACTGATTGCAAACTCAAGATATTTAGCAAACATCATTAATGTTTATTTGGGGGATTTTTGCATGCAAAAATGTTTTTCATACACTACTGATTCTACTCTATTAGATGCATTCATAATCCAATAAACTTAGATATCCCTTTAACAAGAATGCTGAAAAAATATAATTCTGACTACTTTTGCCATTAAGGTCTCAACAGCACTGCAAACATAATTTCCGTTTTATTTTACTAGGCATGGGGAATGGTTTAGTGTTAGGGTGAGGAGTGTTAGGATTAGGGCGAGGGATGTTAGGGTTAAGGGGGTTAAGGTGAGGGGGGTAGATGTTAGGGATGTTAGGGTTAGAGTGAGGGGTGTCAGAGTGTGGGGCGTTTGAGTTACTGGGAAGAAATTCAGGGATCCCTCAGACATGCCACCAATAGGCACAACTGTGCACAGGCAGCGAACAGGAAAGATCCTGGATCTTTCCTTAAATGATTACTAGTACCAGTCTATGGGCCTCATTCAAATACGATTCGGACAGTTGAATAGGGTTCTTTATAAGCACAGAGCATATTTTGTTTACAGACATTTTTAGTTAGTGATCTTTTTTCCAAAAGCAAGGTCTTCGCTAACTAGAAACTTCTGTAAAAAAAAATATGCTCTGTGCTAATATAGAGACCTATTTAATTGGCAAATCGCAATTGAATGAGGCCCTTGATGTCTAACATTGACTCAGTGTCTCTTATCCCATATGATCCCATTATAGCAGGGCTCTGATAGTCATTACACCAAGATCTCTGTGGCATGGAGTTTGGAGAAGCCAGGTGACACATGGTGTGTGAGGAGTAACATGACAGCTCATTAATGAGGGACGGAGGTGACTCACTGACACAGTAATTCGTGTTTGTAGAGCACTGACTAGTCTCACTGTCCACTTGGTTAGAAATACCGTTACAGATATTTGCCCTCAGTTAACATGTCTGCTTGTTTCGGTCGCCCATAGCCAAGATGGGCGCTGCAGTGCTACTCCTGTATGGCACCACATCACAGCGGGTGAGTGCTCGCACCTTTCGTGTCACAGCCTCGGATTGCCGCAGCTTCTCTGAGCAAGTCAGAGCCTTGAGCCGCTTCTTCAGCTCGCCCCTGAGCGCCTGTTTCATGGCATGGACGGACGCCATCATTACACGAGTAGAAGTGACACAGCGTGTACATGTGGGACTTTGTACATCTGTGTGCACAGCGCCCACTACTGCCACGTATGTGTAATGACGTGTGGAGGGGGATGGATGAAAGGAAGCTCACTGGGTGTACACAGAGCCCTGTACAGGATACAGATACACACTGATATAGGCACACATGTATATATGGGAGCCAGACTGAGGGGTATTCAAGTTAAACCTATTCTTATTGCACCAATCATACAAACAATGTTCAAACAGCAAAAAAAGAA
The DNA here is from genome assembly GCA_027410445.1 of Discoglossus pictus. NCBI lineage: Eukaryota > Metazoa > Chordata > Amphibia > Anura > Alytidae > Discoglossus > Discoglossus pictus. The sequence goes on along the minus strand of CM050167.1, from coordinate 166,887,863 downwards.
AGGATTTAGCAAGATAAATATATATAAAAACACAGCCCATCATAGCCCCTGCCCCTCATACTCCCCTGCACAGTAGTATGCAGACTCTCCCCATCAGATTGAATCCGTTATACAGGACAGATGCCATGAATCATGCACACTGTGGAGATGAGTACACCCCAAATTATCTGCACAGCTCAATGTGAGTTGATTGTAATTTTTCTGCATATCAATTTATACTGCATTAGTTTACACAAGAGTCATTATTTCTTCTGTTCAATATTTGTTCTTTGTGTTGCTCAGTGGTATCTGTCTTTCCGTGACCTCATGGACCGCAACACACCATGCTGATCCACTTGGTATTCATGGTAGAGATACTGGAATGGGTTGCCAGTACCTTCAACAGCGAGCCATAGCATACAGCTCCTGATATTCTTAGGTGGTCTCCCATTCGAGTACTGACCAGGCCCAACCCTGCATGGTTTCAGGGTGATGGGACCTCTTGGTTCAATGACTGGAATCGGATCTATCCCTCTTTGCCTGCACATTTCTGGCACTGACGGTTGCAGTTACAGGTACCATCCGCCAGAGGGCGCTTTGAGTTTTCAGGCGCCGTCAAGTTCAAGGGAAGGCAAAGAACTATTCTTTCCTCCAATGGGGAGCAACTCGACGGCGCTAAATTGACAGCGAGGCCATCGCTATGTTCGGCGCGGACACTCGGCCACCCAGGGCCTCGGGCACGCCTCTCGTAACTCAAGGCCTCTTCTGTCAGCACTCCTTATATGCTAAAATCGGCAGCGCCATCTGTCAGCCGGCGACGGAACTGCAGCTGTCAGATTTAGCGATGGTGAAAGGTCCCTGGTATCAAACCCAGGTTGCAGTGGTGGAAGCACTGAATCCTAACCACTGGACCACCAGGCAACCTTTTTATATATTAGCACTATTTTAATTGATACCTACTGGGCTCGTCGTAAACCTGTGTTAGACATATAACAAATATGTTTATCTAGAACACCTCATTCTTACCCTTTTTACCTGTTCTTTAGTTTGTTTTATCCTGTGAATACCTGTAATTAAACCAGCCAATATTCCACTGCAGACAGAAGCTTGTCTGAATGACTTGTGTGTATCACTCAACTGTGAATAGCTGGTTTCAGTATCCGCCTTGTTATAACCTCATTATATATACAGCGGTTCAATGAGGGATTCAAATATTGTACAATGCCAAATTAAAATACCGCTATCTCCATCACTTCAGCTGCATGATTTTTCTCATGCCTTTTGTCTGAAGGTGCACAGTAAAACTGCACTAACTTCAGTGGCAGTTTAATATAATATTCTTCATAGCTGTGTTATGATCTGGGATCCGTACAAAATGCATAACTGTATTCGTGCACCTACTTATATATCTTATCTTTGCAGTATTATCGTATAACCAAAGTTTTATTAACAATGCTGAATCATTGGGAACTCTAAGATGGAGGATTCATTACTTCCGCATACAAGATGCCGGCGGCACTACTTCCGGTCTAGCAAGGATGACGACAGCTACCACACCTTGGACACTAAGAAGGAGAGCGCCATCTTCTTTTTGTCTCGACGTCTGAACCAATAGGAAGATAGACTCATCCCCTGTGGGATGAGACCTGGAGACTCCCTAAGCTCCTGACCCAATACATGCCCAAGGTCCCGTAAAAGCGGACACCTTAGAACCAATGAAGTGCTTAATTAAACCTGATGTTTTGCTTAGTTGCAACTTTTATCTGATTATTAAAAACTATATAAATGATGACTGACGTAATAAAATTAGGCGAGAGAAAGCTTTATACCAGAACTCTGTGTTGGTGTATTATTTCTCTAAGGTGTGCACACTATACGTATATTGGTAATTTGGCCAGGGGCAGATATCTCTGAAGAATATTTTTGTTCTCCCAAAACAGCTGAACAGCAGCAACAGTGGGATTTTTGTCGGAGATAGCATGGAATTCATTTGTCAATGTGCCCATGGAGGTTTCTCCTTAGTGCACTAAACTGATTTTAATTATAATCACTTTTTAAATTCTAAAAACCGTATTGCAAATTATACACACTTTTTTAAACTAGCACAACACGGAACTGCATGCTTAATAGGCCAATTTTACTTCATCCTTCATAAATAATTATTTATAGCTTCATATTGTGCCCCATTTATATTGGGCCCAGATCGGACTACTTAGCGTGCATTGATGTTACACAGAAGGCCACTGATAGTCTGACTGAGCATGTTGTCATGGCAGCTGCAGAAGCTTATTAAACATTTTCTGAACATTTTATGTGAGTATGACACTTGAGGAAACAAAGCAATACACCTGTTTCTTGTTTTTTCAAACTGCTACACCATTATGGTAATGATTGTTTAGGAATTATACCATCTGTAAAGGGACACTGTAGAACTGCGGGCATTCAAGTGATTGTATTTCATAAATTGCAGATATTCTATAAAAAATGAAGTGTCTTCTAGTGTATAATCAGCCAAGATTGTTTTCTCTTTTTCCAGACCTGTTACGTAATTAATTGGTTGAGAGCCTTGGCACTGTTTTTGATCATACATTAGCTGATGTTTTTATTGTTATTATTCTTTTAAATGTAAAACTAGCTGAGCAAACACGGATAATAAGATCATCATCCGTGTTAGATTCCTCATCCCCCACCTGCAGTTCAGTTAGGAATTGCTGAAAAGGAACTACCGTATTATGTTTACCCTCCCAGATCATTTGTGTTCTTAGGTGGGAAGGGATAGTAGGCCTTAAGTCTTATAACAGAGACATTTTTTTTTTTCACTTTGTTCATATAGTTGCATATAATAATTCTGTTTCTTAACTTTCTAAAATATATTGCAAATTGTAAGTTATTGATGTTCAAAAGAACCTATTGTAAATATTTAACTCCAATCTAATGTTTTACATCTGATGATATGAACATGCGGTTGGCAATAACACTGAGTAGTAGCATTAGCACTGTGATATCAAATTCAAGTTATGCTAGTTTCTTTAAGAAATTAACCAGAACTTCCATACAGATCTTTGTGTTTGGCACTTATCATGTCCTGGAATGCCCCAAGCAAAGCTGAAGGCCTAGTGTCTAATTGTATGTGGTCATACGGTTCCTGGCTTCAAACTTACTGCTGCCATCTGCTAAAGTGCCAAAGTGTATACTTTACACACTAAAACATGACTTCCTGGAGATGAGAACATGGTCCTCAAATTGCCATCAACAACGGGAACTGCATAGCACCATAATTAGCGTACACGGTTGAAGGCTCTGCTTATGCATGGGCATTGTATAGAAAGGAGAAATAATTCATGGCACTGCTGTCATGAGATAAGTACAGTGGTGAGCTGCTGACTGACACACGTTGGGCACTAAAGGACAGTCCCCACATGAAAGAGAAGAATGGCACTTATGGGGCCACCATCTAAGCAGGAGCAGCGGTCACTCCATGGTACCGCCCCAAAGCAAATGTGAGAAAATTCCATTCTTTGCTTCCCACATCCCCTTTAAGTAACAAAGAGCTCTCAATCACAGCACAAAATAATGATCTTAAATCCATCAATACAATTAGAACATTAAAAGAAAAGGAATGATCACTAACCCTGTTCCATACCTGCAACCAGGCCTCTCTTCTGCTCCCTCAAACTAGGTATTGGCTGAATTCATACTTCTACATAGGAGATTTTTTTAAGTGTATGGAAATGTGGCATATGTTGGGATTCTTCATAAAGTGAAGACTGTCTTGGAACATGAAACTGAGACCAAATATTGGGCACAAAATCCCATAGTTGAGCTCTATCACTTTTATTCTTACTAACATTAATCTATCTCACTCACATCTTTGTTTTCTGTCTATTTATATGTACTCTCAGATCTATACACCTATATACCTTAATGTACACTTTTTCTACTAGCATGGTATACTGCAAATACTCTATAATACAAATGACCTGTTCAACTAGACCTGCAGTGAATATCCTTTGTGGCAGAGCGCCCCCTTCTGGCGGGATCAACGCTCTGTTTATGCAACTTTTTATGCTCTTTATGGAGGACTCTGGAGCCTTTGTATGCTTTTTACAGGCTTTAATAAGTGGTTGGCATAATCTAAATAAACATAGCTTGTGGTCAGCATGAAATAAACATCTACTCAAACAGGCTTACTTATTGCAGGAACGCCACTGACTAGCCCTGGGACCGCTAATCGGCCTGCAGGTAAAAACAGTACCTTTTGTATCACAGAGGGGTGGTACCTTTAAGTCCAGTCACTTAGCTGCAATGGATCCTCTTCTGCTTGCAGCGAATGTTCTCCTTTAAATCAGGTGTAGTCACACAGCCTGATCCCACAATGGCAGCTTCACTTGCTGCTCTGGCACACTTGCTTCTCAGTCTCTGGTGCTCTGTCTCTCTCTGGAGCAGTCTCTGGTGCTCTGTCTCTCTCTGGAGCAGTCTCTGGTGCTCTGTCTCTCTCTGGAGCAGTCTCTGGTGCTCTGTCTCTCTCTGGAGCAGTCTCTGGTGCTCTGTCTCTCTCTGGTGCAGTCTCTGGTGCTCTGTCTCTCTCTGGAGCACTGTGGGTCCACACCCAGCCTGAAACCCCCCTGCTGGTTGCTTCAGGAGGCCTTTTAAAGAAACTTCCAGCTGGGCCTGATTACACCTCCAGCTTAACTCCGTAGCTCCTGGTGTAAATAATAATGTCTCAGGGATTAGTCCTCTTCCTAGCGCTGCGTCCACACTGGCCTCTGGGGGCAAACCATCACATCTCCTCCCCCTCAGCTCGACACCATAGGGTTGAGCGACAACGCCGAGAGGCTGTGTATGCCACCATCCTACCTTCCGACCATTCTTGCGCCAGTAAGACCTTCCCAAAAGTGCTGAAGCGTCTGCTTTATCAGCTTTCTCATCTTGAAGCGCTCTCTTGTTTGCACCACCAGGGACATTGCCCACACATCGTGGGTAGGACACCGGCCCGCTCATCACTCCGAGTGCCCTCCTCCAGGGACCCTTCAAAAGTACTCGTCGTACTACTGTATGAGAACTCACTTCTCCATACCGTCTCTTCCCTGGGGTATCAAGCAGATCACTCAGTCGCTCCCTCCTTACAACCTGATGGGGTTTAGTGTAGGGCTCAAATATCAGAGAGTCAGCTGCCCTCGCCGAGTACAATTCTTGGCCAAATTTTGTGACCTCTTGAGATTGTCGTGCTTCCTTTCTCAGTCCATTCTGTAGGGTTTCCAATTCTCCCCCTGTAGGCTCATCAGTAGCATCCCTTTCAACTTCATTATACAACAGCAACTTCCTGGGCTGTCTTTCTTCCCTCTGTTCCTGGCTCCCTCTATTCCAGGTGCTCCTATTGTCTGGCTGACAATTCTCACCAGAACGTATGAGCTTCATACAAGCACCTTGCTTCTGTTCTGGTCCAGGATCCGCTATAGACTCCAAAGCTAGGCGCCCTCTCACGGCTGCGTCTTGCTCTTGGGTCTGTACTTTATCTTTCTCTCTGTGCAGAGTAGGCATATTCTCTGTCTTTGCTAGAAAGAAGCTCTCAGACTTTTGTTTTTCCTGGAATATCTCCAGCTGTTTAGCAACGTCCAGCTGACGACCAACAGATAGGCTAGTATACTTCTTAGTAGCCTCTTGTATCCTGAATTCCTGTACAACATTTTTATTTTCTGTATCCTCGGCCTTCACCCATTTTATTTCTTCTTTTAGTGACTTCTCTAATAGCTTTGCCTCCAAGGCGTCCAGCTTTTCATGACCATTTTCTACATTTTCTTCTTTAATAGAGTGGTCATTATGGATTACTTGTTCTTCAGAAATGCTTTGGGCAGATGGGTCATGCACTTTTGTTGCCGAGTCACTATTCACAACCTCAGGGTTAGAAGAAGATTCATTTTCTTTCTGGAATGTCTCTACCCCCTGACCATCTTGTCCTGATTCATGTTTATCTCTTTGTTTACCTAAATCTATATCTGGTGTCTTCTGCTCTGTTAATTGCACATTTGCCAATTTTTCTTCATGAGACTCTTTCTCTCCTGTGCATACAGTCTCAGATAACTGTTCTGATGACACAGTTTCAGCTGATATGGTCTGTGAATTATGAGTGTCCATAACCTGTTCCCCACTATCAGAAGACTCTTTATTTATGGGATACTCATTCATATGAGCAGACATCTCAGGCACTTGGGTTGATTTTGGTGGTTCTGCGATTGGCTCATGCATTGCGGACTCTTCTGGCTCGGAAGTCGGTATAGATTCTCCTACCGGTTCATGAGCTTCCTGCGAACATCGTTCTGCATTTAATGTAGCGTCTTGAGTACACAGGTTCTGGAGGTCAGTGTTAGTCTCTTCTGGAGATGCATTACACTGAACCAACTGTCTCTTCATATCAGATGAATTGGCCATTCTCTGTATTTGTGGAGCATGAAATAGCAGCTCCCTCTGTATTACAGTTGCTTTCCTCTGTTTACGGGATTCCTCTATCTCTTGTAGCTGAGAGCTGGAAACTGTGATTTCTCCTTCTCTCTGAGATGCACAATTAGGGAGGAGATCTTGCCTCTCCTGTTTATCCTTGTGCTGCAGCTCCCACACAACGGATTCTTTCAGCTTATATCTGGGAGGACTCCTCCTCTGGTTCCATCTAGGCATCTGTACCTTACTTCTGTAGGACACTCTGTAGTCTTCCAATGAAGTCTTCCTTCTCCATTCAGGAATATCATTAGGCATCTTCCGGATACCCTTCCTTTTAGTAGTAACTTGCCCATCTGTCTTCTCTTTAGAAAGGCTTCCAGTTACTTCTTCTTTTGTAAAAACACTGGCTTCATTCATTTGTTTGATCTCTTCTTTCTCTGAATCAGAGATCTTTATCAGGCACTTTCTTTGTCTAGACACCTCAGGAGTATTCACCCCGGGCAGGTGACTGTGTCTGTCCCTTTTTCCTTGTTCTTGGCTCACAACTTTAGTTGCTTTTAAATCATCATTAGCTTGCTTCAGGGACAAAAGGTCTTTTCCAGACTCCTCTGTCTCTTTTGCCATCTCTTTTCCAGCGGTTTCTGTTATTTTCCCAGCAATCGTGTATGCCGTTTCATCGGTCTCTTTCACCGTATCAGCTGTTCCTGCAGTCTTTTCCACTTTCTCTGCAGTCTCATCAGCGGCTCCTGCCGTCTCTGCGCCTGCTCCTGCCGTCTCTGCGCCGGCTCCTGCCGTCTCTGCGCCGGCTCCTGCCGTCTCTGCGCCGGCTCCTGCCGTCTCTGCGCCGGCTCCTCTGTCAGCCTGCCAGTTCCTTGCTTGTCTATCTTTGACAATATCATAAAATGACTTCTCAACGCCAAGCTCCAATGGGGTGTCCATAATATTTGGATGGAAATCTCTCCTTGTCATGCCAGTCACACCTTTCTCGTGTGCTTGAAGTATAGGAGCACTTCTCCGGCTAGCTTGTTGCACCACCAGCGCCTTTATGCTGGCTGTAAAGTACGCCTTCTGTTCATTCTGGGAGTCGTTCCTCATCCTCTCATTAGGGAACCCGTTCCCTGGCCTGTGGTAGAGATGGGCATGCTCTTCTTCGGTATTCCATCTTCTATTATCAGATTTTTCCCACAGACAGGTAGGGGCCTGTCCAAATTGTGAGACTTCCCCTCTGTACTGTAACTTCTCCTTATTACAACTCAGGTTCTCTTTGTTCTTATATTTCTGGGTACTGATTCTCTGTGCTCTGACATCCCGGGTAACTCCAACTCTGGCAAGGATCTCAGCTTTGAGGTCATCATAATTTTCTATCTTTTCTTCATTCAAGCTCAGATAAGCTTTCTGAGCTTCGCCCGTCAAATACGGGGCAATGAGGCTGACCCAGTACCGTTTGTGCCACGCCTCCCTAATGGCTGTTCTCTCAAAAATGGTGAGGTATATGATCACATCATCATCCTCTGTCAGCTCCAAAAGAAGTTCATTGGCTCTAACTCTGGCCGCATCTTTTCTATATTTTTCCAGTATAGCTTCATTCTGGGCTAACTGGATGGCCCACTTTCTATTGTACTCTTGCTGAGCAGCTGTGGCCTCTCTCATGCCGATTATTCTCTCCTCTGCTTGTTGTTGCCACTTCTCTGTGGCCTCTCTCAGGCAGATTATTTCCTCCTCTGCTTGTCGCCGCCACTTCTCTGTGACCTCTCCAAAACATGCAGCAGCACCTCTTAGTTTACCCTCTTTTGCAGCATGGGCTCCGTCCGCTGCAATTACTTTTTGCCATTCCTGCTGACAAGCTTCGCCCACTTTCTGGCGTGTAGTGGCATCTACCAGGGCTTTCACTAGTTCCTCCATGGACATCTTGTAAGGTGGGCTGTCTTCTTAATACAGACAATTTAGCATCCCACTTCTGACACCAACTGTGGCAGAGCGCCCCCTTCTGGCGGGATCAACGCTCTGTTTATGCAACTTTTTATGCTCTTTATGGAGGACTCTGGAGCCTTTGTATGCTTTTTACAGGCTTTAATAAGTGGTTGGCATAATCTAAATAAACATAGCTTGTGGTCAGCATGAAATAAACATCTACTCAAACAGGCTTACTTATTGCAGGAACGCCACTGACTAGCCCTGGGACCGCTAATCGGCCTGCAGGTAAAAACAGTACCTTTTGTATCACAGAGGGGTGGTACCTTTAAGTCCAGTCACTTAGCTGCAATGGATCCTCTTCTGCTTGCAGCGAATGTTCTCCTTTAAATCAGGTGTAGTCACACAGCCTGATCCCACAATGGCAGCTTCACTTGCTGCTCTGGCACACTTGCTTCTCAGTCTCTGGTGCTCTGTCTCTCTCTGGAGCAGTCTCTGGTGCTCTGTCTCTCTCTGGAGCAGTCTCTGGTGCTCTGTCTCTCTCTGGAGCAGTCTCTGGTGCTCTGTCTCTCTCTGGTGCAGTCTCTGGTGCTCTGTCTCTCTCTGGAGCACTGTGGGTCCACACCCAGCCTGAAACCCCCCTGCTGGTTGCTTCAGGAGGCCTTTTAAAGAAACTTCCAGCTGGGCCTGATTACACCTCCAGCTTAACTCCGTAGCTCCTGGTGTAAATAATAATGTCTCAGGGATTAGTCCTCTTCCTAGCGCTGCGTCCACACTGGCCTCTGGGGGAAAACCATCACACCTTACATATATTACTACCTATTCCTGTCACTCTCCTTGCTTTACACCCCATGTTTGGGTGTTGTAGCATTACACGCCTACATCTGGTTTGCTCCACCTTTAGTGCCCATGTCACTCATGGAGGCGCCAGTCTTAACATCACTATTGAGTTTTACGCACACTGTCATCAGGTTCCAATTCTAACTCCTGTTAAGGCACCAACAACTGACTGTCATTGCTCAGTAGTACTGCTGTATTGCCCTTGTTCAACAGCTAGGCATTTCTGGCTTTGGCTTATAATTTCCTGATTTCTGGCTCCTTCTTTGACCATTCTCTGTCTTTTGCCTGTCTTGACTCATAATAACCTATTATTTAATGTCTGCCACTTCCATCCTCTCTCCATATATCACTCTCATTTTTTTCCCAAGACCATGGATCCTCAAGAATAAGATCTTTACAGTCACAGCTGTATAGTGAGTCCATATCATTATTTTTGGATAACTGTCTCACTGGCAAGGATGGGCATTGCAAGATGTAACATCTTTTGCAAAGGTTCACATATTTTAAAGGTATATGAAAGTTTGTGAGTTTTCTGGGTTTTCTTATTAGCCTTAGTAGGGTCTAGCAGTGGGAAGTAAGTTACATGTGTAATCACAGGCTTGATTTGATTTCTTAGTGAAAAATGCGCATATTTCAAAAAGTATTTCAACATGCATTTAAGACATCTTAACTGTGATGTGGTCCAAACTGTACCAAATGAAGTGGCCCTTTAAGTACAAGCAAAACAATATTAACACATTGCAAAAGAATAGAGGACCCTGCCTTTTAGCTTAAAATCAAACGTGCACAGTGATGGTCTCCAAAGCATCTTACAAGATTGAAAACTTAAAAAAATTAAAATCTAAAGGGTTTGAGCGTGATACAGGAGGGTGTAAAAGCAACATTGCAGTGTGTAAGGAAATAGGTTCAAGCATGTGGTGGTGGTGTGTGTTGGTGAAGATGATAAGCTTTTTTTAAACAGATGTGTTTTTAGTGAGTTTTTGAAGGTTTAGAGGAAAGAAGGTAGTCTAGAGGAGAGAGACAAGGAGTTCCATAGAGTATTATGAGCATGAGTAAAGTCCTGAAGGTGGGATTGAGAGGAGGTGATAAGAAAGGAGGAAAGCAGAGTGAAGAGGGCAATTAGGGGGAGTATTTTGAGATGAGAGCAGAGATACAAGGGGGTACACTGTTGTTGAGAGCTTTATACATTCGGGCTATGATTTTACATTTTATTCTGCAAGCAAGATATGGAAAGCCGCTTGAGAGATTAGCAGAGAGGAGCTCCAGACACGGAGTATGCTAGATGAGTTAATTATGGATTAGAGTGGAGACTGAGGGGTGATGGGTAGGCTAGCAAGGAGCGATTTACAGTAGTCAAGACAAGATATGATGAGAGAATGGAGTAGAATTTTAGCTATGTCTTGTGTACAATAATGACATATTTTGGAAATGTTTTAGGGGAAAATGACAAGATTGTATTATTGATTTTATGTGAGGGATGAAAGAGAGGGTAGGGTCCAATAGAACCCCAAGGCGACGGGCCTGGAAGGTGGGAGAGATTATGGCATTGTCAACGGTGAGAGATATTTGAAGACTGGAAGATGTGGTAGAGGGGGGGGGGGGGGGAGATTAGGAGCTCTGTTTGTCATGATGAGTTTGAATTGACAGGCAGGCAACCAGGAGGATATGCTTGAGAGGCAGCTGGCAAAGTGTGCTAGAAGAGAAGGGGATCTGGTGCTGAGAGGCAGATTTGAGTGCCATCTGCCTATAGATGATATTGAAGTTGAAAAGATTTTATTAGGGTACCAAGGGAAGATGTATAGATAGAGAAGATGAGGGGGCCTAAGACTGAACCTTCAAGTACGCCAACAGTTAGAGGGTGAGGTGAAGAAGAGGTGCCAGAGAAGGAGACATTAAATGTATGATCTCCTAGGTAGGATGTGATCCATGGAAGATCTGTGTCATGGATGCCAAGAGAGTGAAGAGTTTGAATTCTAAGATCAAGGAGATTTCTAATAGAGAGGTTACTGTTTGACTTGGTGGTCAGCGACTTTTGTTAGAGCTGTTATGATCCTCCTGCTTCAGTTGGGGTCAGAAAGGTCTTGGATCAAGCTCACCCAGTAGGTCATGAGTTTCTTTGGAAAATCCCATTTGGAAGCAATGAACCCAGCACCGCATGTAACCCGCACAGTACCCAGAAAACAGTTCAGCAGTAACAGTCCCAGTGATTTGGACAAAGTATCAGACAGGGTCCGTTGCAATAATTCCCTTGTGTAGCATTATTATCTTCCAAGAATAAACCATACACAATGCTGATGTATGTTTAACTGAACAACACTTTATTGATCTCCACACACACATTTACCTATCACATCATCTCATCTGTCCCGTCATAGCAATCATAGATCAAATGGATGCCGGGTAACCTCTCCAGAGCGATTACTTTGGTCCCAGCTGAATATACATTTAACTCCTGACCTCCCTGTCAACTCTCTCTCTCTCCAAGTAGCATGGCCCCTTCAGTAGCGCACCCCTGTGACCCATGCCCTGGGAATCCCAGTATACTTTATTAATAGTCCCTGGGGAGAATGGTGCATTTTGAGACCAATGCCTGGGTTTCCTTCATACATCAATAAATGATCAGAATTAATTTTAACATGGCCCACAGGGAGACAACATGGCTGACATCCCCCACACAACTCCCAATGACCAACATGGCTTCCAGAGTCCTGATACTCCCGTTCAGAGGACATCTGTCAGAGAAAGGTAGAATAAATAGTGGCCCACTAGTGATGGTTCAGACTTCCTCTCAGTCCAACAGTCCCCAAAAGTGCAGTGGGCCCTCTTAAGCATGACAAGAGCTGTTTCTTTGGAGTGTTTTGGCCGGATCCCATATTGGAAGGGGTCAAGAGGGGAGTTGGAGTAAATAAATCGGATAAGGCAATTGAGGGCGAGTTGCTTGTGCAGTTTTGAAGCCCGGGGAAGTAGAGAGACAGGGCAATAGTTAGATGCTGAAACAGAGTCAGATACATGTTTCTTAAGAATGGGTGTAATTTTGGCATGTTTTAAAGATAATGGAAACTTGCCAGTGTTTAGGGAGATGTTGAATAGAGCTGGGATAAGTGAGGTAGAGAGGGCAGGCATTAGCTGTGATGAAATAGGATCATGTGGACAAGTTCTAGACAAGTAGTTGAATGTGGGATTGGGGAAGGGTAACGGCTGGGTGTTGTTGGTTTGTTGAGAGGGTGGCATATTTGAGCTACTTTGAGAGGAGAATGTTTCAGATGTTTTCAATTTTATTTTTAAAGTGGCTGTGTCAAGGGAGGAGGGTCTATTCAGCTCCATAATTTCTTGCCTCCAGCTACAGGAATCCTCCCTCAAGACCTTGGAGTGGATGGGTTTCTTGGTACCCAGCAGTCCTATCAGGATGATCAGAAGAAGGATCAGGAACATAGGATCACAAATAACAAACAGGGGTTATAACCCCTAGATAAAAGAGAGAATACATTCAATATGTTCCCGACAAAGGGAAACCTTTATTTTGGAATTTACAGCGTATATATAAAGGATGTATAACAATGGGTACAATCAAACATTTGCACACCAGGGGATTAAACATCATCAAATTCTCTTCCTGGCTATGGAGCATCCTTTCACCTTCATCAACAGGCTCCTCAACTCCTCCTCACTTTCAACCCATCATTTTGCATGTTGTAAAGATAGGGAAATAATATACAGACTTCTTTCCTAATCTTGAATCATTTAGTTATGCCATACTTGGTTCTAGTTGTTGCTTTTTGGTCACTGTAAATGATGTAACTGATATGGTATTCCCATTTCTTTAAGATCAGTCAAAGACTTTAGAGTAGTCAATAAAGCAGAAGTAAATGTTTTTTTCTGGAACTCTCTTGCTCCAGTTGACGTTGACAATTTGATCTCTGGTGCCTTTGCCTCTTCTGTAGCCAGACTGTTCATCTGTTTTTTCTTGTTCCATAAATTGCTGGAGCCTAGTTTGCAGAATCCTGAGCATTATCTTGCTGGCATGAAAAAAGAGTGCACTGTTTGATAATTTGAGCACTTTCGCAATTCTGTTTTTGTGGTAATGGAATAGAAAATGACTTTTTGCAATCCAATAGCCAAATTTGCTGTCATATTGCGTGCAGTGCCTTGACAGCATCATTTTGAAAGGTTTCAAATAATTCAGGTGGCATACCATCACCTCCTGTAGCTTTGTTATTCGCAATGCTTTTTAGTGCTCATTGAATTTATTACTTTTTATTACTTCCTGTATAGTTTTTCCTCATATTCTTGCCACCTCGTCTTCATTTTTTTCTGTTTCTGTTAGAAATGTCCCAACTTTGTCTTTGATCGAAACCATTTTTCAACGAAAGCTTCCTTTGATATCTCTAATTTTTTTAAAAAGATTTCTTGTCTTTTTAACCTATTATATTCTTCTATTTCTTTGCATTGCTCATTTAAGAATGATTTCTTATCTCATCTAGCTATTCTCTGGAATTCTTCATTTAATTGAATGTATCTTTCCCTTTCACCATTGCCTTTCACTTTCCTTCTTTCTTTGGTTGGTTTTGAAACCACAGCCGACAACCATTTTGCCTTCTTAATCTTCTTTTTGTTAGGGATGTTTTTTCTTGCTGCCTCCTGGATAATGTTGCAAACTGCTGTCCATAATTCTCAGGCACTCTATCAAGCAGATCTAATCACTTAAATATATTCTTTATCTCCACTGCATATTGAAAAGGAATATTGATGAGTTTGTATCTAGTTTATCTAATGGTGTCCCCTCTTTTCTTTGACTATAAACATTATGATGTCTGAGCCACAGTTAGCTCCAGTTCTTGTTTTTGCTAACTTTAGACAGCTCCTCCACCTTTGACGGCAAAGTATATAGTCTGTCTGATTTTAGCATTGTCCATTTAGTGAGGGCCAAGTGTAGAGTTATCTCTTAGTTTGTTGATTGAATGTATTTGTTATGAACAATGAGTAGAATCCTACTTGTTTATATCCTGCTTCATTTAGGACTTCTAGCCCATATCTGCCCATTATTCCAGTATCACTTGACTGCCAGCTTTAGCACTCCTATGATGAAAGTAATATCTTTTTTGGATAATATGCTATAGGCTCATGTAGTACTGACCAACTTTGGCATGTCCATATCTGTGGTTGGATTGTAGACTTGAATCATCGTGATGTTTAAAGGATTGCCTTGAATTATAATTAAATGTATTGTATAAGTTTTTGGCTTGCATCCAAGCACTTCTTTAGCCAATATTATATTGATCATGATGGCTACTCCCTTTCTTCTGCAGTACACGTAAAATATCTGATGATCGTCTTATGTGAAGTTGCCAAATCTGGTCCATTTTAGTTCACTGATTACCAAGATGTTGAGCTTGGTTGTGCTGGTTCATAGTTCTTATGTTCCAGGATCTTATGGTGTGTTATACCACATCAGACTTTCCATTTGCCTATGAAGCCATCTGCAGCTAGCTGTCCTTTACAGTTTGAACCAGTTACATCATATAATCTGAGGGTACTTGTGCTTGTCTTTTGTTCCCCTTCCCAGTGTCATTTGGAAATGTCTCTGGTTGCACTTGCTAGTTAGGTTTTCTTTGCAAGATACTGGGGTGTTTTGTCATTTCCCACTCCTTTGGATCATATTTAGTCTGATCTCTTTGCCACAACCTGTCTGTCTTGCTGTACCTCTAAATCTCTCATAGCATCATTGAGATGCACATATTACTAAGCTAGACCTAACATCTTTCTATCCCGTATCTTTCTGTATAAACCCCTTCCAATGGCAGAGAAGGGCTAAAACTGAATGGGATTCCCTAAAGTACCTACTCTCTACAATACCTTAAAGGCATATCTAAACTTCCTGAATTATAAATGCATCTGATAGAGGAGAATCAGTAGTGTATGAAAACATGTTGTTGATAAAATACTAATACACATAAAGCCAAACAATCCCCAATGCATAACACCAGTTAAAACTGTACCATGAAAATAAAAGGGAATATTATCCTTTATTCATTTACTATTATTGTAACAAACGCTGCTTATAAAAAAAAAAAAACTGTTGAAGTACAGATAAACTTGTATTCCTAAATGGGATATTTCCAACCTAAGAAGGCTTGCTTAACTTAGAGCTCCAAATATAATTTATAAAAAGGAGAGGAGTATAACAGGGTTATTCTGTAATCCCTAAATGCCAATAACTTTGCATCTCAGGGGATATAATACAATCTACTACTCCTCTCATCCCATTAACAGATTTCTATCATAAAAACAGCTTACACACTATTCAAATAACTCAGCTTTGACTGGATTACAGCTAGTCAATTTGTTTACCAGTTATTACTATTTGTAATTGTCATCCTTACTGGGCCATAATACTGTTCATCATTGCAAAAACAAAGATACTCAAGTGTAACCTGTGCCTAAAACTGGCTTGCTTTGTGGGCAAAGGTTCACAGAGTTGTAAATTAGCCTAATGGTTTGTTTGTCCCATGTAAGGGACTTTATCAAAGACAATCAATTGATATTGACAAGTTGATATTGGCCTTCAACGCATTTAATGATGATTAGCAGCCAAAAACATGGTGCTATCTTAAACATCTATGAGAATTTCAGAGCTGAAATCAAAGTCTATGAATCATAGGTGTATGTAAATGTGTTTTGCATTCTGTTTGCAAGGTTTTTATTTCAACATAATTATCTCAGGCATTTGGGAGGAAAAGGCATGTTCCTGTGTCAGTAAATTACATCTAAATTACTTAGGCAAGAAAGATATACAGGCATTTCTTTTGAGGTTATCTGTATTTGCACTCCTCCATCTGAAGAGGAAGTTACACCACATCTTCAAGAGGAGAGCTGCAAGGCAGAAGATTGCTTCCCAAGAAAATGAGTCCTGTCCAGTAGGTAAAGTACGGAAAGTGCATTTCTAACAGCCTGGACAGCCTTGATCAGAGATCAATCAGTTTTGGAAAACACAACCTATGTGTTGAGTGATACAAGTTTAATGCCATATTTTTTACCACAGACTACTGAAGTCCACAAGAAACCAAACATTTTTAACAGAGCCCACAAATATGCATTTTTTTGTGGATCTCTCACTGACAACACTAAACAAGAGGCGAGAAATGCAATCGGCTAATGATTACTTGAACAAGTTGTAATTAATTATCATTGAGGCTTTCCATTCCACATTATCTTCTATTTCTAAGGATATTTATTCTCCTTTTAAGAAGCTACAAAAAATGTTGGATATCTATAAATACTTTCCTATCAACTAATAAGATACAAAACATCACGATTATCATAAAGTTGTAACTGTTACAATGCTATTTAACATTGTGTTGTATATTTTGGGTTTTGGGCTGTTTTGTTTCTCTTTTTTTCTTTTTACTAAAGGGACAATGGCACCCAAAGTATTATGTAAGATCTGCAAAAATGAAATGGTATGGTTAAACGATAGTAACCCTAGAGCGCTTGTGAATGTATTGATATCACCAATGTAATTAAATCAGTTGGGAATTACAGCAAAACATCCTATGGTTATAGAAAGGTTACATCCATATCATGAGTACTTGGGGTTTTGCACTAATGTTTTAAGTACTATATTCACTCTTTTTTGCTTTTTATTCATACTAGATCATTGAGAAAGCCACCCAAGTCCGTCGAAACCTGTCTGATCGCACTAGTTTTGTTTTATTAGGCTATGGTACCCACTTACAAAAATCTACCATGTTTTTAGCAAAAATTATAGTACTTTTTAGCACCATGGAGTATTTTATCAATAGGCTAATTTTAAATATTTATATGTGCAGTATCTACTGATTGGGCCTGTATTTTACCTGCCTAAATAACCTGTTTTTTCATATAAACCTGCAAACAAAATAAAATGTTATATATTTATCTACAAAAATGCCTGCATAGTCTATCTGCTCCTTTACCCACTACTCCTAGAGATTCATTTCTACTATAGGAGCTGATCTGTAGAGATCCATGCATTCATAAAATTAATTTTGGGTTCCTTTAGGGAACAAGGAGGGGTATTTTTATAACCATATTTCACTTGATGAACGACCACATACAAAACTGGAAAAGCAAACGGAGGCACCTAGCGGACAGGAGAAAGGTAAAAAAATGACCTTGCCAAGGACCACATTTGAGCCATATACTGTACATACTTCACATGTTTGGGTTATATAAATGTGAGTACTTGACCTTCAGTTTGTGTTTTTACCAAATTTACTTGTGTGGTGAAAATCTGTATGGCACTAGGAGAGGATTGTGCACTCTCTCTTCCCCCATCCCTTCTTGTATTATTTCCCTTATATGATCTGGTGGAAACCCTCTGTAAGAATCTATAGATAAATTAAGGATTTGTCAGCAATCTACATTACATTAGAAGTTCAGGTGCAATTTATACCTGTGCAGACATTAGCTTGTAGCAGCAGTGTGCTTGTACAGTAATATTGCAAGTACAATGCTTACTATCATCACAAGTTTTAAATCCACAGAATAGAAAGCAATCCTTCAATACAAAACCCTGCAACTCAAAATCATTTTGATGCAGGAATCTCAAAATCCAGCATTCCTAAATTTCTGCAGAAACCGTATCCTATTTTTATATGTAATAAATATTCAGAAAAGGAAGAGGAGTTATTTAAATGAATGCAAGCAGATCCTTCTAATTTCACATACCTACCAGGATGCCTATGGTGAAAATAGAATTATCCACTATAATAGTTGTCAGGTGTGAGCAGCGCCTGCGAGATGCGTTCTGTGCCAGTTTTACTCATATGCATACTGAAAGGGAAACTTGGAGGAATAGTAGTACATGCGCAGTTGTGGCAAAGCGTGTGCGGATGGGCGAGAGAGGGGGAGAGAAAGGGAGAGGGAGTTAGAGTAGGCAGACAGAGAGGAGACAGAGAGGGTGGAGGCAGGTGGAGAGAGAGAGGCAGAGCGGAAGGGAGAGAGGGAGGGTGAGAGAGAGGTGGCAGAAAGAGAGATAGAGAGGGAGAGCCAGAGAGAGAGATGCAGGGGGAGAAAGGGGGAGGAAGAGAGACAGAGAGCGAGAGCGCGCACACACAAAGAGAGGGCCCACAGAGAGATAGACAACTCGCAGAGAGACAGAGGCCTCACAGAGAGTGAGAGAGGCCTCACAGAGAGTGAGAGAGGCCTCACAGAGAGTGAGGGAGGGCGCACAGAGAGTGAGAGAGGGCGCACAGAGAGTGAGAGAGGGCGCACAGAGAGTGAGAGAGGGCGCACAGAGAGAGGGAGAGGGTGCACAAAGAGATACAGAACAGACAATTGAACATAACATATGATGCCATAATTTACGACGGGCAAGTTACTAGTTATTCGGCATATCTAAGTTTCCCTGATTAATACATTTCTGCACTCCTTAGGGAAAAAGCATCCTTCATACATGCAGCACATTTCATAAAACATTTTTTTATTAATATCTAAAAATCCTTCTAATTATTATGTTGATGTTCCCAGGAGTGTATACACAAGCACCTGCCCCCCCCCCCCCCTTCAAATCAGTATGGGGCATTTGGGGACCTAATGTCTTCCTCAGCCATTTGAAGAGCATTGATGTCAGCCCTCAAGTGACTGCTGGGATGTGATCCACCCAGCTGTTTCCTCCAGCGGCCCTCCCAGCAGCTCAGACAGTGTGAGTGAGACCTGTTACCAGAGAGAGTGAGTGTGGAGAAGTGAGTGAGGAGTGTTGAGTGAGTGGTGAGTGAGGTTTAGAGTAAGTGGTGAGTGAGAAGTAAGTGAGGAGAGGGGTTTGAGTGAATGAGAGTAGAATAAGTGTGGAGTGTTTTAGCTTGATTCGTTTGTTTGCTTTGTACAGTTTTTTCTTTTACTTGTTTTATTGTATTTTTGCATGTGTTTTTCCTTTTTTGTTTTATAACCAATAAAAAGGTTTAAAAAAGATATAATTTCCTTTATGTAGCTGTTTACATTTCCTTAAAGAATATCAAGTTAAAAATCCCAATATTTTGTGAAATATTTTTGGATGAAGTAAAAGTACCTCACATCCTAGGTCAAGTTAAGACATTGGCCAGCCAATTGCATAGTTGCCTGTGGTGGTAGTCTCCCTGGCCACGCCCCACCTTCATTGTTTTTTCCTTTTGTTTCTTGTGTGTTTCTGTTGTTCTTCCTTCCTCTTGTCTTTCCTGCCTTTTCTTCCTGTTGTTTGTACCCCTCCCTCCCCCACTGGTTCACCCTCTTAATTACTAAGCCCATAGCATATACATTTGGATAGCATCACTAACATGGATGCTATGGAGACTGCGAATCTGGAACGCCTCCTAGAGGTAGTTTGCTACAAGGCCTTATGCCACGGAGGAAAATGGCTGGAGGACTGCCTAGGCGCTCCAGCGGGGGATTTAACCCCCCTTCCCTGCAGTCTCTCAGATGCAGTCTCCTGTGGCTGGCGGCCTGGGGGGTTTAGGAGAAGCATGCTCCTCTAGCAAGCCTGCTTTTCCGCGCTGACCCAGCGCTTGCAGCCTGTCAGAGGAAGGGGGTAGGTCGTAATCCGCGACCATAGGAGACGGTTTGGTCCCACAGCAACTGTCACCTCAGAGCAGAAGAAGAGCTGAGCGTGCAAGTGTGAAAGGTGTAGACCTCTCAGATCAGGCTACAACTTCAGAAACACCACTGAGCAAGCTTATACTCCAACATTCCCCCCCCCCCCCCAACCTGCGCCCTCGCCCCAAGGGCAGTAAGGGTCACAGTAGGGGTAAGAACATGGCAAAATCCCCTGCGGTCCCAAATAGGGATTTTGTGTGTGCAAACAAGTCTGTTGCAAAGAATAGTAATACTGCTGTCTTAAAGGGTAAACACCAAGGCAGTGGACCAAATACCACCATGGCTACACTCTGTAGGAGGCTTATGGAGATTGAAAGGGAATTGATGAGGGACAGCGGGGAAGTTAGCCGAACCAAAGCACTCAAAGTAACAAGGGTACGCCCAATGAGGACCAGGAAAGCCACTTTAAGGTATAAGCCAACTCTCTTTCGCTTTATTCGAAAAAAGAAGGTGGTTGCGGTTCATGATGTTACACTGAAAGGCAGTGGTGACATGCCCTTAGGTGATGGCTCCCAACAGGGTTTACAGTGCAGACAGTATTGGCACTGGGTGGCTGTACCACATTGATGGACCATTACCATGGGGGAATGGGTCTTGGGGATTTGAGGTACGTAAATAGTCGATGAGAGTGACCAGTCGCAGGATGATGGTCAGGTTCTCATGACCAATGTATGCAGGCATAGACATGCTTGTGATAGTTCTTCTTACCTTCCCAGGAGATCTAGGGATCGGTCAAGATCCTGTAGCCGAAGGTCTTGCAATTGCAGCTGTGCTTGTTCTCGCTCAGACTGTGAGGCAAGGAGGGTGAGACCTCAACGACCAAACGCTCTGCAAACGCTCAGGATGGGCGAACACGTCCCGCTGATGGCATCTGCCCCCCAGGATCAAGGTTAAATGGTGTGTAGCCAACACACACACATCTGCCATAGAGACGGTGGGAAAAGGATACATTGTTAGCGGGGCTTAGAGGTCTTCTGGGTACCCATAGGATAGCAATATCCAATAAGGACACACCTCCTATGACAGCTCAGGACGGAGTTACCCTCCTTAACTTCAGAGGTACTTATGGGAAATTAACCCCTGAATTCGGCAGGGCACCTGGAAGTGGTTGCGTTATTGGACGTGTCTATAAGAGCAACAGCAGTTTGCTCCCTATATAATCTGGGGGCCCACTTACCCCAGGAGACTCCTCAGAAGTCAGTGTCTGAGGCGACAGCAGGGATAGGTGACGGTTCATTAGGCGGAATCCACAGACCTTTGACAATTGGCTGCAGGAGTCTTCCATGATGGCTTCTGTGATAAAGGAAATTAGGAGCGCCTACCGAATGCCTACATGGCTTGGTGGAAATACAACAAGGCCAGCCATGTCTTGGAGTGAAAAGACTATAGCCTATTGGCTGAATGTCAAGATGCCTATGAGGGCCATGCCGCCCTTTCAGGCAGGGCGCAAGCTGGATTAGACCACCCACCCCAGCGCCGGGTGCTGGCAGGAGAATCTGCTACGCATATAATGAAGGCATTTGCAAATGGTCCCCAACTGCCGTTTCAGATATGCTTGCTCGAACTGCGGGGGTGAGCACTCCAGATGCGTCAAGCCAAAGGAAAGCAGCAAGCCCAGTAAGCAACCTACAAAAGGGCAATTTGCTGGTACTACTGGAAGCAATGCTCCAATGGCTAGAACGTTACTGTAAGATAAAAGCGAAAGCTTCAGTGGCTCAGATCGGGTTTCTAGGATGGCTAGGGTTTTTGCCCTGTTCTTACCCCTACTGTGGCATGTTATGCCATGCGAGATGGGGTATTCCTGCAGTCATCCCCCAAACCTAAAATCGGCATCGGAATACCCAGGGTCGTGAAAGGCTAAATAACTAAGGAGGTTCAATTGGGTAGAATGGCGGGTCGCTTTTCATCCCCCAAAGTCCCGAACCTGAGGAATTTCTCCAATAGGCGTGGTGCCTAAGAAGGAGCTGGGAAAGTTGAGGCTAACTCATCATTTATAGTACCCCGGGGGGGCTTCAGTCTATGACGGAATTGAAAAATATTTATCAACAGTGTCTTATGCTTCATTTGCTGCTGCCACTGAGATCGCATGGGTGGCAGGTCACGGTGCGTGGAGGGCGAAGGTGGATATTGAATCAGCCTTTCACCTTCTGCCAGTCAACCCCTGCAGTCACCACCATTTGGGATGCCGTTTCGAGGACATGTATTATATGAACCTCTGTTTACAAATGGGGTGTTCCATATCCTGCCCATTCTTCAAAACGTTCATTACGTTCCTGCAATGGGTCTTGACGATTTTTTATTTGTCATGGTACCTGCCGAATTATTTTAGACATGTTCCAATCAATGGCAAGGGATTTTGGTGACATTGGCACAATCGAAAACGAAAGGTCCAGCTACATCATTGACTTTTTTGGGCATTCAGATTGACTCCATAAGTATGAAATGTAGCCTGCCTTTGGGCAGGGTCGAGGATCTGCACGCTGAACTACCGGCACTGGTGGGGGCAAGAAGGGTGACCCTTCGGCAGCTCCAGTCCATTTTAGGCAAACTGAATTTTGCGTGCTGTATCATGCCTATGGGCAGGATTTTTTGCAGAAGGCTTGCCCTGGCGACGTATATAAAACAACCACATACTTTAATTGGGGTATCTGCCTGGGTGAAGTTCCTGAATACATTCAATGGTAAAATGCTTATTCATTCACAGAGATTATCTAACAATGACTTACAGCTTTACACGAACGCATATGGGGCATGCGGTTTCGTAGCTTTCTTTGGGGGTAGTCTGTGCCGACTGACTGGGAAGGGACGGGTTTGACGAAAAACCTGGCTTTCCTCAAGTTATTTCCCATAGTGGTGGCACTGCACATATGGGGCGATTAGGCCAAAGGAACGCAAAATCATCTGCTTCACAGAAAACATGTCTGTGGTGCATGCCATAAACAACACTACGGCATCATTGGTGCCGGTGATACGACTGATTAGGCACTTGGTTTTAGGCTGTTTGCAGTTGAACATATGGTTTAGAGCAAGGCTCGTACCTGGGAGCCGGAATGGGATTGCTGATGCCCTTTCTCGTGTCTGGAGGGCTTCAGGCAGTTGCAACGGGGTTCCAATGGACCTTTGGGAACTTGGAGCGCAGAGATAACTGCATTGATAAGGAGATCTCTGGCACCTGTTACCTGGAACGCGTATAAGAAGGTCTGGTTTAAGTGGAGTGAGTTGGTGGAGTTAGCAGGTGGTGCAGACTCTGAAGAAAACATGACGGGCATCTTGTTTTTGGTATTTGCTGAGATGCAAAAGTGACGGGTGTTCAAACACAGCGTTTGGGTGTCAGGTGGGGGCCCTAGCTTTGATGTTCAAGCTGGCCGGCCTAAAGGATCTGACAAAGGTCTTTGTGGTCAAGCGAGTTATTGGTGGCATGTTTAAGGGTTAAGCCGTACAGGACAAGAGGCGCCCCATCATGTTTACGTTGCTACTACGTCTAGGGGCGATGCTGGGCGAGGTGTGCCGCTCTCCCTACGAAACCTTGCTTTTCCAGACTGCCTTTTCCCTAGCCTTCTTCGGATCGTTTAGAGTTAGGGAAATGGTTGCGGCTATTGGGCAAGGTTCCGGGGGTTTGCAGTTGGTTGATGTCAGCCTTAACAGGGAAATTGTGGTGATATGGTTAAGGACCAGTGATGTCGCGAACGGACGAACATTTGCGAACCGCCATAGACTTCAATGGGCAGGCGAATTTCAAAACCCACAGGGACTCTTTCTGGCCACAATAGTGATGGGAAAGTTGTTTCAAGGGGACTAACACCTGGACTGTGGCATGCCGGAGGGGGACCCATGGCAAAACTCCCACGGAAAATTACATAGTTGATGCAGAGTCTGGTTTTAAGCCATAAAGGGCATAAATCACCTAACATTCCTAAATTGTTTGGAATAACATGCTTTAAAACATCAGGTATGATGTTGTATCGATCAGGTAGTGTAAGGGTTACACCCGCTTCACAGTAACAGACCAATATCCCTGTTTAATGCACCGCAAACAACCGCAAACAGTCCCTTTGCACAACCGCAAACTCCCCATTTGCACAAGGTTGGATACCAAGCTAGCCATGTCCCGTTCCTTGTCCTCACTGATGTCATTGAAGGTCTCTTCCTCCACCCAGCCACCAAGGGTCCCCGAAAGGTGACAACAAGCCCCCTGGGACGCCTGCTGTGTTTGGTCTTCCACCTCCTCAAAGCCACCTTCCTCCTCTGACTCCTCTTCTTCAGACTCCCAGAGTCTGGGGGCTTCCACTGTCCAGCATGGAAGATTATACACAGGTCAGAGTCTGGGTGCTTTCACTGCCCAGCATGGAAGATTATACACAGGTCAGAGTCTGGGAGCTTCCACTGCCCAGCATGGAAGATTATACACAGGTCAGAGTCTGGGGGCTTCCACTGCCCAGCATGGAAGATTATACACAGGTCAGAGTCTGGGGGCTTCCACTGCACAGCATGGAAGATTATACGCGTTGCCTCTGTCTGCGTTATTATAAGGTGTGTACTGTTAAGTAGTACTATTCCTATCGGTGTAATCCCTGTTACGTCCACTATTAGGGGACGTGTATATGGCATGGATTTTTGGAACAGAGAGCTGGAAAAAGATGCTTGGTCGGACCTCGTACTTCAAATTTGGGACACTGCACGTGCAATCTAAGGTGCCACCAGATAGGAGTGGTGTATTAAGTTTTACTACTCATTCCTATCAGTTTAATACCTGTTACGTCACCTATCAGGGGACGTGTATATGGCATGGATTTTTGGAACAGGGAGATGGAAAAAGATGCTTGGTCGGTCCTCCCACTACGAATTTGGGGCATTGCACGTGCAATCTAAGGTGCCACCAGATAGGAGTGGTGTATTAAGGTGTACTATTTATTCCTATCAGTTTAATACCTGTTCCGTCATCTATCTTTCCTCCCAATTGCACATTCTATATGTCATCAACCGGCCTGTGTGTATTTAGAGAACCACACTTTAAGGCCCTTAACCTGGGACAAGGTGGCTTGGCTATCAGAATTACCTCAGAGCCTTAAAAACTCGCCAAACCCCCTAATCAGACACTCACTATCATACTGGAAATGGGCCAAGAAACACACGGGTTTGTTCCCTGGATCCACCCAAATGACCTCAATTCTTGACCACCCTCAGGCCCCGAAACACATGAGCACAACATCACAACACTGGTGGAGGTCAAGGAAACTAGATAGACTGGGAGACTGGTTAGTAAAGGGCCAGATGCTCACCTATGAGGAACTGAGGGACAAGCATGAGCTACCGCTGTCAAAACATTACAATTACTGTAGGCTGAGGCATTTCACACACTCCCTGACCCAGGAACAGGGGACACCGGTCTTAAATTGGTTCTCCAAAATTTGTAAAGATAAACCTCTATCAAGGGGGATCATTAGGTCGCTTTACAAATATAAAACATTTGTTACTGGTTGAAGCGACACTGGGGGAATGACCGGAGTGGGGGAGCCCTGGAGACCCTTCAGAAGCAACCGGCGGCAAAATCATCCCAGGAAAGGAGAGGTCGCTCATTGAAGCCTGCCCTAGGGTAACCCAAGGGTGATTGCCCAGGTTAGATATTGTAAATAATAAGCTAATACTGCTGGAGGGATGATAGCTAATAGGACTTTGGTGTTCCCTGCAGATATACTCTTTACTATTGTCTGTTTTACCATGTTTTAGGTATCTCTTAAATTGCAATCAAAGTAAAAAATAAGAAAAATTATTAACCTAAAAAGTAAAAAGAAGAAGGACTAACCAGCTAACGTTCACAAAATGTCTTTATTGTAAATATGTATTTTTGCACAACTGTTATGCAAAACTGTTCAAAAATGCTTTATTTTTCATTACATGCTGTACGCCTTCTGACAATAAAATAGTTTAAATGCAAAAATTAGGTATTGATGCAGCGACCAGAAAAATTGATGTCAGTTTGTGGACCATTATTAGCTCAAGGCAGCTCATCTATCAGGCCTTTTTTAATCGAATGTATCGCCCACTGTCAGTCCCTTCGGGATCCATCCCTCATTCATCTTAATAAAGGTGAGTTAATCTCGACTTTTTTGACCTAGGCGACTTATCAGTGACAAAACCTCCTGCTGCACTGAAGGTCCTTTCTGACAGGACACTTGAAGCGGGGCAGGACAGAAGTTCTATGGCAAATTGGGATAGCTCAGGCCACAGGGCAAGCATGCACACCCAGTAGTCAAGGGGTTCATCGCTCCTCATAGTGTCGATATCTGTAGTTATAGCGAGGTAGTCTGTTACCTGACGGTCGAGTCGTTCTCTGAGGGTGAACCACGAAGGGCTGTGGCGATGTATAGGACTTAAAAAGCTCTGCATGTCCTCCATCAACAACACGTCTGTAAAGTGTCCTCTCCTTGCCGGTGTGGTCGTGGGAGGAGGAGGATTATGTTCACCTCTTCCGCTGTTAGATTGCCTTTGTGCTGTGACATCACCCTTAAACACTGTGTAAAGCATACTTTTTAATTTTATTTGGTAGTGCTGCATCCTTTCTGACTTGTGGTAATTCGGTAACATTTCAGGCACTTTCTGCTTATACCGGGGGTCTAGTAGCGTGGACACCCAGTACAGGTCATTCTCCTTCATCCTTTTTATACGAGGGTCCCTCAACAGGCACGACAGCATGAAAGACCCCATTTCCACAAGGTTGGATGCCGAGCTAGTCATGTCCCGTTCCTCGTCCTCAGTGATCTCACTGAAGGTATGTTCTTCCCCCCAGCCACGTACAACACCACTGGTACCAGATAGGTGACAACGAGCACCCTGGGATGCCTGTTGTGGTTGGTCTTCCTCCTCCTCCTCAAAGCCACATTCCTCCTCTGACTCTTCTTCCTCACAATCCTCTTCCAGTATTGACGCAGGTCCAGCAAGCGATGCTGATAAGGCTGTTTCTGGCGGTGATGGTGACCACAACTCTTCCTCTTCCTCTTTACGCTCATCTATGGCCTGAACCAGCACTCTTCGCAGGGCATGCTCCAGGAAGAAAACAAATGGTATGATGTCGCTGATGGTGCCTTGGGTGCGACTGACCAGGTTTGTCACCTCCTCAAAAGGACGCATAAGCCTACAGGCATTGCGCATGGGCGTCCAGTAACGTGGCAAAAAAATCCCCAGCTCCGCAGAGGCTGTCCTAGCACCCCGGTCATACAAATACTCGTTAACGGCCTTTTCTTGTTGGAGCAGGCGGTCGAACATTAGGAGTGTTGAATTCCAACGTGTCGGGCTGTCTAAAATCAAGCGCCTCGCTGGCATGTTGTTTCGTCGCTGGATATCTGTAAAGTGCGCCATGGCCGTGTAGGAACGCCTGAAATGGGCACACACCTTCCTGGCCTGCTTCAGGATGTCCTGTAAGCCTGGGTGCTTATGCACAAAGCGTTGTACAATCAGATTACACACATGTGCCATGCATGGCACATGTGTCAACTTGCCCAAATTCAATGCCGCCAACAAATTTCTTCCGTTGTCACAAACCACTTTGCCGATCTCCAGTTGGTGCGGAGTCAGCCACTGATCCACCTCTGCGTTCAGGGCGGACAGGAGTGCTGGTCCGGTGTGACTCTCTGCTTTCAGGGAAGTCAACCCCAAGACGGCGTGACTGCTGTATCCGGGATGTGGAATAGTACCTGTGGAGCTGGGGGGGTGCCGTTGATGTGGAGCAAGACATAGGAGCAGCAGAAGAGGACTCAGCCGAGGAGGTTATGGAAGAGGATGGAGTAGGAGGAGTAGAGGAGGTGGCAGCAGGCCTGGCTGCAAGTCGTGGCGGTGTCACCAACTCCTCTGCAGAGCCACGTATTCCATGCTTGGCAGCAGTCACCAGGTTTACCCAATGCGCAGTGTAGGTGATATACTTGCCCTGACCATGCTTTGTAGACCAGGTATCCGTGGTCAGATGGACCCTTGCCCCAACACTGTGTGCCAAAGATGCCATTACTTCCTTTTGCACAATCGAGTACAGGTTGGGGATTGCCTTTTTTGCAAAGAAATTTTGTCCGGGTACCTTCCACTGCGGTGTCCCAATAGCTACAAATTTTTTGAACGCCTCAGACTCCACCAGCTTGTATGGTAAAAGCTGGCGGGCTAAGAGTTCAGACAAGCCAGCTGTTAGTTGCCGGGCAAGGGGCTGACTTTGTGACATTGGCTTCTTACGCTCAAACATGTCATTGACAGACACCTGACTGTGGGCAGATGAGCAGGGACTGCTCAGGGCAAGACACGGAGTGGCGGATGGTTGAGAGGGGGCAAGAAGGGCAGCAGTGGTTGACGTGGCTGAAGATGCTGGACCAGGAGGAGGATGGCGGCTTTGACTTTGTGTGCTGCTTGTACTCATGTGTTGCGTTTGTGATGTGACATCATGTGCCTTCGCAAAGAAGTTGTACCTAGGTGGGTGTTGGACTTCCCACGACTCAGTTTCTTTTCGCACAGGTTGCAAATGGCATCACTGTTGTCACAGGCAGACACACGAAAAAATTGCCACATTGCTGAGCTCTGCAATGACGGCATTCTGGTGGTGGCAAAAGCATGCGTTGACTGGCGTGCTGTCTGACTGACCCCGGGTGCCAATGCATGCTGTCTGACTGTGCCACTAGCTACTTTCGACGACCTCCCGCTGCTTCCAACTCGTCTCCTCCTCCTCTCTGTCTCCCCATCTGAACTTTCCTCCTGTTCTTCTTCTCTTATAGCGGGCACCCACGTGACATCCACGGACGCATCGTCATCATCAACCGCTTCACTTGTATCTGACAACTCAACAAAGGAAGCAGCACCGGGTACAACATCATCATCATCAGACCGTACGTCCATGTGTGTAATGCTGCCTGACTGGGACATATCCCTATCTACATCCTCTGGCACTAATGTTTGTGCATCACTCATTTCTTCCAACGCATGTGTAAATAACTCTGCTGACGGATCAAGTGAAGCGGCTGTGGTGCTAGTGTTGGTGGTGGCGGCAGGCGAGTGGTAACTGGAGAGGTGCCCGAAGCTAAGCTGGAGGAGGATGGTGCGTCTAGGTTCCGAGCGGAAGCTGTAGAAGATTGGGTGTCCTGTGTTAGCCAGTCAACCATGTCCTCAGAACTGTTCAAGTTCAGGGTACGTTGCCTCTGAAAACTGGGCCAAAGGGAATCACAGCACCATGACCACGACGGCTCCTGCGGGGTGGCCTGCCTCTGTCTGTAATTTTTTTTACGATTAGTGGTACTATGCGTGCAAGCTACTGTGACACCAGATATGAGTGTCACTGAGCACTGGCAAAAGTTGGCAGACTAGATGCAATAGGCTTCACACACACGCCTGTAGGCAGGCAACTGATATTCAATCGATTTCAGTAAAAAAAAGTTTTTTGTTTTATTTCACTGCACACTACGGTTGCACTAGATATGAGTGTCACTGTGCACTGGCAAAAGTTGGCAGACTAGATGCAATAGGCCTCACACACACGCCTGTAGGCAGGCAACTGATATTCAATCGATTATAGTAAAAAAAGGGTTCTTTTATTTCACTGCACACTACGGTTGCACTAGATATGAGTGTCACTGAGCACTGGCAAAAGTTGGCAGACTAGATGCAATAGGGCTCACACACACGCCTGTAGGCAGACAACTGATATTCAATCGATTCCAGTAAAAAAAGGGTTGTTTTATTTCACTGCCCACTACGGTTGTACTAGATATGAGTGTCACTGTGCACTGGCAAAAGTTGGCAGACTAGATGCAATAGGCCTCACACACACGCCTGTAGGCAGGCAACTGATATTCAATCGATTACAGTCAAAAAAGGGTTCTTTTATTTCACTGCACAATACGGTTGCACTAGATATGAGTGTCACTGTGCACTGGCAAAAGTTGACAGACTAGATTCAATAGGCCTCACACACACGCCTGTAGGCAGGCAACTGATATTCAATCAATTACAGTAAAAAAAGGGTTCTTTTATTTCACTGTACACTACGGTTGCACTAGATATGAGTGTCACTGTGCACTGGCAAAAGTTGGCAGACTAGATGTAATAGGCCTCACACACACGCCTGTAGGCAGGCAACTGATATTCAATCGATTACAGTAAATAAAGGGGTTGTTTTATTTCACTGCACACTACGGTTGCACTAGATATGAGTGTCACTGTGCACTGGCAAAAGTTGGCAGACTAGATGCAATAGGCCTCACACACACGCCTGTAGGCAGGCAACTGATATTCAATCGATTACAGTAAATAAAGGGGTTGTTTTATTTCACTGCACACAACGGTTGCACTAGATATGAGTGTCACAGTGCACTGGCAAAAGTTGTCAGACTAGATGCAATAGGCCTCACACACACGCCTGTAGGCAGGCAACTGATATTCAATCGATTACAGTAAAAAAAGGGTTCTTTTATTTCACTGTACACTACGGTTGCACTAGATATGAGTTTCACTGTGCACTGGCAAAAGTTGGCAGACTAGATGCAATAGGCCTCACACACACGCCTATAGGCAGGCATCTGATATTCAATCGATTACAGTAAATAAAGGGGTTGTTTTATTTCACTGCACACTACGGTTGCACTAGATATGAGTGTCACTGTGCACTGGCAAAAGTTGGCAGACTAGATGCAATAGGCCTCACACACACGTCTGTAGGCAGGCAACTGATATTCAATCGATTACAGTAAAAAAAGGGTTGTTTTTTTTCACTGCACACTACGGTTGCACTAGTTATGAGTGTCACTGCGCACTGGCAAAAGTTGGCAGACTAGATGCAATAGGCATCACACACACACCTGTAGGCAGGCAACTGATATTCAATCGATTACAGTAAATAAAGGGGTTGTTTTATTTCACTGGACACTACGGTTGCACTAGATATGAGTGTCACTGTGCACTGGCAAAAGTTGGCAGACTAGATGCAATAGGCCTCACACACACACCTGTAGGCAGGCAACTGATATTCAATCGATTACAGTAAAAAAAGGGTTGTTTTTTTTCACTGCACACTACGGTTGCACTAGTTATGAGTGTCACTGTGCACTGGCAAAAGTTGGCAGACTAGATGCAATAGGCCTCACACACACGCCTGTAGGCAGGCAACTGATATTCAATCGATTACAGTAAATAAAGGGGTTGTTTTATTTCACTGCACACTACGGTTGCACTAGTTATGAGTGTCACTGTGCACTGGCAAAAGTTGGCAGACTAGATGCAATAGGCCTCACACACACGCCTGTAGGCAGGCAACTGATATTCAATCGATTACAGTAAAAAAAGGGTTGTTTTATTTCACTGCACACTACGGTTGCACTAGATATGAGTGTCACTGTGCACTGGCAAAAGTTGGCAGAGTAGATGTAATAGGCCTCACACACACGCTAGCAGGCAGGCATATGCAATTAGATTACACAGAAAAAAATAATAAAATAAAATAAAAAGGGCTTTTTGGGTTGCTGTCCTTGCAGCAGATATCAAAGGAGTCCTTCAGGTGTGTAGTGAAAGCTAAATACACAGCCTGGCTATCTATTTCCCTATTAAATCAGCAGAAAAAAATAATAAAATAAAATAAATGATGTTCTAGCCCTAAAAAGGGCTTTTTGGGTTGCTGTCCTTGCAGCAGATATCAAAGGAGTCCTTCAGGTGTGTAGTGAAAGCTAAATACACAGCCTGGCTATCTATTTCCCTATTAAATCAGCAGAAACAAATAATAAAATAAAATAAATGATGTTCTAGTGCTAAAAAGGGCTCTTTGGGTTGCTGTCCTTGCAGCAGATATCAAATGAGTCGTTCAGGTGTGTAGTGAAAGCTAAATACACAGCCTGGCTATCTATTTCCCTATTAAATCAGCAGCAGGTAGAATAATATGTCCTCTCTCAACAAAAGTAGCTTCAGAATGATTCTAAAATGGAGGCTGTCATTCAGATGGAAGGCTCTGGAAGGGAGTGTATGCTGCTGATTGGCTGGAATGTGTCTGCTGACTGTAAGGTGCAGGGTCAAAGTTTCCTCAATGATAAAGAATAGGGGGCGGACCGAAAAGCGCATGTGTTCGCCGTTCGTTGCGAACATGCGAAAATCGCCGCGAATAGTTCTCCGGCGAACTGTTCGGGACATCACTATTAAGGACCGATCAGGAGAGTAGGGGAAAGGAAATTACCCTACACAGAGTTGGTACCGAATGCTGTCCCTTTGACTGTGTTAGTAATTGCTTACAACAGCGGATGGGCTACTCAGGCACGCTGTTAATACACAAAAATGGGCTTGCCCTTTCCTACTTCCAATTCTCGGAGGTCCTAAAGGTCTGCCTGTGGTGCCTTGGGTTAGAATGGACGGAGTTTGGCACTCATTCATTTCAAATTGGGGCAGCAGGACTGGGTTTACCAGAGGATTTTGTAATGAGGATTGGGAGGTGGGAATGAAGGCATTTTCAGAGCTATGTGAGGCCAGCGGATGCTGTGTGCTAACTGTTCCATACCTGTTACAGGCGCCAGGAAGCCGCTCTGGATCATCAGCCATTCATATATATACTGGGCTCAGAGGTTTGCTACAGTTTTTTTGAACGGCCTGCAACTGGACGTACCAGAAGATGTCATGCAGGTGCAATGGGCTGGTATACGAGGACTGAGATGGTCACAAGTGAGCAGGCTGATTGACACTTATGCCCAATGTTTTGGTAGCCCCACCATTATGCTAATTCATGCTGGGGACAATGACCTGGGGGTGGTTCCTATAAAAAGATTAGTGAGGGACATGAAGTGGGATGTCTCTGGTTGGAGGGGAAAATTGATGGTGATATGGTCGGAAATCATTAGGAGGAGGGTGTGGCGGAATGCAAGGGCTCCCATTCGTTTAGATAAGGCTTGCCTTAAAGTTAACAAGTTGGTGGCTAGTTTCATTCGCAGGATGGGATTCCTGGCATTGCACTACAGAGAATTTTTAGGACCAAGGATTATTGGTTCCTGCCCGATGGTATGCATCTCCCTGAGTTTGGGCTGGAATTAATGATGCTTGAATTTAAAGAATGCATCCAATGAGCCAGAGCTTTATTGGGGAGATCGCAGACCCGTGAGGGGTCCCGTTCCTGCTCTGTGGGGGAGTTGCCCGGCACAGTGGTTTAGAAAATGGGGCTTGCCCCTACCCTATGGGTGTGTTACAGCAGCGAGTAGGTTAGGCCCATGGTTGTCTGCTCAGGGGCGTAAGGTTGCTGATGCTGGCCGGGCCCTCCCCCTTGTTTATGGTTATATATAATGGTGTCTTTCAATAATTGCTGTGTCCCATTGTTTTACCCATATCCGTGTCTAGTCTGCTTATTTTAGTAATATTAATTGTGTCATTGCACTGAATGGATCTTGCTAGGGTCATGAAAAAGCAATTGATACAATGAAGTGGTGTATTTAATTTAAATTCTGGTTAAACTAGGCTTCCATGACCGAACACTACAACTTCAAGTTCATTACAAATCCCCAATATTTTCTTCCTCATTCAAATATTCTTTTTAAGAGTGATATTTACTGCACACCATCAAACAACTTGTTCTGAAATTATACCCCATTATTTACTTTTAATAAAAGAAACCGATAACTGAAAATACCTCTTTCCTGGAAGCGTAGAACAATGCACTCAGGATTCTGTATTTGTTTACAATTTTACCCACACATATTAATTAAAAAAATATTAAAATCTTGCAATATTTACTGTTCCATTTAATTTGGAATACTAAGAAACCACAATTAATGTATAGTCACAAATGTAAGGCTAGCCTTTCAGCCCTAAATTTCCTTCACTATTACTATTTAGCCTAGCTAGCAATTTTAAAACAAATACACCCTTGTGGACTGCGCTGGAAAATACATTTTTATCTTCATTAACTTGAGCTACTAGCCCATTGTTAAGTGATTTTAATTAATTCCAGAGGAATATAATGAGTCCATTTATCACTAACACGCTTAAAATATCTCTACGCCCCCTTTGAAACTGATGCTAATATTTGATAACCCTGCATTTCTTAATTTATTTCTGGGCAATAAACTTAAATTATTTTCTTCTGGACAATTCTACTACTTTATTTTGCTGATGGCAGTGAACAGACCACAATTGAGTTCAACATTTAACCACAGATTGAAGACTAGAATAAAAATCAATTAAGAAGCACACACACACACACACACATATATATATATATATATATATATATATATATATATACACACACACTAGCAACTTTGCCACACAATGGGAGCCTCCCCCCACCTCTCCCACTATCTACTTTACTGGCCTCGCGATGAGCGCCTTTGGAGCTCATTGCGAGACTCTCCCCCTGTCTACTTCCTTCCTTGTGTCTCATTTCCCCCCTCCACTCCCTCCTTTGTGTCTATCATTTCCATTTCCTCTCCCTCCCTTGTATCTCCTTCCCCCGTGTTTTTACCCCCCTCTCCCTCCTGTGTCTCTAACACCTCCCCTGTATCTCTTTCCCTCCTGTGTCTCTTTCCTCCCTTCCTTGTGTCTCTTTCCCCTCCCCTGTGTCTCTTTCCCCTCCCCTGTATCTCTTTCCCCCTCCCCTGTGTGTCTTTCTTCCCATTCCCTCCCCTGTGTCTGTTCCCCCCTCCCTCGTGTCACGCCCCTATTTCCTCACCCTGTGTCTCTTCCCCCTCCTCTCTCTCCCCTGTCTCTCTTCCCCCTCCTCTCCCTCCCCTGTGTCTCTTTCCCCCTCTCCCTCCCATGAGTCTCTTTCCCCCTCCCCTGTGTGTCTTTCCTCCCATTCCCTCCCCTGTGTCTGTTCCCCCCTCCCTCGTGTCATGCCCCCATTTCCACACCATGTGTCTCTTCCCCCCCTCCTCTCTCTCCCCTTGTCTCTCTTCCCCCCCTCTCCCTCCCATGCGTCTCTTTCCCCCTCCCCTGTGTGTCTTTTCTCCCTCTCCCTCCCCTGTGTATGTTCCCCCCTCCCTCGTGTCACCCCCCCATTTCCTCACCCTGTGTCTCTTCCCCCCCTGCTCTCTCTTCCCTGTCTCTCTTCCCCCCCTCCTCTCCCTCCCCTGTGTCTCTTCCCCCTCCTCTCCCTCTTTGTGTCTCTTCCCCCTCCTCTCCCTCCCCTGTGTCTCTTCCCCCCCCTCCTCTCCCTCCCCCGTGTCTCTTTCCCTCCTCCTCTCCCTCCCCGTGTCTCTCCCCCCTGTGTCTCTTTTCCCCCTCTCCCTCTGTGTCTTCCCCCCCTCCCTCTGTGTTTTTTCCCCCTTTCCCTCTGTGTCTTTTCCCCCTCTCCCTCTGTGTCTCTTCCGCCTTCCTCCTGTGTCTCTTTCCACCTCCCCTGTGTTTCTTCCCCCCTCCGCCTCTTCCCCCCTCTCCCCCACTGTGTCTCTCTTTCCCAACTGTGTCTCTCTTTCCCCACTGTGTCTCTCTTTCCCCACTGTGTCTCTCTTTCCCCACTGTGTCTTTCTTTCCCCCTGTGTCTTTCCCCTGTGTCTCTCCCCTTGTGTCTCTTCCCCCCCTCTGTGTCTCTTCCCCCACTCTCCCTCTGTGTCTCTTCCCCTGCTCTCCCTCTGTGTCTCTTCCCCCTCTCCCTCTGTGTCTCTTTCCCTCCCCTCTCCCTCTGTGTCTCTTTCCCCCCTCTCTATCTGTGTTTCTTTCCCCCCTCCCTCTGTGTCTCTTCCCCCCTCCCTCTGTGTCTCTTCCCCCCTCTCCCTCTGTGTCTCTTCCCCCCCTCTCCCTCTGTGTCTCTTTCCCCCTCTCCCTCTGTGTCTCTTCCCCCCTCTCCCTCTGTGTTTCTTCCCTCCTCTCCCTCTGTGTCTCTTTCCCTCTCCCTCTGTGTCTCTTTCCCTCTCCCTCTGTGTCTCCCTCCCCTCTCCCTCTGTGTTTCTTTCCCTCCCCTCTCCATCTGTGTCTCTTTCCCTCCCCTCTCCATCTGTGTCTCTTTCCCCCCTCTCCCTCTGTGTTTCTTCCCACCCCTCTCCCTCTGTGTCTCTTTCCCCCATCCCTCTGTGTCTCTTTCCCCCTTCTCCCTCTGTGTCTCTTCCCCCCTTCTCCCTCTGTGTCTCTTTCCCCCCTCTCTCCCTCTGTGTCTCTTTTTCCCCTCTCTCCCTCTGTGTCTCTTTCCCCCCTCTCTCCCTCTGTGTCTCTTTCCCCCCTCTCTCCCTCTGTGTCTCTTTCCCCCTCACTCCCTCTGTGTCTCTTTTCCCCCTCTCTCCCTCTGTGTCTCTTTCCCCCCTTCTCCCTCTGTGTCTCTTTCCCCCCTCTCTCCCTCTGTGTCTCTTCCCCCCTTCTCCCTCTGTGTCTCTTTCCCCCCTCTCTCCCTCTGTGTCTCTTTTCCCCCTATCTCCCTCTGTGTCTCTTTCACCCCCCTCTCCCTCTGTGTCTTTCCCCCCTCACTCCCTCTGTGTCTCTTTCCTCCCCCTCTCCCTCTGTGTCTCTTCCCTCCCCTTAGGTGCAGCGCAGTGCGCATGCCCGGCTCACGTCGCCCCCGATTGTCTTTGCCATCGGATCGTTGTCAAACTGCTATAATATGTATATATGTATGTATGTATATACATATATATATATATATATACTAGCGACTTGCGCGTCAAAAAAAAGACAGTCAAGAAAATTTGAAGCCATGGGAATGCTGTTTGCCACACAATGTTTTTGTTTTTGTACTGTGAGGACCTTCAGCGCTCGTTGCGAGCCTCTCCTCTGGTGTACTTTTGCTCCTCTGAGCAGCCTCTCTGCTCATGACAAAGACAGATACATATGTCTATATTTTTGTAACTAATAATCAATTAATTAGTTACTTAATGAATTAATATACTTTACCTATTTGTAATTAATATATCCATCAATCAATAGGTCGAAGAGCTAACAATCTTTTTTCATGTTCCCGCAGCATATAATGTCCAGTTGGACTGTTGCTGGCATGTGGAGATTTTTTTATGAATGTCCCAACTGTGCATCAGAAGTAGGCTGCGTGCGCGAGGGCAAACCGTTGGTTTATTTGTTTAAAGCGCTACTGTAGATTCGTAATGTGGTGATGTGCAAGTTCGGAGTGTAAAGTAGCGTAGTTTGTCTATGTGCTCCGTGGTTCGCCAGTATTTGGCGACATTTGTAGTAATGT
Source organism: Discoglossus pictus (assembly GCA_027410445.1). Classification (NCBI taxonomy): domain Eukaryota; kingdom Metazoa; phylum Chordata; class Amphibia; order Anura; family Alytidae; genus Discoglossus; species Discoglossus pictus. The sequence continues at coordinate 166,850,986 of CM050167.1, read as the reverse complement.
ATTTTGTACCCTGTACGTTCCTGTGTGAAAATGGTACGCGCTTGGAGGTGTGTTGCGCGGTCCAGGGTCGTGTAGCCTCGTTTTCATTTGTTTTTGCCGCCATTTTTTTTCTCGCTTAGCCGATTTTGGAGTGCCGAAACTCTTTAAAATAGACTTAAATTTGCGTTCCACCTTACTTCCAGACGTCCTGGCTGTTCCCCCGTGCTGTGTGTGATGTTTTTGTTGTTTTTTGTCTTATTTATTTTTTGTGTATTTTGATTTTCGACGTTCGGCCGTTAGCTTCGTATTTTTCCTACCTGGTAAAAAAAAATTCTAAGTCCCTGTTTGCCACATAATGTGAGGCTTTTGCTCCTCTGAGCACTTTCGGCACTCACTGCGAGCCTCTACCACCGGGTATTTCAACTTTCCTGCTCTGCTATGATCACCTTTGGTGCTCATCGTGGACCTCGCAATGAGCACCTTAGGCGCTCATTGCAAACCTCTCCCCCTCGCAGTGCGCATTGGGAGCCCCGCAATGAGCACCTTTGGCGTTCATTGCAAGCCTTTCCTCCCGCCTACTGTACAGGCTGCTCGTTGCAGGGTTCGTTAACCTGCAAGTTTTGTGCTTGGGAATGCCATGTGTGCCATTTGCTTGGGAATGCCCCAGTCCCTTCCCTTTTTCTTTCTTCCCTGTGTGTCTGCTAAATGTTTGTGTGCTACGCGCTGAATGCCATTTGTGTTATTTTCAAAGTCCTGCGTGCCTGGCGTTGTTCCTGTTTGTTTTATTTTATGTTTTTCGTCCGCCATTTTTTTCCCTGCTTAGCCGATTTTCAATTGATGAAAAACAGCAAATATGACTCAAAATTGCTTGCAACCTCCCAGGCTTCATGGCTCTCCCCTTGTGCTGTGTGTGTGTGTTTTTTTATTTTTTTATTATTATTTTGCAGGTTTTTCGAGTAACGCGCTGGAACTAAGTTTGACCGTTAAATTAGCAAACTGCATTCCTTGCGGTCAACGGCAAAGTGCTACGTGCTTAAACTGCTCGCCTGCAATGAGCGGCCTTGGTCCTAAGTCCTGCGTGCGCGGTCGATGGCTTGCCTCGCTTTGCAAGGCTCGCAGTTACCAAACGGCTTAACTCACTTCCCGAGGCTTGCAAAGTGTGACGAACATTGTATATATAAACAAGTATGTAGATGCCATAAAAAATCATGTTGCATCAATATAGGTTTAAGAACCAACACATGGTTTGCTGGGTCACGAGTAGACTTAAAATCTGCGTTATTTTTTATGTACTCCTGGAGTCATCAATACACCACTATTTCATTCTGTCAACACAAATTTGATCTCAACAAACATACAACTGTTGACTGTAACAATTATATGAGAGAAATCTGTGCTTCCTCATTACTCCGAAACCCAATGATAATTGGTGGACCTAACATGACAGTAAAAATTGACAAAATCGTCTTTTCTAAGCAAAGCATAATGAAGAATTCTACCCCAACAATGGGATGTTTGGCGGAATATGTCGCAAGACACATGAAGCTTTCCTGGTAGCTGTTCCAGACAGCTACCGCATTAATACCCATCATTAAGCAACATATAAAACCTGGCACAACCATCATATCCGACAAGTGGAGGGTGTATAACCGGCTATCACAGGAAGAGTACACTCATTTGCAAGTTAAGCATTCCATACATTTTGTGAATCAAGAAACGCACAGACTATTGTGTGTAGAAGCATGTTCTTCCTACCTGTGTGATTTCCTGTGGCGTAAAAGATTGACCAAAGAACAGGACCCATTTGACCAAATATTAAAAAACGTAGTAGAATATTCACAGCCAACCATGTAAAAAAATATAAATGTTCTAAAAATATTGTTTACTTAAGTTAAATAGTTATAAAAAAGAGTTGTAAATGTTAATTTTAGTTGTAATAAATATTTTGTCAAAAAGTTAAAGCATCTCTTTGTAATTCTTTCATAATTACAACACCATAACTTAATCCCTGACCCTAACCTTATCCCTAACCCTATGCCTAACTCTAACCTCTGACCCTATGCCTAACTCTAACCCTGACCCTATGCCTAACCCCTGACCCTAAACTTATGACTAATGCTAACCATCTGCCTAACCCTTACCCTAAACCTAACAGTAACTCTATGCCTAACCTTAACCATAAACACACCTTTCACCTTTTATTAAAACATACAAAAGAACAGAATCATATATGAAGTATTTTTATTTAAGTAGACTGCGTGAAACCACTGCATCGAACCACAATATAAGTAGACTGCATTACCACAATATTCAGTATAGATGGCGCTAGAGCGCGCCTCTTACAGAAAGCTGGCATGCATTACCACAATATACAGCATAGGTGGCGCTAGAGCGCGCGCCTCTACAGAAAGCCGGCAGAGCGCCCGGCAGTTCGCACGGCCGTGCGTAGCACAAACGTTGATAAGCGATAATATAAAAGGAGAAGACCTACAGGCACACACACCATATATTTATCATCATATACACAGCTAACAATCAATAAAGTATCTTATTCACTAAATCATTTTTCTGAAGTCAATCCATGTTACCCATACACAATTACATACACACAGTACAAATTAGTAAAATAATTATCACATACACAAAGTAAAATGAGATTAAATTGTGCGCGGTTCCTCTGGAGCGTTACACACACTTTAGAAACAATATTAGTGATAATGCTGTTTTGGAATCTCCCATTTTGGCTTCTGCAGATCAGTTTTTTCGAGTTGGGGGAGACTTTGAATGTACATGGAGTGATGTCTCCATAATATGAATGTGGCAGTTAGTGCTCTCAGCACAATTAAAGTGATTTATTTTTTTTTAGTTTACAAGGACACACACACCTGAGAAAGTAAAAGGCATCAGTAGGCAAGGAAGCCAAATGGAAAACTGAATAACGAATAAATGCATATAAAAGTTGCAAAATATAAAATGTATTGATTTATTTTTCTCTAAAAAATGTTTTGCCACTTGTCATGTTTAGTTATTACCCGCTGAGGTCCTTTCCTTTTTGCCTCTCTTTTTCATTCCTAAGAATAAATGAATAATGCTATAAATCGCCTTTTTAATCAATTTTAGATTGTCTTTTTTGTACTTACAAGCCATCTGACATTGTGCAAGAAATGATTATCTTTTTATGTGTATTTTACAACAACAAAAAATCAGTGACAAAATGGACAATGTCTCAGCATCTCTGCTAAGTCTATGTTCAATTAGAGAGATAAAAAATAATGTAAAGCATTAACAAGGTTGATTTTCAAGAAAAGGAGAACATCCAATAATGCTATATCATTTACCAATGACTGGAGACTCGATGGTCAGGTTTTCAAGACAATCACAAGTATTTCTGTGCTTAACCTTGAAACAGCTGTACGTAGGTAGGATTCCTGGCTTGTGCATAATCCGTCCTGAGCTTTGCAAAAAAGCCTAAAGGAAGTCATGTTTAAAATGTTAATGGATTGCAAGAGTGAAGCCTTTGTGGAAACATTTGCATGTCCCTGCCCAGGTTCCCAGAGTGCAGTGTAAAAACTGGATTTCACAGAATTCTGAGCAGAAAACACATTTTTCTAACTTGTTTTAGACATTCAAATGTGAGCAGATATGTACTATTTATTTACTTTTCTTCAGTAATACATAGTATAGCATCAGGAAAATGGATGAAACTGTCAAAGGTATTTTTAAAAAGGGTTTCCAATTTGGGGTTGAAACGTATTTGAATCCCTCCTTAGCCACTGTATATACTGTATAATGAGGCTGCATCTTTTGAGTAACTGGAATCTGCTGTTCTGCATTTGTTGCTTTTTCCTTTTTAGTATCAGGCTGCAATGTACTGGGTTCAGGGATCAAAACCATGTGAACTCTCTATATATGTTTAAATGTTTCTATAGAGTTCACAGTATAAACCAAGTATAAGTATAAACAGTATAAAATAACTGAGGTCTGCAATACAGTCACCCATTTCCCTGCTAACCAAGAGCCCCATTCTATTCCCTTATATTGCAAATGAAACCATGTTTAAGAGTAAAACTTCCTAACTATTCTATTCACCCATCCCGGACACATTGCGAGAGAACTGCTAAGAGTTACTGCGGCAAGACAAAGCTGCAAATAACAGCAAACTGTTCTATTAACTTTTGCATTGATGAAATATTACTGCTTCCCCAAAAACCTATTTAATCGAGACTGCCCAAAATAGGGTAGACCCATAAAAAGTAAAAAATTAAGAAAAATTTACAGGTACTAAATAGCACTCGCAAATGATTTTAAAACCTTTGCTGAATGCCTGAGCCCCGCTTAAAGAGACAGTCCCCCCATGGTTAACTAATTAGCCTCCCATAAACCATGGGGGTTTATATAGACCCCCATGGTAAATTAATTAACAAATTAACGTAAAGGGGGTTATTTAAATAAATACATTAATTGCAATGTGGGTCCACTAGGACCCCCATAAAACCATATGTTAAAACATTATACTAAATTAATAACTTAAGCACCCAATTAACTCATAAATATGAATAAATCTAAATTATTTATTTTTAAACATTCATTGCAAAAAAATAAAAAACTTGCATTACAAAAAATTCAAAACCCTGAATTAAAACTAACAAAAACAAAAAATTACAATTAAAATAAAAAAAGACGGTTAAAAAGAACATAAAAAATAAAAATTAATTACAATTAATTTGATGAAATTACATTAAAATAAAAAAACAATTCACAGCCTGTAAATTAAAAAGATTTAATAACACTTACCTAGCCCAAATAATAATCCAATGATGATCATCGCCGCTTTGGTCCTCAAGCTTCTGCCCTGGACTAGTCGGGATATCCATGTTGATAGCAGAGGTCTGGTCCTCTTCCTTCTTGAGTGAAGCCGTTATCCTCATCTCATGGGCCAGAAAAGGGCCCTCCATAAAAAAAAATGCTGCTCTGAAAAAAAAAATAGACTCAACAAACACTGTAGGAGGAGGTTTGCAGCGGAAATAGGATTTTTTAAGCATTCTGATTGGCTGCAATTTTCACCATGCTCAATACTGAATTTCAGTCTCTTAGGAGCTATCAGATTGCCCAGAATTATGGATTTAAAATGTGAGCAATCTGACTGGCCCTAATAGATTGAAAATCAATATTGATCAAGAAAGAAGAGGACCAGGACCTTTTCAATCAGCATGTATAGCCGCCTAGTCCAGGGCAGAAGAGTGAGGACCAGGGCGTCGATGATCATCGCCGAAACATAATTTGGGATAGGGAGTGTGAATTAAGTTTTTGGTTGTGTATGCTCATTAAAAGTTTTTTCGGTTACAGTAGAAGACTGGTTGCTGGGGTATGCTGTGTATTGGTTAACCCTTTCACTGACACAATTACCAAATGTACATAGATGTAAGGTGTTCATTACACTGTCATACCCTTATTCAAATAAGTGACACCTCCCCAACAATATAAATTACTTTCTATCTCTACTCCACATCTTGGTATTTTTCTCTTGGAATATCTGACCTAAAATATTTTCTACTTTATTTAATTCTTGTTCCCTCTCTACAGTCTATTTGTAACTGGTTGTGCGCATACCAAGAGCTTGGCTGTAATCGATGGTGGTCAATACATACTCCTCGGGAGTCTGATACTGCTCAGAACCAAAACTGTAAATGCACTAAGCCAAAGAACCACATGATTATAATAACACACGTTTTTTCCAACCTAAAATATATCCACTACATAATCAATCTGCATAAAAACCAGAGAAGCTATTACCGTTTTTAAGCCATCAGGATGTTGCTCCACGTATTGAGCAACAAGATCTGAGGCCAAAGAACTCATGCTATGTACTAACTGCCAACGTTGGTGTGGAAAGACTCCCATCTGAAACCATGTGCCATGCTGCCCCTGCCTGAGCACAGTTTGAAGGGTGTCCCGCACCTTACTGGACTTCTTGCAGAGGGATCTGCGCTACTCCTGGAATTTTACAGGCAGGGTCCCCAGAGATGCTGCACAGCCCACATCTGGCTCTGCAGCATGAATGTAACCCATCCATGGAGCCATTAAATGTGCTGCAACAACTTGATCCTGTTGATACATACCACTTAATCCACTAAGGGACTTATACAGAACTAAAGGCTACATCATATCTGACTCTAGAGCAAAAGAAACATAGCTTAGAGAATATATCTTACCTAACTTGTATAAACACATTTTGAAAATGGCTCATTTTTGTTTTTACAAATGATGCACTAAATTACGCAAAGTTGCAACCTACTAATTGCCAGCACAATAATATATGGAGGAGCCATCCTTTGATAGCACGCAATTAACACTAGTTTCAGACTGCTTGAGAATCAGGCAAAGCAGTGTGTTTAACAGTAACTGGACTCTTCATACTCCTTTTTCTTGCATTTAGGTACAGGTGAAAGGCAAAGGGAGAACGTTCACCAACAGTTTTAATTATAGAGACTCATCTTATTGAGACCCACTAAATCCAAGTTGCATTCCTCTAGAAATTAGATAGAGATGACCTACTATATGTGCAGTGTTTTCTGAGCACGAAGAGCAAAGGAGGACAACTGTGTGAGTCATTAACAAAATACTTACTATCAAAATAGGACCTATCCTGTTTTGTGTTCGCCGCTGTTGAAGCATGCCTCCGACGACTCTTGGAACGCCAGAAACAGGAAACGACCCCACTCACTCTCTCAGTCAGTCTCACTCACTCCCATTCCTGGGTCTCTATCCTTCTTCACAGACTTATCCTGCCCTTAACCTAGCTGTCTATATCCTCTCTCTCTTGTCTCTCTCCCCTCACACTGTCTCTCTCTGCCCCTCTCCCTAGTCTCGCTCAGTCATAATCTCTCTCCCATTCCTGGCTCTCTAACCATCTTCACATACAGCTATCTTCTCCAGTGCCTCATGTCTCTGTGTGTGTCTCCTGTCTTTCTGCACCTCTCTCAGTCCCGGTATCCTTGTGTCTCTCCTCAATTCTCTCTCAGCCCTGTCTAGAGAGGGGGAAGAGACCGCTCTCGGGTCCGGGTCTCAATCTCAGGCCTGGGGGTCTCTCACCTTCTTCACAGACAGTGATTTGCTCTCCAGTATCGGGTCCTTCACCTCCCGGGGCAGTCGGCGGTGGCGTGCTTCAACAGCGGCGAATACAAAACAGGATAGGTCTTTAAAATGTTACTTGCAGGGCAGCATCCTGCCTTTGTACAAGGTTTTCTAGTTTCATTTGTCTGTTGTATGTAGGACTAACTACTTTATAGAGAAACGAACATCTGGGATCTGCTGCCAGTTCAGGGTATAATTGCCTTGTAATTTCAGGGCTGGATCACTCTTTTGAGCGATGCCAGACTGATATATCGCCTTGTGAAGGACATCAAACTACTTTCAAGTGATCTTTTTAACAAACTAGATGCCATTGACCTCATCCAATACAGAACCATCCTGGAATCAATCGATATACGCAAAAATCCCACAGAGAGAGGGCCTAGCAGCATGTCAGAAAAAACTGTACCAAGAAAACATGACTATGACACTTGTCACACAGATCATAGATTTCATACCAACACATAACTATATTTCAAAAGCAATTCTACTTACAAAATGGGGACAGTTATCTGTACACCACAATATGCCAGCCTATTCATGGCAAAATTGGGGGAGGTATTTATGTCTAATTGTCATACAAAGCCCCTAGCCTACCTTTGATAGATAGATGACACTCTTATCATCTGGACTGCCGGTGAAGAGAAACTCTTGGAATTCCACAACAAATACAAGGAGCCCTACCCCACTATAAACCATTAGTGATAACATACAACCCATAATTGGAAGTAATATGTAAAATAACCAAAGAAATTCAAGCAATACTGCACATGGACAAGACCAAAAAATATTTCCAGATCCTCCTCTTCTGTCATATACAACCTCCTAACTTGAAACAAATGGTAGAAAGGACACCACTTAAGAAAACTACTATTAATGGCACATTCCCCTGCAAAAAAAAAGAGATGTGTAACATGTACTAGCATATCTTCAATAGATAAAGTCTCAATCCCACACCCTGACCAACACCATTGAGTGACTGGTGAGTTTTCATGCAAATCATCACGTGGTATACCTCATCATGTGTGTCAAATGGCCTAAAGTGTTCTATGTAGGTGAAACTTTAAGACAAATAATAAATTCACACAGGCACAATGTATAGAAAAACAGACACACCTATGGGTGGACATTTCTGCTAAAATGGCCATAGCTTCAATGATTTGAAGGTCAGGACACAGAGAGATGTCAAGATATAGGAACATAAATACATGCAGAAATGTGGAATCATAAGAGATACATTTTAACTCCATATCCTCCATATCCAGGACATCCTTGAACCATTTGCTTCCTACAGAGACTGTCTGTATCACACCCAGTGCATCAAACACTTCCTCTATTCCTCTGATTTGATAATGTAAACTTTACCTGCAATCTGATCCATTTCAGTATAGTCAGTGTGTCTATATGTACTGCCAGCATTCCAGATTTCATTTGAAAATGTACTCTAAGAAGTGGCTGTGACCTTGAAAGATTTCAATCTTATCCTACTTAATTGACCATTAAAAGGTATCATCTCCACCGAAATTGTTTCCTATCATTTCATGTTGTAATTCTCAATATCTGGCCCCTCACCATGTATTTTTGCCACATCTGAATCCCTATGATCATTTATGTGTGTGGCCTGTATTACTATTTCTGTGTTTTATAATGTCAGTAATAATATCGACCCTAAATTGAGAATAGTCACAATGCATGCAGCTTTCTAACATGTCGTGATAACATAGGTTTATTAGGGTTACTGGATAATCCCCCTTCTGGATCGCTATGTTGTCATTGGGTAGGGGCTTGTGTACCTCAATGAAGCTGTGAGCTATACCATGTAGGGTCAGCCAAGATAGGCAGGTCATAGCAGAGAGGTCAGATAAACTGCGGTCCACTGGAGAAAGAACGGACAACCCACTCCAGTATCTTTGCTATGAAAAACCTCATGGATTATCACCGCCAGACACAAGAGTCAGACACGACTGAACAATTGCATAATTACAGCTTTACAAGTTTTTTTTCAGGTTCTATGTTGTGTTATACATTTTTTTCTAAAGTGAACTAACCCTGGGAAATTCCATGTTGTTGTTATATTTATTTGCAAATGAGTTTCTGACACATATGAATCAACTGCTTTGATGAGGCTAATTAGGATTACTGCCTGTCTCTGTAGTGACCTGCAATGTTATCTGACACTCTCCCACCCTTATCAACTAGTGGACCTATCCTGTTTTATGTGCGTATTTGTTGCAGTGCTGGAAGCGTGCGCTCGCGTCCCTATCTAGCTGTGATGAGCTACCAAGACCGGTAAGTCATTAGGAAGTGAGGTTTGGGGGGTTAGAGGGTTAGGGTTAGGAAATTATGTTTAGGGGGTTGGGGTGTACTACCTAGTTTTCACAGCTAGAAGGGGACGGGAGCGCGGCCACGTTCCCACAGTCGTTGGCAGCGCCCTGCAACAAATGTGCACTTAAAACAGGATAGATCCCAACTAGTTTGAGCTGCAAATTTGTATACAGAAGCAGCAAAACCAATTATAAATATTTCAGAAATGATTTGATGTAGAAAAAAACTGCTATTACAATGTATATCCAGTTTTTAATGCTCTTTAAAATTAGATGAACTTCCCTTTGGGATGTCCCTGTGAATTGGAAGCTTCTATTAGCAGTGTAATAGACTGATGACATCAGTGGGTATAGTGTGATCATTACTACTGTAATACACTGATTAGATCTGCACATGTGAGGCTCTGCACCGTCTGCCGTTCTATATCACGTGACTGACATTCATTGTAACCCAAGTTTATTTGACCATCTGCTCCTGATCACAAAAAATGTAGCTAAAGGTACGTGACGTCATGTCGTCATAATAAAACTGCGACGTCACAAGCTTTGCTAAGCCAATAGCTTGTAATGATTTTATGGGCGGAGCCGGAAGTAGGTCAGAAAAACTTCCCAGGAGCGGAAGTGAGAAAGAAGGAAGTGACTGACACCGGCAGCTGTACGGGGCGATAGAGTGCGAGAGGAAGGCCGGGAGAACGTAACCGAGAGAAGGCGAGAGGAAGAGGAGCTCTTGGAGGCCACGGGTGAGTGTTAGCTGGGGGATAGCCTCCGGCCGGGAGCAGCAGTGTCCCGGGGAGTGGCCTGCCCAGTGTGGAGCCCCAGGGAGACCAGGAGTGCAGGACAAATGCATTGCGGAGATATGTGTATGACATGGATACTATCTGATGGGTGGGATACACAGCAGAGAGACCAGGCAGCGATACAGGGCCTGGGGAGGGACTGAGATAAATACAAAGGCCCCTGAGAGCCAAATCACAGCCATCTAGACCCACTAATGTTATGTGGTGGCAGGTAATGGGGTACAGTCACAGCGCCCCATACCCAGATCTAATATACAGTAATCCATTCAATGGGGGCCACTGAGAGCCAAATCACAGCCAGCTAACCCCACTAATGTTATGTGGTGCCAAGTAATGGGGTGCAGTCACTGTGCCCCATACCCAGATCTAATATACTGTAATCCATACAATGGGGGCCCCTGAGAGCCAAATCACAGCCAGCTAACCCCACTAATGTTATGTGGTGCCAGGTAATGGGGTACAGTCACAGCGCCCCATACCCAGATCTAATATACAGTAATCCATTCAATGGGGGCCCCTGAGAGCCAAATCACAGCCAGCTAACCCCACTAATGTTATGTGGTGCCAAGTAATGGGGTGCAGTCACTGTGCCCCATACCCAGATCTAATATACTGTAAGTGACTAATCAGTACCATGGGCCCCTGAGACCCAAATCACTCACAGCCCGCTAACCCCACTAATGTGATGTGGTGCCAAGCAATGGGGAGTCACAGAGCCCCATACCCAGATTTTATATGCTGTAAGTGACTGTAATCCATCCAGTGTGCCCCTGAGAGCCAAATCACAGCCAGCTAACCCCACTAATGTGATGTGGTGTCAAGCAATGGGGAGTCGCAGTGCCCCATACCCAGATTTTGTATACTGTAATCCATACAATGGGACCCTGAGAGCCAAATCACATACTGCCAGCTAACACCACTGTTATGTGGTACCAAGTAATGGGATACAGTGAGTGTCCCATACCCAGATCTTTTATACTGTAAAGGTGATGTGAAATTGTGTGTGTTTAGTACATATACTGGTTGCCAATTGATGTATGTATTAGACTTCTATTGTTTAAATCATGCCTGCTTACTATCTGGAAGCCAGAGCTGCTAATACTTCTGGGTCCTAAATATTTTCCCAAAATATAATATGTCTATGAAGGGCTTCCTTCAAGGCTCATAGACCATGCCTGATGGGCTTCTTGAACATCTGTCTAACTCAGAAGTGTTGTTTATCGTTGTCTATCCGTACGTATATACCGGGCAAAACTCTTAAACTTAAGAAACCATTTTTTTATTTTTTTTAGGAGCCAGGAAATAAGCCTTTTATAGAGACGCATTGCACTCTGGAGAAATATATCTCATATATAAGGATATGTTCTACTTCTGTAAAGCAGGAGTTAAAACTTTTAGGAGCCAGATTATGAATAGTAATATAGTGGTAAAAAGGGCCACTTAATTCAGCACCATTTGGACCACATCACATTAAAGATCTCTTAAAAGCATGTTGAAAGAAGAGAAAAAAAAGTAATAAATGCCCAGACACCTAACTCTGTCTCGCACACATTTAATTCTCTGTGAGCAGGTATGCTTTCTGTCTATATATATATATATATATATATATATATATATATATATATATATATATATATATATATATACACACACACAAGCCATATAGGTGGAGCAAATAATCATCCTCCTTCCCTTTTATTTCTGTGTGGATTTTTTGGTTGTGATTTATGTGTATGCATAATTATCTTGGTGAGAAACTTGGCACCATGTTACTGAAACAAAATAACATTTGTCTTGAAACCGGAGAAGAATTCAGCAAAGTTGACACATTTCAAATAAAAATATGAAAGAAAACTCAAATCTCTCACATAAGCATTGTTTACATATCTTAATATATTTGTGACCTCATTGCTCCATTCTCGGTAATTTAAGTTCTTTTGTAAAATTCTGGTAGGTTGTTTACAAAGAACGAAAAAGTAGTTATTTATAGGTTCACATGTTATCAGTATATCTCTTTATTTAAACCAGGGCTTAACAATCAAGTGACCCACACACACACACACCTTCACACTCTCTCTCTCTCCAGTCACATTATTAAGACCACTAGCTAATATCATGAATAACCGTGTGCAGCCAGGACAGCAGCTAGACGGTGTGGTAGTAAGTCAATATGATCCTGGAAGGTTGGCAAGGGTATCTGGAGCCACGCAGACTGCAGTGCATCCAACAATCACTGAAGAGTGCATGGTGGAGGATCAATACGGCGGACATGACGTTCAAGGTGGTCTCACAGGTGCTTTATGGGGTTCGAGGCCAGGGAATTACTTGGAAGTCTTCGGCATGCTCTTCCAACCACTTCTGGTCATATGACACGTTGCATTGTCCTGCTGGAAGATCACATCCGCTCTGGGGAAGACCGTTAACGTGTATGTGATCTGGAAGGATGAATAGATAACCTCAATCGGTTGAGAGTTACTTCCAGGGGTATGAGTCAACCCAGAAAATGCCAAGAAAACATTCCCCAAACCATAACGCTGCCGCCACAGAGAGAGGGTGAGAGGAAGAGGAGCTCTTGGAGGCCACGGGTGAGTGAGAGCTGGGAGATAGCAGAGAGGGACAGAGCCCCAATAATGGTTGCAGAATGTCTGTTCTCAAAGGCTGTCCGCCTGACACGCCAAAGTCAGTCCACTCGACGGAGCAAAACATTTGACTCATCAGAGCAGGCAACCCTTTGCCAATCAGAGGAGGTCCAATTTTGGTACTGATGTGCAAATGGAAGCAGTTTCTGACGATGACCCCTTGTCAACATAGGTGCAGTGACCAGGCATTTGCCCTGGAGGCTCATATGCAACAGGCTTGGCTATACTGTAATTTTTAGACCCATGTCTGGTAGCTCCCCTGGTTCATTTGGATGGCGAGTCTCTCAACTGTAGTGTCGGTTGTCCTTTACACACCTTCGCAGCTGCCGTTCACCTCTGACATTAATGGCACGTGGTGCTCCGCATTCTCCATGGCGTTTTTTATCTGCAATGGTGCCATTTGTCCAGTCACGGTACACTTTAACCATAGCAGGACGCGAACAGTTTACAAACTGCGCTGTTTCAGAAATACTGCCAACTTGGCCTGAAAGACAATGATCATCCCCTTTTCAAAGTCTGATAAATCTAATGTTTTACACATGTCATCAGTGGTTGATATGTTTGTAGAATGTCTAAATGTCACCTTATATACCAACCAAGTCAGCTCATGACACGTGCCATATTTCATGGTCTAAGCGCTGCTGTTGCCAAAAGTAGGTGGTGGTCATAGTAATGTGACTTGACGCTGTGTGTGTGTGTGTGTATATGTGTATAATATTTCACATTCATGTTCCATGGAAGATTTGTCACATGCGGTTTTTAAAAATAAATGCATGTACTATAGATTTAAGACTCTAAAAGGTGCTGAGGTTTTGGCATATTTTTATACACATTTCTAATCTTATTAATAATAATTATTGGAATTCCTTTTCCAACATTCCACTTGCAAGGTCAACACCATACATTGATGCCCTTTGTTACAGGGATGAGCCGCAGAACTACAGACAAGATCTGGAGGTGCAGGGATTGACAGGTAGCTCAGGAGCAGGATGTTAGGAAAGGCAGAAATCTAATGTCAGGACGCAGTGATACATCTCATCTGACACCAAGTGAGTAGTCAATATCTCAGCTTGGCCTTATTGACGATGAGCATATATACTACACATGCCCCTTATAGTATTTGAGGTAGGAATATGGCTAGTTATGCTTGAGGCTGCCCATCTAAAACGCTACATGATTCATTGTATTATTTTACAGTTGTTTGGTGGATGAATATGGCGCAGGAGACCAACCACAGCCAGGCACCTCTGCTTTGCTCGACTGGCTGTGGCTTCTATGGGAATCCCCGAACCAACGGGTTATGTTCTGTGTGCTACAAGGAGCATCTGCAGAGACAGAACAGTGGTGGGAGGAACAGTCCACCAGGTAACTACTAACTAATCTTTAGCGTGCTTGGATGAGAGAGTATATCCATAGACTGGTGTGTGTCTACTGTGAACTTTCTAAATCTATTGTCATGTTTTTATATTTTTAGTTGTGGCAGTGGGAGCTGGCACAGAGGTATCGTCCACACAACAGGTAGACGGCTCACAGGCAGCTGATGTAGAAGAACCTGTACCCTCACAAACCACTCAAGCCAGGTAAACACGTCTTTCTATCCCATTCCCCAAAGATCATTTAATTGTTTTGTATTAGGGAAGATTCACTGTGTGACTAATTTTATCTTTGTTTAGCTCCTTGCCACTTCTAGAAGATACAGTCTCCTCTTCACAAGCTGAAAATACAGAGAGCAGAACTGCAGAGACAGAAATATCAGGTGAGCATTGAAACTTTGACAACCTTCCAAGTTTAAACATACCTGGGATAGACTTAATTATACAAAGTATTTTTGTTGTTGCTTTTTATAGGTAGATAGGCTTGGTAGACTAGATGGGCCTTTTTTGATTATTTTCTGCTCTCAAATCAACTTGCATTATACTCATGAAGCCTTGAGTTTTACAGACACAAATTTAATATTTCTGTGTATCACAATTGTTTTTAATATACAACCAGCTAAATAAACACAAAGGGGGCTCGCTCATAAATTAGGAAAAACATCCACCCATTTTTTATTTTATTTCTTTTTTTCTTCAATTCATTACTCAAGGGGGAGGTTCTTCTAAATGTCTGTTAGTGATTTGGTGCTATAAAAACCTTAAGGAAAAGTGATGCAAGGTTAGCATAGCATGACTGGTTCAGAAACTATTCCTATGTTTAGCTTTGTAATAGCATGCAGTCAAGCCTGGGAGAGATGTGATGAACAGCATGGTGGGAAAGATTTGAGTGAATGGTATATGTAGTAGTTGATATGAGAAGAGGTGTAATTAATGCAAGTGAAGTTGGGGGGCTCCAGTGATGGAGAGAGGGGCTTATTTCTGGAACTAGCTATGGAAGCTGTAACTATTGGATGTTCCAGATTGCTCTGACACTGGCAGGTTCTCAGACAAGGGGTTCAGTTATTCAAGCATAGACAAGGGGGGAGCTCAGCCCAGTGTTTTGGAAGAAGGATCAAGAAAGGGGAAGAGAAAACTTAATGAAACAGATCTGAAGTTAGACAGTGCTGAGGGTAAGTGACCGTCTTACTTGTATGTGGGATTTTCGCCATTGGCAGGCACAGAGTGGGAAAGCACTGAGAGTTTCTACTTATCTGTACCCTTCCTCAGCTTCAGCCTCAGACAGTGCACAGAACTCCTCAGAAGAACAGGAGCGCTCTCCAGAAAAATCCAAACTTAAGAAGAAGAACCGTTGTTTCATGTGCCGTAAAAAGACTGGCCTCACTGGTACGTATTGGACTTGGCTAAAATACATCTATTCTCGTCTCTCTGCTGTCATGATAAATACTGGCCTGTGCTCAATTGCCTCTTTTCTTCACCTGTGGTGTTCTAGTTAGTTCTACATTTCCTTCCCTTACCTGTGCCAGCCTTCTCTTCTTTAATCTGTTGCTTTTCGTTCTACTGATCAAAAACGTTGTACTGATAATTCTTTTGTGCCACCAGGATTTGAATGCCGGTGTGGGAATGTATTCTGTGGGACGCATCGTTACTCTGACGTTCACAGCTGCTCCTATGATTACAAAGCTGATGCAGCTGAAAAGATCAGGAAAGAAAACCCTGTTGTGGTTGGAGAGAAAATCCAGAAAATTTGAAAGGAGCTCAATACATGTGTGTCCTTGATGACCTCCAACCTCATGCTGTAGGGGTTGGGCCATGATGGGATACAATAATTCAAACCACCCTGTATCTTTTTGACTCTGGATCCAGGCATACTGCTCTCTGGCTTCATTTTTTTTTTTTTTTGTTTGTTTAGTTTGAAATTTTTGTTTTTCTTTTCTTACTGCAGCTTTCTCTGAATCCCTAAGATTGAAAAAAAGGAAAAAGCAAAACAGACTTGAGTAAAATCTTTAAAATCTTGTACAGGGTTTCCACCCTTTTCGGATGAGGCAGATTATGTAGAAGAACAGAGGTTGGGAAAGGAGTTCACTATATTAACTCTTCCTGGAATGGCTTTGTTTTATGGTGTGTGCACCTCACCCATGGGTGCAAGCTCCTGACTCCTAACACACTATTTATCCTGAAGTAAATAGATCAATATTTTATTGGACCAATTTAATTATGTATGTTTGAAAAGCTCCAGGAAGCTACTTCTTCAACAGAGGGGCTTACGCTTTTTTTTTTTTTTTTTTTTTTTTTAATTCCTCATCATTTTGTGTGATTTTTATTTTTGGGGGTGGGGAGATTGGATATTTCTACTTTTAAGGATCTTGAACTGTAACCATCCTGATGCATTTGGTACCTAATATTTTCCCAGCAGGTGCTGCATGTGTGTTCAGGGCCAGGCTCATTCTGGTAGCATCAGTCTAACTCTGTTTTTTGGGTCTGTCCTCTGTGAATGCTTAAGGCGGTTTTATTTCATTTTTTTTTTTTTTTTTCTTCCTAACTATAGGCTGGGAGGTAACTGTTTTTTGATTCTATATATTTTAAAGGGCTGGTGTGTCTCTGCTAAGATTTTATCCTTCAGACCTATCATTTTCTTTTGGTCTGAAAAAAATTAGAAATTATATAATTATTATTTTTTTTTTTAACTAATCACATGTGTGAGTGTTGGCAGTGTGTGGGTTTATGGGGCAGGTTTTATCTTTTTATCTTCTGATTTAAATAAAATTTAAAAGCCTGTGTACAGATGTTTTCATACAAGTAGATTCCTGACTGTACTATTCTTCTGCCTCTAGTTGTTGTTACATTAAACACCAACTTTATTACTGACTCTATGCACAAGTAGACATTGTGAAGCTTGATGAATTTTCTGTTCCTATTTATCAATCAAAAATATACACTTATTTCACCCATACAAATGTTCATTTTGTATCTTGTTACTGACATTAATGGTGCCGTTTTTTGTCTTTTAGTTTAGAGCTGGCATTGAAGTTAACTGCATTTCCTCCTTGGGAGTTAATATTTTTCAGAGTTACAGGTTTCAATTCTTTATATTTCATTGCCACTTAAAAGCATATTTCGACAACATTACAAACTGTTTGCTATGTACTACTCCCTTTATCCCCGCTCCTCTATTGTAAACCTATCTCGAAATACAGTTGTATACAACACATTCTCTAATAGACCAATACCATATTAAAGGGATATGTAAGTCTGTTGGATTCTGAATGCATCGGATAGAGGAGTATTAGTAGTGTATGCACACTTTTTTTTTTTTTTGCATGGAAAAAAATCCCCAAATAAACATTTAAACACTTGCATTAAAGTCAGCAAAATCTCTTGTAATTTCTGACTGTTGAACATCAGGGTTAACACCCTTCAAACCCAGACTAAATTAGAATCAGATTTTAAAATGATGTTTTGGCCAATCAGGTTAGCAGAAACCTTTTCAATTCTCTGGGGTCCTGTTTGTACTGCAAAGCAGCCTGTGATATGTAGTGTATTACTGCTGACATACAGACAGGAAGCTGCAAGGAGATTGGCTGAGCAAGCAACAGCAGGTAAATAGTGGGTTAATATTGCTCCCTGGATGCTGCACGCTGATTTGGGGGGGGGGGGGGGGGGGGGGGTTCAGATGCCTGTGTGGACACCCCCTGGAGGTGTCAACATAATCTGCAGAGGGCTTTTTAGATATTAATAAAAATTAAATGTTTTATGAGATGTGCTGCATGCGAATAGGCTGTGTTTTGCTTATAGACCAGAAATGTATTAATCCATGAAACTTTTTTTTATATCCCTTTTTAGACGATTGTTGTATGAAAGTTTTTTTTTTTTTTTTTTTTAATGACATAATTCCCTTGTAGGCATTATACCAATGCACAAACTTAAATATCATATTTTTTAAAATGTTTTATTCTTCTTACCAGTGTATGTTCATAGCTGTGCATAAGCCTTTTTTTTTTTCTATCATAAAATCCTATTAGACTGACTGCAGCAAAGGAGGACATGCAGTGCTTGATCAGAGTTGCTAGTGGAGTCACAGGGACTAAAAAGAATTAGGTTTTATATATATATATATATATATATATATATATATATATATATATATATATATATATATATATATATATATATATATATATATATATATATATATATATATATATATATATATATATAAAAATTCTAGTTTGGTCCTATTTCAAAAAACATGAAAGTGGTCCTTTTATTGATGCTTGATCCCAGGGTGTGTTGCCTTATTTAGCATTATCTCCCAAAATGCAGTGGGCCAGACCACAAAGGGCACCAGGTGGAGGGGAAACGGGTACTTCCAGAAGCTGGTATATTTGTTTGTTAGTTTATTGACTTGTTAAACGTCCATGCAATGTTTTAGAATTGCAGTGAAGAGGAAAATATTAAAGAAGCCTAATTCCAACATTTTTATATATTTAAAAAGTGAAGTCTTTTGAATTATATTGATTTTTTTTTTTTTGCCCACTCTTTTCTGGTATGGATGCCAAACCTCCAACAGAAAAGGAAATTGTAAGACTTGGTGAAATATTTCCATACATTTTATGAAAAATGTTAGAACCTACAAAGCTAACATGCACAATCCCCTTTAAACACCTCATCAAGTACATCATATAGCCACAGTATGTTCCTGCTGTAGTTATAAAAAAAAAAATAGGACCCTAGAGAGAATCTCTATATGGAAGCTTTGAGTTCACTTTAAAGCACTACTGCAGTTCAAGTATGCGCCAAATAAACAATATTAGAAACTGTGTAAGCCATAGACTGAATACAGTTTGGTGGGAAAATCTGCTTTTTTGAGTATGGTTTATGAATATAGAGGTCCATGTTTTTTGTTTGTTACATCACTTCCTCAGAGTTGAATCATGATGTGTGTGTATATAGGCTATCAGTGGAGAGAGGGGTGTGGAAGGATGGAAGAAGGAGCCTTTGTTATAATAATTGTATAAGATTGAGACTGACTCCTTACCCATGACCTTTATTCAAAAAATGCAACCATATCTCTCCAGAAATAGAACACACCCCCCTACCTATCTTCCACTCCTGTAGCATAGATTCCCAAGACCCCCTTTTTTTATATATATATATATATATATATATATATATATATATATATATATATATATATATATATATATATAGTTTTATGCCTATAGAACATACCTATTTAGGTGGTGTTTAATTCTCAGAGCGCTCCTGTTTTTGTTTGTTTAGGTTTTTCACCCTTAGAGCGATGGGGGACTCCCAGATGTAGACTCCTTACACCTCACTTGAGAGGCAGAAATGTACTTTGGGGAATTGCTGTTTCTCCTATTCAAGGCAGAAATGCCTGCTTTTTGGGTCTGGTTCACTCTTTTGAGTGAAACCAGGCTGATCTACTGCAGGCTATTTCTCCGTGTGAAGAGCATAAGTGAGGCAAAAAAGGCTTCTCTGAGTAGGTTTCCAGGCCTATATGACAAGCCTACTTAGGTGTTGTTCATTCACAAATTGAGGGTCTCTGACTTTTTCGTTCCTGAATAAGTATGGAGGAGTAATTTATTTACAGACCAGTGGTCCACAAACCTCTCCTCAGGGCTCCATAGACATGTCAGGATTTCAATTTAACAGTGTGTAAACCAAAGTGAAAAAATTATAGGATCCATTGCCTGTTCTACTAACACCGTTTAAATTGAAATCCCAACCTGTCTGGGGAGCCCTGGGAAGAGGTTTGGGAATTACTGGTAGACAAAGGTTATCCAGTCTGTGGACTACTCATTATCTCAACATGCACATACTACTGTATGTATCACACACCTTCTGGAATGGCAGAGTTTTGCCCCTTTTTCAGCCTCTTTATAACCATTTTAAATGTTCTATGGTCCCATACACTCATACAAATATAGTCCGCAATCCTAAATTAGAATTTGGTGCCACCACTGTGTCTCATTTTCATCTCAATATATCATTTGAGAACAAATATTGACTTTGGTGGAAGCGAAAACAATCTCCGATATCTATCTTGTTATATCTACATTTTAAGGTGCAATCATTAATAAATTATTTTTCATTTTGACGTCTGTTTATGAATATGCATTTATTTCAATTCATCTAGTTCCTGAAGTTTGATCTTTTAGCACTGCCTCAATGTGACCCTTCATGTGAAATGGTTGTCACTAGTTAGAATCTGTTTGGGGTAGGTTCTGGTGGTGCTGTAAGTCTGCATATCAGTAGTTTCTTAGTGGGGGACGGGGATTAAATATGCACCTATAAATGTAAGTATAGAAGTGTGTGTGTAAATAAATATATATATATATATATATATATATATATATATATATATATATATATATATATATATATATATATATATATATATATATATATATATATATATATATATAAACATTTTTAGTGAATTTGTTAAATTAACCTTGAAAATTAGGTAATTTGATTGAGTTGCAGCCTTAAGTCTGTTTGGATACAACCCTACCGACTTTGAACGCCCAATGGAAGGAATGTGTGCCCATTACTCCTTACGGAACTGTTCAAGCTCAGTCAAACCCTTTGGTGTCCTTTGATAGACTGCCTTCTTCAAAAGGTCAGGGTCCTAACTAGGCCACTCAAGGACATTCACCAACCTGTCTTTGCCTTTATTTGGTGGCATTGGTTATGTTCTTTGGGTCATTGTGTTGAAGGGTGAAATACCTTCCTATTTTCCTTTTTTATTGCTTAAGGCTGCAAGCTATCAAGGATTTGCTTGTATTTTGCACTATTGTCCCAGCTTAACAGGAATGCCCCCACAAAAGGATGTTGCCCCTACATGCTTTACTAGAAAATGCTTTACTTGCCCCAAAAAAGTTTGATACATTATTTTTTTATATCACCATAGCAATTTTTGCCACATGTTTAAGGTTCTTATTTTGAAAAACAAAGTTTTTTTGTTTTGTCTTTTAAGGAGGGGCTTTTTTCTTGCCACCTTCCCGTTCAAGCCAGGTTTATGGAGTACTTGTAATATTGTCATCCGTGCACACAAATAACTAGTGTTTGCCACGAAGCTCCCTCAGTTGCCATTAGCCTTTTTGGCATTCTTTCTAATTGGTTTCATTCTTACTCTGTCATCCATTTTGGAGGGACATGCATTTTGGAGGCACATCCTGCCCTAGGCAAGGTCTGGGTGGTGCCATATGCCTTCCACTTCTTGAAGGACCACTGCAGTTCAAGAAATTACACTTGTTTTTTATGTATGTACCAAACTAACAATATTGGGCATCTAAACTTTTTTGAGCACAGGAATCTCTTCTGTTTTTATTACCAATGATCCTGCTCTCATGATGTGATGTATGTGGTTTTTATTTTAGGTTGGGCGAAGGATGGGAAAGGAGTGATCGGGGAGAGGTCTATAGGATTTTTGGGATAATTGGATAGGACTGAAATGGTTGTGCAGGAATATATTTTGTATTTTACATCACATCCTCAGAGCTGAATCATAAGGGTATGCTTTTTTGTAGGAGAAATGGGCAAGGAAGAACGGTAAAGAGAGGCTTTATATAATTGGATAATTTGAAATTGACACCATATATCTCCTCCCTCACTGGCCCAGAAGAAAACTCCCTGCTTCAGAAAATGTTACCTTTTTTTCTTTCCAGGAATATAAACACTCTCACACACCCACCTTCCACATATATCATGAAAAAACACTTGTTTGTCAAGTATGTACCAACCTAACAGTCTTAGGAACTGCGTAAGCCATATACATCTTTTGGGAAAACCTAATTTTATTTTTTTGAAGACTGAGTAAAGGGCCCTCCTATTTTTTTCTTTTTGCAATGTGTTAATATTGTTTTGACTTGAACTTACCCCTGTACAGCTTTATAGAATATGTTGTTGTGTTACAAATAAAGGATGATCATAAAAATGTAATAACTCTTACATTGGGGGTTGATAAGCAGGAAGAACATGTCCAGGTGCTATGCCTCGGATTATGTAGATTTAACTAATTGGGCTTGCTCTTCCTGAATATTAGTCTCAATGTGACAGGTATTGTAAGCATGTCATGTAAAAACATCCTGATTTAACGAAGTTCCACGCTTGTATATCTAACACTTCCACTCCAAATATTCGGTAATAACCAGTTAAGTAGTTTATTTATATATGGTCTTTTTATTTCTGCAATAACCAGGCCTTTTGCTGTGACTCTTTTTAAAAAGACGCTGTAGATTACTGGAAAAATGTCAGATGTCTGTAACCAGTGAACATAATTATTGGCTGTAAAAGTGTTGTGTTGTAGATTGGAGACTTACTGGGTGCGTTCTATCATTCATTTTTAAACTATCTTAAAGTTTGCTAATTTGTTTATAAAGATCCTTTAAGATATTTTGTCACATTGGACACATTTTACAGGGCTCAACAAATGCCAGGAGCCAGGTTGTCATGCCACAAAATGCTTACAGGCACCTAGATTTCATCCACTGTACATCTCTGCAATTCAATGTTACCTGGAAGCAGGCAGGCATGAGTGACTGGGCCAGTGCAGTGTTAGCGTTACATTATCTAGGGAACGTACCTGTGTGTACATGAGGAGTGAAAGCTGCTGCTATAACAGTCCTCACTGACAAATATATTTAGCAGGGCATCCTATGTGCAGCTAATCTAGGCCTATTTAATGGTAACTCTCAAGCAACCAGGAACTACATTTATCCAGCATTTACCAATCCCTGTGGGTGCCGGTTAACTGATGGTCTACTGTATTTGGAGAGAATGTTTGGTAGTAATTAATATGGTTTGGAACAAGTACACATACATGAATTCATACACCTATGGGTATAGATCACAAACCCTATATAGTTTATACTAATCATTTTGGTCTAGGGCAGTAATGGGCACCAGGTGGCCCGGGGGCCTCATGTGGACTCCAGAAACTACCATGCACCAGCAGCCTGTGTTAGTGTGGAGAAGCATGCCCATCTTCCCAAATACAGAGTGCACTGTATCTCTCCAGAACGTACAAGTCACACTCTATTGCACTACAAATCACTTACCATACTCAAATTAGTCCACCTCTACCTCTTTCTCCCTTTTTCTTAGAGGGATTTGAAAATGTTTTCGTACACTTAAAACGAAAAGCTAAAAAATATTTTTGCAGGACAAATTCACTTTAATGTTACATCTAAATGTTTTTATTTTATTATTATATTAGACGTTTCAAATTTTACTTACAAAGCAATAACAAATGAAGACAAATCAGTACATTCATAAATCACAAATACATACAATCTTTTTAATCGATTTGGAGCAAAAGGGAGAGTATCCACAGTCATATACTGGTCCCACAAGTACCTTTTCAATTTAATTTTATTACTCAAACTTCTGCTTAAATACTCAAAGTCTGTCTCAATCTGTCTGTTTCTGTTTCTTATATCTTTTATCTCATTCCACGATGGGATTATGCCTTTTTTCCAATCTAGTACAATAAGCTATTTGCCCACTAATAAAATGTGGATAGCAATTTTGTAATCCATATTTATTGTGAGCATATGGAACAAAACTGATTCTCCAGTTATCTAGTATTGTCTATTACTTATATAAGAGATCTGTATATTACAGATTGTGTGAATTTTTAAGGCAGTGCCACCACATATGAGCGTAAGTGCCCATCTCATCGCAACCTCTCCAGCAATTGCCTATATACTCTTTTGGAGCTATTTTATTTAATATGGCCGGGACCATATGCCAACTTTGAATAATGTTAAAATGTCTCTCTCAAAGATACACATATAATATTCTTTTCCATTATCTCCAGAGATCTAAACCAAGCGCTAGGTTCCCGCTGTATATTTAACTCCTTTTCCCATCTTCGCATTCCACAAGATTTGTCAGATTCTGAATTGGATTCAATTATTTTCAAACATTTAGTAATACAGCTATACTTTATTTAATGCTGTAGATAGGTTCCAGGCAAATAGCAAAACAACTCTAATCAGGGGCAGTTTAACATGAGGAAGATAGGGATAGGGGAACTCATGAAAAAAAAAAAAAAACACAATTTTACTTGAAATTTTAAACTCTTGGTTTTATATGAATTTCAAAGAAACAGCAAACATAACACAAACTGAACATTAGCAGAAATATAAACTTTAAATTATTGATGTTGAAGCTTCTGGCTCATACTGGATTCAGTTTTCTTAGGAGAAAAAAAAACAGTATTATAGTGAATCAGAGCGTGAAAAGGGGTCTGGCAGGAAAAAACAGTGTTATATCGGGGCAATGCTATAGAGAATCAGAGCGTAAAACGGGATCTTGCAGGCAAAAAAAACAGTTTTATAGCAGGGTTTAGCTTAAAAAGGGGTCTGGCAGGAAAAGCAGCTCTATAGTGAATCAGCTCTAAATGGGGTAGCTTTAAGCAGGGTATACCTGTACTAAATGTCTAAATTCTAGATTCTTCAGTGCACATCTTTTCAAAGGGGGTTAAATCCCTCATATTTGTCAATTTTAATGAATTGTAGCTACAGTAAACCATAAATATTTGGGGATTTGGTTATTTTTAACCATTTCCTTAAAGTGTTCTAATAGTAGGTTTTAACAACCGGTGGTAGAGCCAAAAGAGTTTTCTTATCTAACGGTTTATGCCATAATAAATACTCTATTTTTACTCAGAGTTTTTTTCAATCTGTAAAACTTTTAAATTAAAGTCATCAACATGAAGTTTTAGAAAGTGATGGAATGTCACAGCTTCTGAATAATCAAATAAGTTAGGGAAGGTCAGAACTCAATCTAGCT
Source organism: Discoglossus pictus (assembly GCA_027410445.1). NCBI lineage: Eukaryota > Metazoa > Chordata > Amphibia > Anura > Alytidae > Discoglossus > Discoglossus pictus. The sequence continues at coordinate 166,825,919 of CM050167.1, read as the reverse complement.
TTTTATATGCAATCCATAGAGTGTCTGATCTTATTGAGATAAATTACTAATGAAATGGTCTGGATTTATAGCTTTTAAATAGGAAATATCAGTATACACCACTTTCAAAATATTTTCTTCCTTTTTTTTTTTTTTTTCCTTTCTTTTATTTGCGCTATAGTGATAAAATGGACAATGTAATTATACAATTTCTTTAGGCTGGAGATCCCACACCTTTCTCAGTCTGTGGTTGACCCTGGAGCGGATTTCCTTAAAACTGCCTGGTACAGCCTGTGCACTGCAAATGATAGGAAAAACTCCAGTGTAAATATCAGAGAGAAAAAAGCAGTTTTCAGTGTAAGCTTTCTTTCAAAGGTTTTTGCTACTTAAAGGACCACTTTGATATTTTTATAAAGGGCTCTCTAAGGAATATCTTTGTAGGACTTGATGAGAAGAAAAACTTTATTAAACTTTTACTGTACATTTGTGCTAATGACTTTTTTAAATCATGCCCCAGACTGTACAACCTCCATCTCTCTCCACCCTCTGAATGAAATATTGTCTTGGAGCCGCCCCAAGGGAAGTACACAATTGAAAACTGTCGGAGACCACTCTATAAAACATGCATTACTAGCTGATTGTAGTGTAACATGATCTGCTAGCAATGTACACAAATACACTTTCTAGTCCCCTCCTACTGTTATATTGCACTTCTGGTATCCTGATTTCAAGAGCATTACCCTCTGGGTGAATCACACAAGAGTCAATACATCATTCAGGGAGTGGAGAGATAAAGCACTAGGGGCTTAACTAACTGAACACAGTAATTCATTGTTTAAAAGCACAGTAAAGGGTTAAGAAAGTGTTTTTTTTTCCTTCTTCTTATTAGGCCATACCCAACTATTCATTATAAAGTATTATTATTATTCTCCTATATTTGTAATGTGCCAACATATGCCGTAGCGCTATAGATGGGTTGTGTTCAAGGCAAAACAATTTTAACATGTTGTAAAAAAATGGGGAACCCTGTCTTTGAGCTTAGAATCCAGTATCCATGGTGCTTTCCCAAAGCACCTTGCAAGATTGAAAACTCACTGACTTACAAAAGGGTTTGGTGTGGTATAGGAGGGTGAACGATACATTGTGGATGTTAAGGCAGCAGGTGATAAGCTTCTGTAAACAGATGCGTTTTAAGTGAAGTTTTGGCGGATTTGAGGCAAGAGGATATTCTAGTGGAGCGAGGCAAGGAGTTCCAGAGAATAGGTGGCGCACAAGAAAAATCCTGAAGATGGTAGTGAGAGGAGGTGATGAGACAGGAGGAAAGAAGAAGGTCATTAGCAGTGCGAAGAGGGTGGGCAGGGGAATACTTGGAGATGATAGTAAAGATATAAGAGGGTGCACGGTTGATGGCTTTGTAAGTTATTTACATTTTTTATTCTGGAGGCTACGGGAAGCCAGTGGAGGGATTGACAGAGAGGTGCTGCAGTAGAGGCATTCATTATGGATTGAAGTGGGGATAGATGGGTTGTAGGCAGGCCAGCAAGGAGCGAGTTGCAGTAGTTAAGACGCGATATGATGAGAGAATATATTAGATTCTTAGTTGTGTCTTGTGGAAGATAGTGACATATTTTGGAAATGTTTTTTAAATTGAAAAGAAAAGATTTTGTTAGTGACTGTATGTAAGGAATGAAAGAGAGTGTAGGGTCTAGTAGAACCCCAAGACAACGGGCTTGGAAGGTGTAAGTAATGATGGCATTGATGACCGTGAGAGAGATGTGAGGAATTGACGCTGTAGTAGAAGGTGGGAAGATTAGGAGTTCGGTCTTAGACATGTTGAGTTTGAGATGGTGGGCGGAGATCCAGGAGGATGCTTGAGAGGCAGTTGGAAACACGTGCTAGAAGAGAGGGGGATAAATCCCTCTGCATAGAGAGGATGCTGAAATCCAAAAGATTGTATTAAGGTACCAATTGAGGATGTATAGATGGAGAATAGGAGGGGCCTAGGACTGAACCTTGGGGAGAGTGAGGAGAAAAAGAGGTGTCAGAGAAGGAGACACTAAATGCTCGATCTTGTAAATATGATGTGAACCATGAGAGAGCAGTATCTTGGATTCCAAGGGAGTGGAACGTTTGGATTAGAAGAGGGTGATCAACTGTATCAAAGGCAGCAGAGAAATCCAGAAGAAGTAGAATAGAAAAGTGACCCTTTGACTTGGCGGTGAGCAAGACATTAGTGACTTTTGTGAGAGCTGTCTCAGTGGAATGTTTGGGCCAGAAGCCGGATTGGAAGGTGTCAAGAAGGTAGTACTGTATATACTCGAGTATAAGCCGAGGCACCCATTTTACCACAAAATACTGGGTAAAATGAGTGACTCGAGTATAAGCCGAGGGTGGGAAATGTGCTGCCCCCTGTGTCCCTCTTGTGCCCTCTGTGTCCCCCCTCTCTCTCCTGTGTCTCTTCCCCCCTCCCTTATCACTCTGCTCAACCCCCTCCTCATTCTCAACCTCCCTCCTCAACCCCACTCCTCATCCTCAACCTCCCTCCTCATCCTCAACCTCCCTCCTCAACCTCCCTCCTCATCCTCAACCCCCTCCTCTACCTCCCTCCTCAACCCCCCCATCCTCAATCCCCCTCCTCAACCCCCCATCCTCATCCTCTCTCCTCAAGCCCCCCTCCTCTACCTCCCTCCTCAACATCAACCCCCCCTCAATTTCCCTCCTCATCCTCAAACTCCCTCCTCAACCCCTTCCTCAACCTCCCTTCTCAACCCCCCCATCCTCAACCTCCTCCTCAACCCCCCCATCCTCATCCTCAACCCCCTCATCCTCACCCCCCATCCTCAACCTCCTCCTCAACCCCCCATCCTCATCCTCAACCCCCTCATCCTCACCCCCCATCCTCTCTCCTCAACCCCTTATCCTTAACCCCCCTCCTCAACCTCCCTCCTCATCCTCAACCCCCTCCTCAACCCCTCATCCTCAACCTCCCTCCTCAACCCCTCCTCCTCATCCTCAACCTCCCTCCTCATCCTCAACCCCCCATCCTCAACCTTCCTTCTCAACCCCCCATCCTCATCCTCAACCCCCCATCTTCAACCTCAACCCCCCTCCTCAACCTCAACCCCCCTCAACCCCAACCCACCTCCTCAACCCCTCCTCCTCATCCTCAACCCCACCCTCAACCTCCCTCCTCATCCTCAACACCCCATCCTCAACCTTCCTTCTCAACCCCCATCCTCATCCTCAACCCCCCATCCTCAACCTCAACCCCCCTCCTTAACCTCATCCCCCCTCAACCCCAACCCACCTCCTCAACCTCCCTCAACCCCAACCCCCCTCCTCCACCTAAACCCCCCTAAATACCTCACCCCCTCTCCCCTCACTTACCTGCTTGTGCTCCGGCCTCCGCTCCTTGGCCCGGCGCCGGCGAGCATGTGACGTCACATGCACGCCGCGTCATTAGCATATACCGGGTGCGCACCTCCCTTCTCATCCTCAACCCCCCATCCTCAACCTTCCTTCTCAACCCCCCATCCTTATTCTCAACCCCCCATCCTCAGCCTCAACCCCCCCTCAACCCAAACCCACCTCCTCAACCCCCCTCAACCCCTCATCCTCAACCTCCCTCCTCATCCTCAACCCCCTCCTCAACCTCTCTCCTCATCCTCAACCCCCCATCCTTAACCTTCCTTCTCAACCCCCATCCTCAACCCCCCTCAACCCCAACCCACCTCCTCAACCTCCCCCAACCCCTCTCCTCAACCCCCCTCCTCCACCTAAACCCCCCTAAATACCTCACCCCCTTTCCCCTCACTTACCTGCTTGTGCTCCGGCCTCCGCTCCTTGGCCTGGCGCCGGCGAGCATGTGACGTCACATGCACGCCGCGTCATTAGCATATACCGGGTGCGCAACCGGTAAATGCTATTGATGCGGCGTGCATGTGACGTCACATGTGCACCGGCGCCGGGTCAAGGAGCGGAGGTTGGAGCACAAGCAGGTAAGTGAGGGGAGAGGGTGGAGGTATTTAGGGGGGTTTAGGTGGAGGAGGGGGGTTGAGGGGGGTTTATGCTGAGGAGGGGTAAGGGAAAGAGACACGGGGGAGGGAAAGAGACACGGGGGGGTAGAGAGACACACGGGGGGGTTAGAGACACACACGGGGGGGTTAGAGACGCACAGGGGGTGTTAGAGACACACGGGGGGGTTAGAGACACACGGGGGGGGGGGGGGGAGAGTGACTCGAGTATAAGCCGAGGGGGCCCTTTTTTGCCTTAAAAAAAGGGCTGAAAAACTCGGCTTATTCTCGAGTATATACAGTATATAAATTGGGTAAGGTGATTTGTAGATAAGTTACAGTTTAGAAGCCAGAGGAAGTAGAGAAATAGGGCGATAGTTGCAGAGTCTGTGTCAATTGGTGTTTAAGGAATATAACTCTATCTATCTCTTTGTAAGAATACTAAAGTGGCCCAAGTCATGAAAGCATGATCTTTCAGCATATCACTGTGAGACCATTGTAAATGTACAGAACATAATAATAAATGGCAAAGATTTACCTGTTTATTGTGTAAATAGTTTAATCATACATTATCATTTTAAATATTTAGATAATAAGACAGCTAATGAAGCATGTATGTTGCAATGATGAGCATGGAATATATGCACAACTTCAGTGTTGAACATTACCAGGGGCACGTGGTCAACATATGTAGTGAAACAGAAAATTCTCATTAACAAGACTTTTTAATGGTTTTGTCCTTTGTGTAATAAGCAAAAAATGAGAAAAGAATCTTCTTTCTCAAACTAACCTACTTCCAGCTCTTTGCCAGTCTTCTACTCTGCTGATCCAAATGATGTTATGAACTTGATATATAAACAGTTATAGTGTAGTCAGTGGGATTTTTTAGGTTTAATGATGCCCTAGGCCGATCCAGACTTGTAGACCCCCCTTCCACCACCAATGACACACTCCTCCTTTTCTCTTATTATATCCCAGTCGTGACTTTAGCTCCCAGTCATAACTTTACCATGCACCTATACAGGAATTCATAAATGTGTATGTGTCTATGTAAGTACAAAAATGCCAGGTACACTTACTGACAATGTTCTCTCCATATAGACATTCTGTGCATATTCCTCAGTTATGCATTGGCACCTTCGGGCAACCTGCTGCCTCCTGAAAATGTGCTGCCCTTGGCGTGGGCCACATGGGCCAAGGCTCAAATATACTCAGGGTAGTCATGTTAAATCCTGTAAAATGAGTGGTAAAATTGATAAATTGTGGCATATTTGTGTGTTTTTAATGTAGCAAAAACAAGCTGAAGAAGGAGCACCTTACAGAATGTGTAAAAAAAGATCCATACCCAGTGTTTTTGTTTTTGAAATCTTCTTTGATTGAAAACTGTTTTAAACTACTTGTTTTTGGCGAAGTATACTTGCTAATGCAACTAACTTTTGTGCATCCATTTTTACTTTTACAGATGAGATTATATTGCTGCTGAACATAGCACAGTCTAAATAAGCTAATATCACTAAATAACATAAATAAATAGATGAATGAATAAATGAATTCAATTAAAGAATAAAATGATCAGGAAATGTATTTTGCTGTTAACCTAACCAATATCAAAAATACTGTGTTTCACATTTTTCCTTACAGAGTTATAGGATCACTGTGGTCAATTTTTTTCTGTATGATATTTTGAATAACTAAACTTGATTATGGGCAAAAGCAATACGTTCACAGTTTTCACTTTTACATACAAGAAGTTTTACTGCAGGTTTCCATTTTCTTTACTGATCCTACTTTTTTCAGGTCTTCAAACTAATCAAGGGTCCATTTTACTTAAGAAGCTATTAATATCTACTCTATTGTTTTGTACTTGAATAACTGGATATCCCTTGAAGGTGAGTGTTTTTTTTTTTTTTTTGTATTTGGGTTTTTCCATAGGAACTAATGAAAGCACTGGCAGATGTTACTGCCACATTGTCATTACACAGATACAAACTTCCTGTGCACTCAAAGTCGCCTCCTTCTTCAGGCTCTCATACACTGTAAGTAAAATGGTGAATGCTACAGAAGTATACTCCCTTTAGGAGGTATAAATGTGGGTCAGAAGGCATCTGATAAATCATCACCTCCCAAAGTGGATTGTTTTAACACTACACTATGTAAATTAATTGTGTATTAAAATAATCACCTAACTAACTTATGGGGGAAATATTGATGCCAGCTTTTAACTGTTTGCTTAATAAACCCATAAAGCAAAGTCATCTGTAATGATTTTAATGAACACAAACGTGCAACTGATGGTGATGGAAGATCAAAAACAGAAAATTGTATAGGGTACAAGAAAATGGTATTGCCTAGCAAACAGACACAGAGGTCCACTAATATTAAAATATAACTTTTCTTATGTCCTTAATAAAAAAAAAGTAATTAAAATGAATGAACTTGTTCATTGTATATACCCAAAGCATTATTTTAATATTCCATTATTGCCAAATAACTAATATAGTTAAATAACCAAGGGGATATGACATTGGTATTATGGACATGTTGTGGGAACTGGTTTATTTCTTTTAATCTCTTAAATTACTTTTATTCGAGATAAAAAAATATATATTTTAACATGTGGGTAATTTCTCAGAATATGATTTTTGATTCTTCCCTAAATATTTTCTGTTTAGTTGCTCATGTGTGCACCATATATTTCACAGAATGAGGAAACAATGAGGCACTATGCCAGTTTTGTACTAGCGCAGCAATGTCTCTAATCTTCTGCTAGCCGCACATTAGGAACATACAGCCTTATTAAATTGCGATTCGGCAAATTAAAAAGGGCTCTATATAAGCACAGCATATTTTTTTTACAGAAGTTTTTAGTTAGTGAACTTCTATCCAAAAGCAAGGTCTTCACTAACTAAAAACTTCTGTAAACAAAATATGATGTGTGCTTATATAGAGCCCTATTATTTTGGCCGAATCACAATTTAATAAGGCTGATAGCTTGGTGAATACTGCAAGAAGATCCTCATCTTCCTCTTGCTTCAGTTTTATGACTTTAGATCCCACTCTCTTATTATTGAATATAGATCTAGATATTGATTATTGGTTGTAAAACAATCTACAAATAAAGTGTAATTAGTAAAAAATTACTTTTACCTCCACAAATTGTGTTTCTCTGCTTTAAAAATAAACTCATAAGAAATCAAAAGCTTTGTCAGGCAATTTAGTGACTACAACAATCTTGAAAGAGCAAGTTCATCTAAACATAAAGGCATACCATGGATTATGAATGCATTTGATGGATGAGAACCAGTAGTGTATGAAAACCATTTTTTTTGCATTAAAATATACCAATAATAAACATTAACAAACTTACCCTTATGTCTGCAAATTTCTTCAGGTTTCTGCTGCTTGATTTTCAGAAGGCTTGCCCCTTGAAAACCTTAGTTAAATTAGCATACGATTAATTATTCATTTTGGCCAATAACAGGCAGGAATGACATTGTTTCAACTACTGGAAAGCCAGTTGGTGCAGCAAACCATCATTGGATATAGGAGCTCAGCCATTGCTTCTGTGGATTTCTGCATTGTGCTGCTGTTGGCTTGAAGGTTAGTGTAGGGGTAAAAACTGTACTTGAATGCTGGGTTTCTATTGGTAGGTACCAGGTGCCTATGTAGGCACCTCTGAGGGTGTGGAAACCAATTTTATTTGTTAAAATAAAATCTGTGTGTGTGTATAGAATGACTCCATGTAATGGGTGTTTCTGATATAAACAGCATATATTAGATTATAAAAGGGGTAAAAACAGGCAAACTTAGATATACCTCTAATGTGACTTGTATATTAAAGAGCACACCTAGAGAAGAATATCCATCTAAAAGTTATGAAACGTGCCAACTTTTGCCAACTGCTGCATCATGTTTGAGGAAAGCATAAGCTGTCATTAGAAGCAAGTTTTGGGTTCATTTCTCTGAGCTATGTGATCTGATTGGGTTAAAAGACCAAGAGCCAGTTCAAGTGTCAAGCAAGCTTTCGCAGCATTTCTAAATTGTGCCTGTTTTTCAACATCTCCCATCACATAATAAAAGAGGTCTTATAACAATAAAATACATATGCTATAGCTTACACATATCTTTGGACTTCTAGAAACGTAGCTTTCATATAAGAGCATGCTTAGGTGAATGAACTAATCCTTACTGCCAGGGTTAATCAGTCAGGCCCATTTTTGTCTGAAGCTGGATCAGCTCACAAAGACCTTTGTCAAAACTAGAGAGGTAGGAGAGAGCTTAGGTTCAGCCCAGATAAGCTTCAAAATAAAGTCAAACAGTTCAGAGATTTCCACCTCCCCTTAATAACACTATATTTGTAGATGGTTCCTACCCCTTTTCCATTTATCTACCACCTTTTCTGTCAATGATTACCTCTTTTATCCACCATCGTGAAATCACTTGTTATGGTGTCCCCGTGATTAATATATTTTGAGGTTTCTATCATGTTACTACTCTTCAATATCTCCATGGATTATTCATACTAAGGGCATGTAAGCAATGTTTTGGACTGCTGAGTACTTAGTTATTTACTCTACAGTTAACTATTTTTCACATTATAGGAAAGACCTATCTCAATAGTGTATAAATCAATTAAATTGAAATTGAGCATTTATCTTTTGTCAGTAATTGTAATAATGTAAGTCCCCCCCCCCCCCCCCAAATGTTTGATCTTGTCCCTGATTGCCAGTGAGCTATAATATAGATGTAGGGGTCATGCTTGTCAGCCAATGATATCTATGCACATACGTACAACTCCAAGTTTAAACAGGTTTACTTTAGATTTTTTATGCAAAACACAACATTTGTAATGACTAAAGCATGCTCTTTTAAATGCATGCACAAAATAATTGTGTTCCATATTCCCTTAATAATACCTAAACAAATATGGGGTTACACTAAAAAGGTAACAGAAATTAATATTTCAATAAATCAGTGTACATGTTTAGCGCAGTTATATGATATTATAATATATATATATATATATATATATATATATATATATATATATATATATATATATATATATATATATATATGTGTGTGTATGTGTTAAAAACTTAGGGAGACTATCCAAAATGTGGGGAGTGAAGATTTGAACTTCGCCCCAGGAAAAGGCTGAGTCATGCAGTCCTGGTTGTGATTAGGAATGAGAGAGGGGTGGAGGAGCTCTGCACTCCTCTATTGGTTGCTATAGAGGAAGCACAGCTGGCCTGAACCGCCCCCAAAACATCTGGAGTCATTTGAAGATCTGTTAGAAGCCGAGCTGGTACCTCCTTATCTGTCTCTCGCTAGCAAGAATGTCCTTTATCCAAATAGAGCAACATTCAGACTTCCCCATTCAGAATCTGCCTTATGGGGTATTTTCAACTGAAGATGAGGTTGGTACTGCACCTATAAGTGTATTGTTTATCTGATAGCAGGTGTGTGCAACTAGTATATAAGTTATATCGTCATGCCTATGATGTTTTCAATTTATATATATATATATATATATATATATATATATATATATATATATATATATATAATGTCATTACAACAATAGTATATAATGCATATAGGGAATCCATTATTTTAAATATATATGTACCTGTTTTAGTTTTAGGAAATGTTACTTTCTTTTTTCCCAGCAACTTTATGTGGTTAAAAATGAAAGCTTGGATAATTAATTGAAATACCGTAGTTGTAGAAATAGTTCTCTTTGTGAATGCTAGGTGTTTGCATACATTTAATGCAACTTAGTTTTATGTGAGGCCAGGATTTGAGGATATTCTTTCTGTGCACAGGTGAGTCAATCAGAATGACTAAAGATGCGATTGACTCACCTGTATGCAGCAGGGATATCCTCAAACCCTGGTATGTGTGGGGCTCTCCAGGATCAAACTTTTGTGCACCCCTGCTGTAACCTATAACATAAATGATATTTACCACAGTTCAGATGACTATGTTGCAATTTTCAATATCAGTAGTGAGATAATACTAGCTAAAGCAGACCTATCTACATGAAACATTATACATTTGTCACCAGACAGATCATTTTAAGCTTTTGATTAATTTCTTAAATTAAAACAGAACACCATTGCTAATATAAGTGATCTGTGAGTGTGTGTTGTCTAATTTATATATATATATATATATATATATATATATATATATATATATATATAAACAGAGAGATGTCCATACATTTGCAGTAGAAACTAAGAGCTGAGTTGAGCACCATTGGATGCTGTGGAAGATACCTGGCACAAGGTGATATATGGCTCTAAGAAACTATAGTATCTGTTATTTGCAGTCTCTACTGTGGTAAGCAGAGAAAGACACAGTAGTGAATAGAAAGAGCCTGTACAGGAGTGAACAGACACACAGGGCATGAATGCAAACATGTACTGTGACATACTGAAGCAGAGCATGATCCCCTCCCTTCAGAGCCTGGGCTGCAGGGCAGTATTCCAACATTAGGACCCCAAACACTCCTCCAAGACGACCACTAAAGAAGCTGAAGGTAAAGGTGATGGACTGGCCAAGCATGTCACAAGACCTAAACCCTATTGAGCATCTGTGGGGCATCCTCAAACGGAAGGTGGGGTAGTGCAAGGTCTCTAACATCCACCATCTCTGTGATGTCATCATTGAGGAGTGTAAGAGGACTACAGTGGCAACCTATGATGCTCTGGTGAACTCCATGCCCATGAGGGTTAAACAGTGCTGGAAAATAATGGTGGCCACACAAAATATTGACACTTTGGGCCCAATTTGGACATTTTCACTTAGGGGTGTACTCCCTTTGTTGCCAACGGTTTAGACATTAATGGCTGTGTGTTGAGTTATTTTGAGGGGACAGCAAATTTACACTGTTATACAGGCTGCACACTACTACTTTACATTGTAGCAGAGTGTCATTTCTTCAGTATATACCGTAATTAAATATTTACAAAAATGTGAGGGGTGTACTCACACACCAAGTAATTAATTGTTTATTAGATGCTTTTGACAGTGGGACATAATGCATACAAGTATCACATATATAGTTCTCAGCAGCGCGGCCTTGCCAAAATCCATTGGTAACACAACGTTAAAACTGCGGGCTCGCGAAGCAACTGCGGGCTCACGAAGCAACTGCGGCCCTCGCACTGGTGGAGATGAACGCCGTAGGTGCTCATCCCTATGACCCCATACGACTTGCGCATCATACCTACAACCCACGGAACTATACATCAACAGAAGACTCAAATACACAATTCACAGTGCAAGACCCGTAACACTTACAAAAGAAAACCGGCACTTTTACGAGCCGCAAAAAATATAAACTTACCAGCCGAAACAAGCATTGCGAAAAACACACAAAATACAAAGAAAAATAAGAAATCACACACAGCAAGGGGGGACAGCCAGGACGTCTGGGAATGAGGTTACACACGAATTTAAGTCCAATTTCAACACTTTCGCCACTCGAAAATCCCCTAAGCGAGAGAAAAAATGGCCTCTGAAAAATACCAAAACGAGACTACACGATCCCTAAGCATGCAGAACACCGGCAGGCACATACAGCTTTTACACAGGACGGTACCGTAATTATTATTTAAAAATAAATAGACAGAAAAAAAAAAAAAAAAAAAACCACCACAGGATAACAATAAACGCCAAAGGCGCTCAGCGCGCGTCTCACAAGGAGCACCAACGCTGTTTAGAGGAGCAAAACTACACCAGGGGAGAGGTTCGCAATGAGCGCCAAAAGGCGATCAGCGCAACCCTTGTAATGAGCACCAAAGGAGCTCTGATAACCAAAAATACACCAACCGAGAGGCTCGCAATGAGCATCGAAGGTACTCAGAGGACTAAAAACCTTACATTGTGCGGCAAACCGCATTCCCTGCCTTACAATTTTATTGCCGTCATTTTTTGACGGGCAAGTTGCTAGTTGTATATGTTCTATGTGAGGGCAGCGAGCATGTTACACAAGCACATATCATGATCACTTGTATCACACATAAAAACTGAGTAGTTATGAGAGTTAAAGAGCCACTGCACAATGAAAACTATAATTAGGAGCATAATTAATCAGGAAAATAAGTAATACAGCTAGTTTTTAAACTAGAAAAAAGAAATGTTGACACGTCAACTAGGCCCTGGGGAAATCCATGATATATAGGTTGAAGTTGTGTATGTGAGAGAGGCCTTTACATTTCTGTAGAGACATGGTTGTATTTCCTGAAGCAAGGAGCCTGCTTCTGGCCAGTGAGGGGGTTTAGTGTCAATTTCAATCTACTCCAATTCAAGAAATGTTTTCTGTTCCCTCCTTCCTCAACCCTCCCTCCAATGATAGCCAAAAAACACACCCTCATGATCCAGCTCTCATGAAGGGATGTAACAAACACAAAATGGATTCCTATACTCCTAAACAGAGACTACAAAAATTCAGATTTTTCCCAAAATTTTTTATGTCCATGACTTATACATACTTGACAATCTAATGTATTTTTACTTGAACTGCAGTGGACCTTTAATGATAAAACAGAACGCTATTGCAATATAAGTGATCTGTAAGTGTGTGTGCTGCTATGGTTAAAGTGTACCGTGACATTACAAACGCTATCTACGCTGACTTTAATGACTGTGGGCCTCATTCAATTGCGGTTTGGCCAATAGAATAGGGCTCTATATAAGCACATAGCATATTTTTTTACAGAAGTTTTTAGTTAGTGAAGACCTTGCTTATGGATAGAAGTTCACTAACTAAAAACTTCTGTAAAAAAAAATGCTATGTGCTGTTATAGAGCCCTATTCAATTGGCAAAATCGCAATTGAATGAGGACCAGTGTGAGCAAACCACATACATGTTGTAAAATACATGTTGACTGTCTTCCCTGCAGTGGATGGGATCTTCTAGCAGGACAATGCAACATGTCATATAGCCAGAAATGTCCGGGAGTGTTTGGGGGAGCATGACGAAGACTTCCAAGTACTTCCCTGCCTTCCAAATTATCCATCTTGAATCCCATTGAGCACCTGTGGAATTGCCTTGATCACCATGTTCGCAGTATGAATCCTCCACCACGCACTCTTCAGCAGCTGTCTGATACCCTTGCCAACCTTCCAGCATCTTATTGACTCACTACCATGCCATCTAGCTGGTGTTCATAATAATCTGATGCGACTGTGTGTGAGTTATATATATATATATATATATATATATATATATATATATATATATATATATATGTATATATATATATATATATATATATGTGTGTGTGTTATGAGCATGCGGCACTCGCGAAGCCAGCAACTGCGGCCCTCGCAAAAAAGTATGAGACACGTTACGACCTCGAAAAAATCGGACGAAACTCGCGGACATGAAAAACACAATAAATGCACACAACACATACATAAAAAGCTTACCTACAGCAAGAGGGAGCATCCAGGACCTCAAAAAATGAAGTTACACCTTCATTTAACTCATAATAAAAGAGTTTAGATACTAAAAAATTATCTAAGCGAGAGAAAAAATGGCCGCCAAACAAATGAAAACGAGGCTACAGGACTCTAAACACCCAAAACACCAACAGAAACACCACAAGACAGCTACGGATATTCCGCCACAGATGCATACCACACATTAGCGGCCATTTTAAAACAATAACTTATACAATGCGGAAATACACAGCTACGCTAACGGTTTTGTCTCGCGCACGCACACTATTACACTACACACATTCATCACGCTTACACAGCAGCTCCACACCACTAATGCTGCAGCAACATCAAAACAGATTGCCAGCTCTTCAACACAATGCTTCCTGCATATATTACTTGAAAATAGGTAAAGTATATTCATTTATTAATGTATTATTTTTTGGATTATTATACACCAAACAGCATTAGCTCACTTACAATTTCATTGCCGTCATTTTTTGACGGGCAATACTATATAAATAAATATATATATATATATATATATATATATATATATATATATAATTAGTACATCTGTGTTCATATTTGAATTCCAAGTAAAACAGTTATTACACTGCATTCTGGGAAGCTGAGCAGGGACATGCAAATGTCCCCACAAATGCCTTGCTCTTCAATCCATAGACCATTTTAAACATGGCTTCCTTTAAGCTTATGCCCACTGCATTACACAGCCTTTATGCAAAGCCAAGGTTGGATTATACACAAGCTGGGAATCCTATCCATGTACAGCTGTTTCAAGCTTACTGGCTATCATCAGCGTTGAGCCGGATTTTAGCTTGTGTTGTTAGATATATATATTTCTCAGTTTCCCAAACACTGCATATTTATGGAAGGTTCCCTCATACACAATATATATGAATACTATACAGATAGCCAGACCTTCTAACACAACTTTATACATACACAATGGCACACAAAGACATATAATTACTTTAATACAGTAATATCTCCTCTAAAACTCACCTGTTCCCAGCAGTGTCTAACAGCAAGTTTCTTTTCCTGTTGTAAATCTCTTAATCCAGCTCCCTAATGGTCAGTCTATGAACTGCACCATTGGGGGGTTTTTAGGCAAGAGAACTTGCTTAAGCTTTTTTTAAAGTTAAAAAATGTAGCGACCTTCACAGGGAAGTGCCCACAGGCAACTGCCTAGTTGGACTAATGGGTAATCCATACATGGATACAGTGCAGACATAGTAGTAAATAAAGAAACAAGGTTGGCACAAGAGTGAATAGAGACACAGCACAGTCATAGGAGTGAATACAGACACAGCAGTAAATACAGAGACAGAGTTGACACTGGATTGCATAGAGACACAGGCCCTTCACAGGAATGTATGGATGTTAGACACAAGTAAGAATGCATGGAGATACAGGGGAGACACAGGAGTGAATAGAGTCGTAGACAAGCGTACACACAATGGCAGATGGACATTTTCTACCTAATGACTACCAAGATACATTTTAAAATTTTGCAAACGATTATCTTTGCATCCACAGCATGAATTGACTGCTTATCAATATAATGGACCTAATGGACCGTGTGAAAGTGAACATAAATGTATACAGTGTTTCAGTCTTTTGAATACCAAGCGCCAAAGAAAGTGAGAAATTACAATTCTATGTAATTTATAGGATATATGGAAGTGAGGAACACAACATTTTAACTTTACGTGGAGTGATGCCTCTACAATGTACACTACTTAGTTTATCCTCAATGCAAAGACTACACAAATAATATTTCCTTCTTTTTTTCAGCCAAGACACAGGATAGGAGTTGCCATTGGTGACCAAATCTTAGATCTCAGTGTCATAAGGCATTTGTTCACTGGGCCTTTTCTGTCTGGAAAACAAGATGTTTTTAATCAGGTACAGTAAATGAATTGATACCATTTTTTTTACACATTTTAGTAGTATCAGAACGTGTATGTCGGTATCTGTGGAGAACAGTATCTTACCCTCTGTTTTGATAGCATATTTTCCATACCTAATTATATGTATGTTGGCTTTCAAGTTTGAACTCTCTTATAGAATAAATTTGGGCATGTGCAGACTGCACTCCAGAGGAGTACATATGCTCAGATTTGTCCCATGAAGTATTTGTAGACTGAAAACACTTTGTGCAGACACTAAACTAAATTATAAATAATTAGCCATTGTAACATTGTATAAATAGATAACAGTACAGTCTTGGTGGGTGGATCATAAAGGCTGATTGCCACGATAACATAGCAAATGTCAATGCACAACTAGAAAATGCAATTATTTAATAGCATTCAGTTGATAAAGTACTTGTTACCTATAGCTTTACATTTTTCCATATTTGGTACCTCTATCATGTCTCTTAAGGAACTCTGTATCAAAAACAATCCTAATTACAGAAGTACTCAGTCTAACAAACAAGAGAAGTGCAATATGGCCTTTTTAAATTGTGTATTTTAATTTAAATTGAGAGAACATCAATAATAAATAGTCTACAAATAAGCCTATTTTTTTACTATTATGTTCTGAGTGGCCATCCTAGTAGACCATCAAACTACTAATGGATTCATGTAGGTGCTACTGTGGGATATCATTATGGGTTAATACATCTGAAATTCTTATTAAAAGACCAAAGTAATTTAGAAGTAGTAATTTAAAGTATATAACCATAGCTGATTTTTAGGCCAACTTCTTTATTTTACCAAATTCCATAGTGCATGATAGTTGCCATGACAGTAATCTTTCCCATTTAAGGCATGAAGTGTGACAGGAGAAGGACAAATAGGTCTTGTGATTGTCTTCTTCTGAGCTTGTGTGGAGGTTGTTAAATGCTAAAAGCCTATCTGATTTATCCAGTGAGACATCAGATGCCTCAGTTACCTCCTTCCCCAACCTTCTTCTGAATAGAAAAAACTGAGGAGAACACCGAGGAGGTGATGAGAACATCCAACATGGGAGTCTTTAGGCACAAGCATGGTAGAATTAAGATTTGATAAAAAAAATGTTTTTATGCACTTGGCTAATACAGCTGTTATTATTTGGTGTTATCTCATTTGAAATGCTTGTTTGTCTTTACAGTAATGCACAGGACAATAAGAGAGAATAGCACAACTGTGGCCATTAAAGATTTTTTTTTATATTAATATCCTTTATTTGTAATGCATCAACATATTCTGTAGAATAAGTACAAAATGCAAAAACAAGATTAACAAAAAAAGGAAGACCCTGTCTTTGAGCTTAATATCAAACATAAATAGAGTTTTTCTCCAAAGCACCTTATAAAACGGAAAACCTGCAAACTTACAGTCTTAAAGGGATAAACTGTGCGTTTAGTTTCATTAATTTTGTTTTTGGTGATACATTTAAAGTATCAATACATATGGATATTCATACATTTAAACAACAATTATTTCTTAGTAGAAACACAAGGACAGCATAGAAGAAACTTCTGGGTTGCTGAGTACATCACATTTTAAGAAAAGAATAGAGCAGTAGAGCAAAAAAGTCATATGAATTAAAATGTCTATACCTGTGTTTTTACATATTGTGAAATATGCACAAGCTCAGTGGCTCAAACTAAAGACTGTTGTGAAGTGTTATAATGAGAGGTTATGCATATCAATCAGTATATGACCATGTAGATGGTGAATGAGGATATTTATCAGTAGCGGATGGTGAATGTTATTATTCTGTTACCACAGCCGACTCTCAACAGTTTTATGGCCCTTGGACACAATGCTTGGAAAGAGGCCAGGCAATACCTGCAGAAACTGCTAGCCGCGTCGGAGCCCTTACTGAGGGATGACATGGAGCTGAGAGCCAGGTGAGGGTGACTCCACAGCCAGTCAGTGACATGAAAGAAAATGATCCCATACTCCGCTGCCCTACGCCCATTCGCATTTGGTCACCACCCAATAATCTAGTTACTTCTCCTCTTGGTATGTCCCAACATAAGATTACCCCACACATATAGAGAAAGTTCTAAGTGTATATGTGTCTGGCTTACTGTATACTTACATAGAGAGTGCCAGGTACACTTACAGACAGAGTATTCTCTGCATATATACATTTCTGTGCATATTCCATGGCATTGCATCAGCAACTTCAGGCAGCCTGTCTCCTGAAAAATGTACTACCCTAGGCCTGGGCCTCATTGGCCTATGATGAAACATACCCATTTTCTTCTTTATTTTGGTAACTGCGAATGACAGGGGGAGTGATCCATCAGAGAGAGCATCCACTTTTGATAATGTAATCTAATCATAAGCAAAATACAGAGTTTATATAGTATGCATCTATATTGCATATTGCATCACAATAACTGCATGAGGAAGATTGTAACATAAGTTCTCATACATGTTCTCAGTGCTACTGTATGCCTCCATTCTGTGTATCTAATATTACATCTAAATGGGATTCAGAAAAAAATATTAAGTTAAAATTGTAGCATATATTATAATATACATGTTGGATCTAATATTTTATGATCTAATGAACCATGCATTATACCTGCTATTTGTATTATAATGCACTACATATGTGGACAAACTTTTAGTTATTGTGACAGAAGAGTTTAGCAAAAAATGTTTGAGGTATCCAAAAAATAAGTTTGGGGTCGAGATTTTGGTAGAATATTATGAAGATGATAGAAAAGTTGATTAGCGAAGATGAAGAAAGTGTTAATATGAGGATGCAGGAGAATTTTTTTTTACCACAGAAACTTAGTTATTTCTATAGCTCAAATTAAGCTTTCATCATGAAATCTAGCATTGGTATGTAAATGAATATACTGATTTTGATGTTATTATCATCTACTGAAGCACATATTACAAACTGGTGATTGGTGTTGATGAGGGGAAAATAGTCACGTTAATTAAGAATATGTTTTATGTTGGTTGGTGCAGTGCTCACAGCATAAAGTCTGCAGTGTTTATACACAAAGAATGGAGGTATTAAAGGGATATTAACATTTAATATAATGTAAATATATTATGATGGCTTTGTTTCATTTGTCATGTGTTTAATTACTCTATAAATTAATTTGGCACATACTCAAACTGATTCTGTTCCCTTGATGAGGCCTTAAATATTGCTTCCCATATAAGTAATAATTTATCTTTTTCAGGGCGTTTGTGCTTCAATCCAAGGCACAGCTTCATTTACCAGCAAATATTGGTATGTTTTATTAAATTATCTCCAGAAAAAGACTAAATTACACCCTATCCTTTCTTTCCTCTCTACAGCCCCCTCTCTTTCTTCTTCACGGCCCCTTCTCTTTCCTCTTCACGGCCCCTTCTCTTTCCTCTTTACGGCCCCTTCTCTTTCCTCTTCACGGCCCCTTCTCTTTCCTCTTCACGGCCCCTTCTCTTTCCTCTTCACGGCCCCTTCTCTTTCCTCTTCACGGCCCCTTCTCTTTCCTCTTCACGGCCCCTTCTCTTTCCTCTTCACGGCCCCTTCTCTTTCCTCTTCACGGCCCTTTCTCTTTCCCCTTCACGGCCCCCTCTCTTTCCCCTTCACGGCCCCCTCTCTTTCCCCTTCACGGCCCCCTCTCTTTCCCCTTCACGGCCCCCTCTCTTTCCCCTTCACGGCCCCCTCTCTTTCCCCTTCACGGCCCCCTCTCTTTCCCCTTCACGGCCCCCTCTCTTTCCCCTTCACGGCTCCCTCTCTTTCCCCTTCACGGCCCCCTTCTCTCTTTCCTCCTTCACGGCCCCTTCTGTTTCCTCCTTCACGGCCCCTTCTCTTTCACCACATTCTCTTGTCTGCTCATTTGATCTAAAACATGCCATATATCATCAGGATGGTCTTGTTCACATCCCAGGCATGGCTTTCAAGACAAAGGTAGTTAAAGGTACACTGTAGTTGGTTTGTAAAGTACAGCTATACCGCGTTTAACTCTGTAGATAGCACTCCTACTGCCTGGAACCTAAGTGAAACAGCTCTAAATGAAGCAGTTTAACATGGAGAAAATAGGGATGGGGGAACTCTTGGTTTTACATGAACTTCAAAGAAACAGCAAACATAACACTAACACAAACTGAACATTAGCAGAAATATAAACTTTCAATTACTGATGTTGAAGCTTCTGGGTCATCCTGGATTCAGTTTTCTTAAAGAAAATCAGACCTTTATAAGAAATCTGGCAGGAAAAACAGCTCTATAGTGAATCAGCTGTAAACGGGGTAGCTTTAAGCAGGGTATACCTGTATGTCAGAAATTAACAACATTAGTGGCTGTGTAAGCAATGAGCATAAAATATTTTTCTTTTAATTCTGTTTGTATATAGAATATTTTCACTGTGTCCAACTTAAGAACTTCATATAGCTAAGGGCAAGTTGTTATCTGCTGAACAATGGAAGTAGGGGTGGAAAAGGAAGGAAATTATTGCAGGTTTTGGTATATGGACGTGTGCAGAGGCAGTGAGTATTTCAGATGTAAACTGCTTGGACCAATAACTTTCAACCCTATCCTGCAGAAATGTAAACAACCATATCATGTTTGTAGCCTTCACTAAAATTCATGGATGCCTTCAGGGACCAGCAGAGGCATGAAAATGCATATTGTTTTAGAATTAAACAACTAGGTAAATTAAATATCTCCTGAATAATTATGGTTTTAGCTTTTTGGAACACATATTTTTTTTTTTATCATAGATTGGTTCATTTATGTCCTGCTATAAACAATATGCAATATAGTAGGGAAGGTGATGCCTTTTCATTATTGTATAATTAATATATAGTATCTGTATTTCCTGATGAATTCTCTTCTCCCTTCTATTTTTTCTAACGTTGACCTTTGATATTCCTGAGAAACTACCTCTCCGCTCCTATAACTTGCCTCTCCGCTATTTGTGTTTGATAATCATTGTTTTTCCCTTTTTAGGGGACTATACTGATTTCTATTCTTCTAAAGACCATGCTACAAATGTGGGAATTATGTTTAGAGGGAAGGAAAATGCACTAATGCCAAACTGGTGAGTGCTGAATGCATTAACTCTGTGTGTTCAGTGTTTTATGTTTGTTTGTGGTCTGCAGATGGATCTCCATACACCCTTGTGTAATCTATCCATTTAGTACATAGAACACCCACCATTATGATAGGAAAACACCATTATGACCATGTAATCAAGCCCTGACACTATTATGACAGGGGGGACTATCCTGTTATGTGCACGCACGGGAAGCGCGCCACCGACGTCCCAATGTAGCTCTCTCTAAGTGGCTGGTAAGTGGTTAGGGTTTTTTCGGGTAGGTTTAGAGAGTTAGGCGGTTAGGGCTGGTAAGTGGTGTAGGGGGTTATGGTTAGGGGCTTAGGGTTAGGGGCTTAGAGTTATGAAGTTACTTTTAGGGGGTTAGGGTAAGAGGGTTAGGATTGGGGTCGGCAAGGGGTGTAGGGGGTTAGGGGCTTAGGGTTAGGGGCTTAGAGTTAGAGCCGGTAACTGCTGTGGAGGGTTAGGGTTAGGGGCGGCAAGGGGTGTAGGGGGTTAGGGGCTTCCCATACCATGCATGCACATAACAGGATAGATCCTGACCGGGCTTGATTACATGACTCCAGTTGTTTCTTTCACAAGGCTGACTCATATCCACGGGAGCTTTTATGAGAAAATGTATGTAGCAATTACATGCAGGATATTTCATGTAAGACCTTATTGATACGTAGCCAGTAGGGTTGTCACCTGAGGGAAAGTAGTTTACAAGACTCACAAGGGTCCTTGTGTGTCACTCAAGGAGCTCTGAGTATAAAGTTATGAGTCAGAGGTAATCAACCCACATAGTAAACCCAGTAACATTAAAGAACACCCGTAAAGATTGTGGACAACACATTGAGGTTTCCAATGGTTGAACATGAGCATTGATGTTTGTACACATGAATTTTATATATTGATTTCACACTTATTATGTGGTATTACATGTCAGTGATACATATTGAATGCTAAAGCAGGATTATTGTTGGGGGGGTTGTAAATGTATTTGTAGGGCAGTTGGGTGTGTATTAACCCCTGGGGCTCTATATCAATGAGGTGTGACTTAGCATTAGCTGGGTGTCAATGAGCAGCTATTTGTAATCGACATTAATATTTATTTCATTGTTCTTTAGCATTGTTGTACTGGGCTGGGTTAATAATTATATAGACTTATTTTGTGCTTTAGAATGTGTGGGCCTAATTTTATTTTATTAGAGTCCTAAAAAATGCATCTTCAGACTATTTCTTATTTTCTTGAACTGGCACACTCCTAGATCCTTAAGTGTATGGGTTTAATCTGCTTGTGCAGGAGGTTGAGTTTACATTTAGGATTTGGCTCATTGTGGGCCCTCGCAGAGAATTACCAGGACACTTAAGATCGTCAGTAAGCTCTCATAGAAGCCATGTAATTGCATTTCTGGGTAAAATTTCCCATAGCATCAGGGAACAGCTGACACATTATGATCACATAAGGGTTTGCTGTGGGGGTTAATGTAATAGTTACATCGTTCCCTACATGTAAAGGGCATACTTAAGATTTCCTACAGGATCCATGTAATCGAGTCCTCAGTACTTAGCACTCACTAGTTATTGCAGAACACACTTTTCAATTTACGGAAGATGCAATTGAAGACAGATCTGTAGGATTGGTTTACATAAAATGTGAGGGTCTCTAGAAACACTATTTTGGTGCAAATTGATAACCAGCAATACTGAGTAAGGCACTCTCTGTCACTGAAACCCTTTAAACACAAAGGCTGTCACTCACCTATGTGTAATACAGAATAAAATGTCTATATGGGGCCTCACTATAACTTGCTTTTCAATAAAATTGTGATATAACTGAAATTTAAAGAAACCCATGTGTATTTCAATGTAACACTAATAATCATGTAAAAAAATAAAAGTGTTATAAAACTGACACAAATTACTATAATTTTAGGAAACACTGTTATGTTTTATGCTTTGAAACAATACAGTGTTGCACTACATTGTGTCTGTTAATTTCTTGCTTCTGAGGTTGATAGATAAAGAGGTTCAAGCAGAGTTGGACAGTAAGGATTCTACAAGGGGGGTGTATTATTAGCACATCACAATTCACAAAGGTTAAATTTGTTGTCACAAACTTATAACACTTTAATTATTATTTCATTTATATTTATATTGGTGTAACAATGGAATACATGCGTTTGTTTCAGTATTAAAACAATTCCACATTATTTCTGGGAAATGCTAGCTTTACATAGACGCATTTATAGAACATGACTGTTTTCCTAAGGCTTCACCTTCCTGTTGGATATCATGGCCGCGCCTCCTCTGTAGTGGTATCAGGAACCCCAATTCGAAGACCTATGGGACAGACAAGACCAAGTGATGGTAAGCTGATGAGGTTCTTGTGAAGTCTGCAGATCATTTTTCAGTGACTGATGTTTCTCTCTTCTCATTATTCCAGACAAACCTCCTATATTTACATGCAGCAAGCTATTGGACATTGAATTAGAAATGGT
Organism: Discoglossus pictus; assembly: GCA_027410445.1. NCBI lineage: Eukaryota > Metazoa > Chordata > Amphibia > Anura > Alytidae > Discoglossus > Discoglossus pictus. The sequence goes on along the minus strand of CM050167.1, from coordinate 166,802,961 downwards.
GAGAAAATATTGGAGAATATATTTTGATGAAGGGACAAACCCTCAATCATTGTAATGTAATGTCTATGTATATGTACTACTGAAGATCATCTGAATCAGTTGTGTTTGTAAGGGAAATGCATGTTCTACTAATTGAATCAATATGATTTGAGATAATGACTTGGGATAATGCGAGGGTATGGGAGGGTTGATAACTCGGGTGTAGGACTTGGGGCACACAAGTAACTGGGGAGCAAACATCTAAAAAGGTCTTACGCAGCATAAAACCTAAGAACACCCTTGCAAACATGCCAAAAATGTAAGCAAGCATATTTGGGAACAGACAACCCTCATTAACGTGCCATTATAAGATGGTGCCCACTCAGGATGTAGTCTCTGGTGTTTTAGCTTACTTGTGCCATTACCATATCAGACTGACATTGCCTCAAATAATTTTCCAATTATGTAAATAATTTAAATGTATTTTTTTAATCAGATTATAAATATACTCACTATACGTTATTATATATTATATAGAAGACTGAAGAACCTCTTCAAATGCACTGGGACACTAAGATTTAGACCCATGTGTTTAAAGAGCTGAATCATGTATTTTTTTTTTCTACATAAAGTTTTATTTTGTTTTAGATAAAGAAAAGAAAATATATTTTACAGGGCCTATATAACAAATAAGTGTGAATTAATCACAATATGAATAAATGTAAACATACAATAAAAAGAAAAAAGGAAACAAAATATGATAAATAAAAGATACAAATATAAAAATGTATGTTACAACAATAACAGTAACATTTGGTACAATAAAAAGAAAATATATCTATATACATATATAAAAAAAAGTCAAAGGATCTCAATCTGTGAACGAGCTAACCCAAGTACTGCTCTCGGAGTAAGGTATCAGGCTTATAGGACAAGCCTGTTTAGGTGTTGTTTGTTCTCAGATTGAGTGCCTCCCATAGTTTTTCATTACTTTTTCTCATCCTAAGGGTGATAGGGCTCCAGGCATGGTCTATTTTCTCACTGTCCCTTAAAGAGGGCAGCACGACTTCAGCGCCCGTGCTGAAGTCGCACCGAATTAGGGGCGCCGACAATTGGGCATCACACACATGTACGCATGCCTGGAAGCACGCACGCGTACCGAGCCTCTACCAGCTTCTCCTGCCTGTTATACCCCTGCCTGTTATACCCCTGCCTATTATATGTACTGTACCCCTGCCTGCCCCGACTGTGTACCCCTGCCTGTTCTCTCTCCCCCCCCCCCCCCTCTCTATCACACATTACTCCCTCCTCCCATCCATAGATATTACTTAACCCATCCAGGGGAGTAATGGGCCGCAGCCAGGCCCAGAGACTTCACAGATGGGAAACATACATGTCAGGGCGCACTATTGCAGGTGGGATGGGGTAAGTAATATCTGTGGATTGAAGAAGGGAGAGATGTGTGATAGAGAGGAGGGGGGAGAGAGAGAACAGGCAGGGGTACACAGTCGGAGCAGGCAGGGGTGCAGTACATATAATAGGCAAGGGTCTCACAGGCAGGGGAAGCTTGTAGGGATGCGCTATTGCGCATGCACGCTTCAAGGCCTGCACACATTTCTGTGATGCTCATTTGTCAGCGCCCCTAAGTCGGTGCAGCTTCACCGTGCGCGCTGAAGACGATGTGCCCTTAAGGCGTGCACTTACACTTCACTAATGAGGCCCACAGAGAGTTACAGGCTCAAAATTACTGTGGTTGTCAAATTTGTAACTCTGTCCTATCCCCTCCTTTGAAGTTTCAAGGCTGTAAATGTTACCAGTGCTAAAGAAGCAACATCCATATTCAATCTCAACAATTCAACAATCCCACAATTGCCTTCAAATACGGAAATGGCAACTATATCAAAAATAGGTAGGATTTACTGGTGGGTTAAACACCTGTTCGTTACACTGTAAAAGCAAATATAAACACACTACTGTACTTTAAAATACTGAAATGAAAGACATAAGAATTAATTGCACAACAGTCTCAAGCTCGCACATCTGCATTAAAAAATGTTTTATTTCTGTGTGATATTGATCCCAGGAATCAAGAAGTGAATACATATCAGGACACCCACTTGGATTAGAACAGTTAATTTATTAATTATTATGGATTTCTACATTCCTGGATTGCGAGTCCGACTGCATATTGGACTTCTAAACACTATTTAATTGTAGTTTAAACTCCATGTTGGTCTCATTTACTATTGGCTCTGATTAAAATGTAACGTAGGGGCTTGCCTAATTGATCATAAACATGCCCTGAAATGCAACGTACAGGTTCATGGTTTGGGGCTGTGAGTCTGTACTTGCAGGCTTGAGCAATTAAATACATCTATAACTGTAGCAAATTTCTAACCCGCAGACATACGGGCTGTATGAAGGTAATTATGGGCTTGGAATTGAGTGGGGGCCATTTTCTGTATCATATTTAATTTCCTTCTCTCTCATTTTTTGTATCAGGCTTTCTTTGTGGGTCCAGGAAATACTTTGGGGAAGCCAATTCCCATTCATAAAGCTGACGAGCACATATTCGGGATGGTACTAATGAATGACTGGAGCGGTAAGGAGTACAATTCAAAATTTATCATGCAGTGTTACAATAATATGTAATTGGACAGATAGCTGAAAGATTAACTGACTTGGGGTGGGATGGTAGAGAAGCAATAATATGTAGTTATTTGTTTAATGGACCACTGGTAATTTTTTGCTCTATATGGACTTTATAATAAATAATTTTGGTAATGAACCAAATATTTTAAAAAAGCACTGAAAGGTTAGGGGCCACATTTCCATCAAGCAAATATGAGCTTTCTGTGCATCAAATGTCTCATCTCATCTAATCTCAGAAATTTGTTGAGTAGAACCAAAATGGTAGATTCCACTGCAGCATAATTGTTTTAAAAAAGTAATAGAGGCTCTATTTGCATTGTAAAAACATGGTGACTGTTTTCAAGTGTAGTCCTTCCAAAAAGTATGTGTTAAATATGACAACAGTGGCCCTTTAAGCTTATATTATCCTATTTCATATTGTATTGTTGGCTAAAACAATTGATGATCAGACAATTCTGAATATGTCTATGTAATAAAAAAATTAAGTATTGTTTAATTGGTACATGTGAAAGTATAGCAAAAAATGAGCTTTACTCTTAAACCAACAATTTCAAAACCAGCAAGAAAAACGCCATTCGGCATAACTATGCATGAAAAACAACAAATCATTAGGTAATAAGAGTCTGATTGTGTTTGTTTTTTTTGTTTAAAAAAGGCATTTTATTACTCTATAATCAGCAATCATGTATAGGACAGGGTACATTGTTTTGGATTAAAAATGCATTTGATGATGATGGAGATAATGTGTGAATGCTATTTATCCTTCATACTCTTCTTAGCTAGAGACATTCAGAAATGGGAATATGTTCCTCTTGGACCATTTCTGAGTAAAAACTTTGCGACCTCCATCTCTCCCTGGGTTGTGCCAATGGAAGCTCTGATGCCATTTGTGCTGCCAAATACAGTCCAGGTGAGATTAAACAAATGGAAATGCATTGCTTCTGTTAAAGGACCACTGCAGTTCAGGAAAAACAAAAATAGTTTTTTTAAGTATGTGCCAAACTAATTATATTAGCAGCTATCATGGACATAAAATATTTTGGTGGAATATCTGAATTTTGAACATTGCATTTGTTACATTACATCCCAAGAGCTGTTTGATGGGGGTATGTGTTTGTAGTTATCAGTGAGGGAGCGGTGGGCGAAGAGGAAACAGGTAACAGGTAGAAGATCAGAATCTTTGTTTGATAACTGGCCCAGGAGCAGATACCTTGCATCATTTAATACAACAATAGCTATACAAATGTATAAATGTCCCTCTCACACACACACACACACAACTTCCACCAATTTTAATGGATCTCCAGGGTTCTGTAGTTGCAACCAATTGATTGTTTCTCTAACTAAAAACTAGCTGTATGACTTTTTCCTTGCTTAATCGTGGTCTTAGTCACATTTCAAGTTCTCCAGAATATTTTTTTAACTGTTCTTTGTTGTTTTCATTGTTCAGTGGTACTTTAAAATGCTTCTAGACATTCACCTGGAATAGCAGACATCCAACATAATATAACCTGCTGCACTTTTGAGAATAGATTTGTGAAGAAAGCTGTCATTATCAGAGAGTAGCCACATGATTAGGGGAAACTAGTCCTGTAGGGAAAGGGAGATGGCAATCAAGCACAAAGCTGTTGCTAGATTGGGAGTGCAACAAAACTAACTGATTAATATGAGGGAACATCTTGCCCAATGTAGGGCATTCTTTCAATATATTTTAGCATTTGCTATTGCACAAAATGACAAATGTCTGTATACCATTGACTTGCAGGATCCTGTACCACTGCCTTATCTCCGGGACGAAAATAATTACACATTTGACATAAACCTATGTGTTTCTATACAAGGTAAATTGTACGCCCAGATATAACTTGTTTGTCATTAAAGGGCAAATGAAAGTATATCTTTTTTTTATATAACGAAAAGATAATAGCGTATTGCCCAATGACATTGATGGAAATCATGTCTGCTGAGGTCATTGATTAAACTAAGACCATGGAAACCCCCTTTTTTTCTGCTATGTGAAACCTTGAAGGGGAGTCTCTAGGGTATACTGTATGTTTGACCAGTGGCCATAGCAGGCAAAGGTCTCATCTGTGTAGTATAAAGGGGGTTAGGAAGCAAAATCTATGTGTTAAAAAAACAATTATGCCGTTTACCTGCTTCCCATAAATACTGACTATAGTATAATTTTGAAAAGTCTGTTTCTTCAAAGACCAATTAGAAAACATCATAAACTATGGGAAAATGATGTATTGGCGGGATTACATGTTCTATGCATAACTGGCTTTGGGGGCTTGCCTTTGTGCAGGAATATGAATGTATGCATTATAATTGTTTGCCAATCAATAATTTCAAGAATGATTAAACAAGCTTTACTTTGTATAAAAGTAGCTTTTTGCATGAAAAAATATTGTGTGAAACATGCTAATAGAAATAAATATGTGCCATGTTCCCTTAATGTTTTAAAGCTACACATTTAGCACTATGTAATTTGTTTGTGTATAATTACTAATTTGCTTGTTTTCTAATTTTTTAAAAGGGAATACAATGAAGGAGCCTGTTCCAATATGCCGATCTAATTTTAAGGTTTGTCTCTGGACTCTTCATTCTTCCCATTTTTCATTACTATAGGAACCCCCAAAAATCTGGGAGGATACAGTATATAAACATATTATAATATATATATATATATATATATAAAGTAAATAAATAGTACGGTACATTTGTGTTCACATTTGAATGTCTAAAACAAATAAAAAAACTTGTTTCATGCCCAGAGTTCAGAGAAATTCAAAGAAACACTGAAGAAATGACACTCTGCTACAATGTAAAGTAGCAAGTGTACAGCCTGTATAACAGTGTAAATTTGCTGTCCTCTCAAAATAATTCAACACACAGCCATTAATGTGTAAACCGTTGGCAACAAAAGTGAGTACCGTATAAGCTGACCCGAGTATAAGCTATTTTACCACAAAATACTAGGAAAAATGAGTGACTCGAGTATAAGCAGAGGGTGGGAAATGTGCTGCCCCCTGTGTTCGTCTTGTGCCCTCTCTGTCCCCCTCTTGTGTGCCCTTTTCTTGTGTCCCTCCTCTCTCTACCCTGTGTCTCTTCTCCCCTCTCCCTCCCCTGTGTCTCTTCACCCCTCTCCCTTCCCTGTGTCTCTTTACCCCTCTCCCTTCCCTGTGTCTCTTCCCCCCTCCCTTATCACCCTCCTCATTCTCAACCTCCCTCCTCAACCCCCCTCCTCATTCTCAACCCCCCACCTCATTCTCAACCCCCCTCCTCATTCTCAACCCCCCACCTCATTCTCAAACCCCCTCCTCATTCTCAAACCCCCTCCTCATTCTCAAACCCCCTCCTCATTCTCAAACCCCCTCCTCATTCTCAAACCCCCTCCTCATTCTCAAACCCCCTCCTCATTCTCAAACCCCCTCCTCATTCTCAAACCCCCTCCTCATTCTCAAACCCCCTCCTCATTCTCAACCCCCTCCTCATTCTCAACCCCCTCCTCATTCTCAACCCCCTCCTCATTCTCAACCCCCTCCTCATTCTCAACCCCCTCCTCATTCTCAACCCCCTCCTCATTCTCAACCCCCTCCTCATTCTCAACCCCCTCCCCATTCTCAACCCCCCCTCCCCATTCTCAACCCCCCCTCCCCATTCTCAACCCCCCTCCTCATTCTCAACCCCCCTCCTCATTCTCAACCCCCCTCCTCATTCTCAACCCCCCTCCTCATTCTCAACCCCCCTCCTCATTCTCAACCCCCCCTCCCCATTCTCAACCCCCCCTCCCCATTCTCAACCCCCCCTCCCCATTCTCAACCCCCCCTCCCCATTCTCAACCCCCCCCTCCCCATTCTTAACCCCCCTCCTCATTCTCAACCCCCCTCCTCATTCTCAACCCCCCTCCTCATTCTCAACCCCCCTCCTCATTCTCAACCCCCCTCCTCATTCTCAACCCCCCTCCTCATTCTCAACCCCCCTCCTCATTCTCAACCCCCCTCCTCATTCTCAACCCCCCTCCTCATTCTCAACCCCCTCCTCCAGCTCAACCTCCCTCCTCCCTCTTCAACCTCCCTCCTCCCTCTTCAACCTCCCTCCTCATTCTCAACCCCCTCCTCATGCTCAATCACCTCCTCCCTCTTCAACCTCCCTCATCATCCTCCCTCCTCATCCTCAACCCCGCTCATCCTCAACCCCCTCATCAACCTCCCTCCTTAACCTCAACCTCCCTCCTCATCCTCAACCTCCCTCCTCATCCTCAACCTCCCTCCTCATCCTCATCCTCCCTCCTCATCCTAATCCTCCCTCCTCATCCTCAACCTCCCTCCTCAACCTCAACCCCCCTCATTCTACCCCCCCTCTTTCTAAACCCCCTCTCCTAATTCTAACCCCCCCTCCTCATTCTAAACCCCCCTCCTCACTTTACCCCTCTAAATACCTCCCCCTCTCCCTCTCCCCTCACTTACCTCCATCTGCAGCTTCTCCTCCGGCCTCCACGCTCCTTCTGGTGTCTTGACCTGGCCAATGCTAATGACGTGGCTGTGACGTCACGTCATTAGCCTATACCATGTGCCAACGCAGGAAGGAGCGGAGGCCGGAGGAGAAGCTGCAGATGGAGGTAAGTGAGGGGAGAGGGGGAGGTATTTAGAGGGGTTTAGAAATTAGAACACTGAAGAAATGACACTCTGCTACAATGTAAAGTAGCAAGTGTACAGCCTGTATAACAGTGTAAATTTGCTGTCCTCTCAAAATAATTCAACACACAGCCATTAATGTGTAAACCGTTGGCAACAAAAGTGAGTACCGTATAAGCTGACCCGAGTATAAGCTATTTTACCACAAAATACTAGGAAAAATGAGTGACTCGAGTATAAGCAGAGGGTGGGACATGTGCTGCCCCCTGTGTTCGTCTTGTGCCCTCTCTGTCCCCCTCTTGTGTGCCCTTTTCTTGTGTCCCTCCTCTCTCTACCCTGTGTCTCTTCTCCCCTCTCCCTCCCCTGTGTCTCTTCATCTCTCTCCCTTCCCTGTGTCTCTTTACCCCTCTCCCTTCCCTGTGTCTCTTCCCCCCTCCCTTATCACCCTCCTCATTCTCAACCTCCCTCCTCAACCCCCCTCCTCATTCTCAACCCCCCACCTCATTCTCAACCCCCCTCCTCATTCTCAACCCCCCTCCTCATTCTCAACCCCCCTCCTCATTCTCAACCCCCCACCTCATTCTCAAACCCCCTCCTCATTCTCAAACCCCCTCCTCATTCTCAAACCCCCTCCTCATTCTCAAACCCCCTCCTCATTCTCAAACCCCCTCCTCATTCTCAACCCCCTCCTCATTCTCAACCCCCTCCTCATTCTCAACCCCCTCCTCATTCTCAACCCCCTCCTCATTCTCAACCCCCTCCTCATTCTCAACCCCCCCTCCCCATTCTCAACCCCCCCCTCCCCATTCTCAACCCCCCCTCCCCATTCTCAACCCCCCTCCTCATTCTCAACCCCCCTCCTCATTCTCAACCCCCCTCCTCATTCTCAACCCCCCTCCCCATTCTCAACCCCCCCTCCCCATTCTCAACCCCCCTCCTCATTCTCAACCCCCCTCCTCATTCTCAACCCCCCTCCTCATTCTCAACCCCCCTCCTCATTCTCAACCCCCCTCCCCATTCTCAACCCCCCTCCTCATTCTCAACACCCTCCTCATTCTCAACCCCCCTCCTCATTCTCAACCCCCCTCCTCATTCTCAACCCCCCCTCCCCATTCTCAACCCCCCCTCCCCATTCTCAACCCCCCTCCTCATTCTCAACCCCCCTCCTCATTCTCAACCCCCCTCCTCATTCTCAACCCCCCTCCTCATTCTCAACCCCCCTCCTCATTCTCAACCCCCCTCCTCATTCTCAACCCCCCTCCTCATTCTCAACCCCCCTCCTCATTCTCAACCCCCCTCCTCATTCTCAACCCCCCCTCCTCATTCTCAACCCCCCTCCTCATTCTCAACCCCCCCTCCTCATTCTCAACCCCCCCTCCCCATTCTCAACCCCCCCTCCCCATTCTCAACCCCCCTCCTCATTCTCAACCCCCCCTCCCCATTCTCAACCCCCCTCCGCATTCTTAACCCCCCTCCGCATTCTCAACCCCCCTCCTCATTCTCAACCCCCCTCCTCATTCTCAACCCCCCTCCTCATTCTCAACCCCCTCCTCCAGCTCAACCTCCCTCCTCCCTCTTCAACCTCCCTCCTCCCTCTTCAACCTCCCTCCTCATTCTCAACCCCCTCCTCATGCTCAACCACCTCCTCCCTCTTCAACCTCCCTCATCATCCTCCCTCCTCATCCTCAACCCCGCTCATCCTCAACCCCCTCATCAACCTCCCTCCTTAACCTCAACCTCCCTCCTCATCCTCATCCTCCCTCCTCATCCTAATCCTCCCTCCTCATCCTCAACCTCCCTCCTCAACCTCAACCCCCCTCATTCTACCCCCCTCTTTCTAAACCCCCTCTCCTAATTCTAACCCCCCCTCCTCATTCTAAACCCCCCTCCTCACTTTACCCCTCTAAATACCTCCCCCTCTCCCTCTCCCCTCACTTACCTCCATCTGCAGCTTCTCCTCCGGCCTCCACGCTCCTTCTGGTGTCTTGACCTGGCCAATGCTAATGATGTGGCTGTGACGTCACGTCATTAGCCTATACCATGTGCCAACGCAGGAAGGAGCGGAGGCCGGAGGAGAAGCTGCAGATGGAGGTAAGTGAGGGGAGAGGGGGAGGTATTTAGGGGGGTTTAGAATGAGGAGGGGGGTTTAGAATGAGGAGGGGGGTTTAGAAATGAGGAGGGGGGTTGAGGATGAGAAGGGGGGTTGAGGAGGGGGGAGGGAAAGAGACACGGGGGGTTAGAGAGACACAGGGGGTTAGAGAGACACGGGGGGGTTAGAGAGACACGGGGGGGGATTGACCCGAGTATAAGCCGAGGGCCCCTTTTTAGCCTTAAAAAAAGGCCTGAAAAACTCGGCTTATACTCGAGTATATACGGTAAGTGGAAATGTCCAAATTGGACAATTTGGGTTTTTTGTGCCTTATCCGTTTATCTGTAATTTAGGGATTATTTCAACTACCTTTCCTCAGTATAGATGTATTCTTTTGGTGGTGGGAGTGTCATGGTCTGGGCCTGTATGAGTGCTGCCAGCACTGGGGAGCTACAGTTAATTGAGGGAACCATGAATGCCAACATGTACTGAAGTAAAGCATGATCCCCTCCCTTCGGAGACTGGGCAGCAGGGCAGTATTCCAACATGATAACGACCCCAAACACACCTCAGAGACAACCACTGCCTTGCTAAAGAAGCTGAAGGTAAAGATGATGGGCTGGCTAAGCATGTCTCCAGACCTAAACCCTATTGAGCCTCTGTGGGGCATCCTCAAATGGAAGGTGGGGAAGTGCAAGGTCTCTAACATCCACCAGCTCCGTGATGTCATCATGGAGGAGTGTATGAGGACTCAAGTGGCAACCTGTGAAGCTCTGGTGAACTCCATGCCCATAAGGCAGTGCTGAAAAATAATGGGGGCCGCACAAAATATTGACACTTTGGGCCCAATTTAGACATTTCCACTTAGGGGTTTACTCACTTTTGTTGCCAACGGTTTAGACATTAATGGCTGTGTGTTGCGTTATTTTGAGGGGATAGCAAATTTACATTGTTATACAGTCTGTACACTTACTACTTTACATTGTAGCAGAGTGTAATTTCTTCAGTGTTGTCACATGGTAAGAAATAATAAAATATTTACAAAAATATGAGGGGTGTACTCACTTTTGTGTGTCTCTCCCTCTGCCTCTCCCCATTTCCTACGCCCCTAACTATACTAACATCTAGAAAGCTTCTGTGCCCATCACTTGCCTCATTCAGATTGTTCCTGTCTTGTAGTACATGTACTGGACAATGAAGCAGCAGCTCGCCCATCACACAGTCACTGGATGCAACGTGCGACCTGGAGACCTTCTAGCTTCTGGAACTATAAGTGGACCAGTAAGCATGAAATTATTTATTTGTTGAATACAGAATGTTATCTGATACAGGGTATAGATTTGTGTATAAGGCACGGAAGCAGGGCCATGTTAGGATTTTACTCTTGTCTTAATGTGGAGTGGTGACTTATGGGCTAGACTCATGAATGCCTGCTTCACACACAAGTGGTCCCTGGGTTACAAATGACCAGACTTACAAACAACACCTGATCCCAAGGACTCCCAACACTTTTTATATTCATTTTTTTTATGTTCTGTTTGTTTGAAAGAGCACAATAGTTTCTGTAACTTATTATTACAGTACAGGGTTATTATTATTATTACACTGCATTCACCGGTGGAGCTAGGGAAAGGAGGGTCCCAGTGCAAAAGAAATATACACACACATTTTATATATATATATATATATATATATATATAGCACCCTACAAGATTGGAAACTCACTACTTACAATCTAAAGGGAATATAGACCTCTCGCATGGCTTTGCTCTTACAATCACACATATAGACTTTTCACGTGGCTTTACATATACAGTTACACCCACAGACCTCACATGACTTACACGCACAAACACGCCTATAGATCATGGCTTACATACACATCTATAGACCTCTCAAATGGCTTACTCATTTAATCACACCTATGGACCCCTTGCATGCCTTAACACACCCATACACACTTCTAGACCATGGATTGCACACAACACACCTATATGACCATGGCTTACATTCACCCAAATACACCTATAAACCCCTCACATGACTTACACACCCTGTCACATCTATATAACCAACACATACATGTCACTAATCACTTATTGAACATACATCCACACCTCTCATCCCATGGCACATTGTACACTTCCTATAGACACATACACAGGGAAGAACTCACAATCTTTCCAAATTCAGACTGAGCAGATGTTTATTACTCTCTACCCACCAAGACACAAGACTACTCTCTATGTGCACCCTCCCCCACTGTGTTATATTAATGTGCCCCCCCCTGCCTCCACACCAGGCATAAGGAGCGGGGCCCCACATTCACCCATCCAGTTTGTTTGGATATGGGAGGGGGTCCAGTAAGACTCCATCACATGCACAATAACTATAGCAGACACCAAGCAGATAATCTCAGGCTTTGGAGGGGTAATTTTTTTGTTGTTAAATAATCTGCCCCCCAAACACCCCTTCTCTGTATCCTCTATCTTGGCAATGCCAGCCCCCTACCCATGGCTCTGCATGCAGTGATTGTGCACCACATATACCCACCCATGGGCTGGTGGCACTCACTTAGAGTACATAGATCAGGGAGCTGATCCCTCTTCCTCCATGTCTTCCCTGCCTGCGTGTTTCGGCAGAGGCAGGGACTTTGTGAATGACATTACTTGTGAGCAACCTCATTCAGGAAGTCCTTGCCTCTGCAGAAAACCGCAGGCAGGAGAGACATGCAGGAAGAGGAATCATCTCTCTGATAAATGTAAGAGGGGGCT